>CM031376.1:50354287-50739313 GCA_018208015.1 Medicago ruthenica
ATCTATAGTAAATGAATTAAGATCTCTTGGAAAAATATACTCCACTCATGATAGAATTAGAAAAATATTAAGATGTCTCCCAAGTTCATAGAGACATATGGTTACAACAATCACTCAAGCAAAAGACTTAAATGTCTTGTCATTAGAAGATCTCATTGGATCACTAAGAGCTCATGAAGTCATACTTCAAGGAGACAAACCAATGAAAAAGGGAAAAATGATTGCTCTCAAATCATCTCAAGATACCCAAAATGATCAAGATGAAGCATCTTCACAATATGAGGAAATCAAAAAAGATGAAGAAGAAGAAATTGTTCAGGGAGAAGTAGAAGATGAACTAGCTCCCATCTCAAAGAAAATTCAAAGGATGATGAAAGAAGAGATAAAATAAAAAGATACTTTCCAAACAGAAGAGACAACTCAAAAAATGAAACAGACAAAAGTCAGGTAACATGTTTCGGATGCAACAAGCTGGGACATTACAAAAATGAATTTCCACTAAACAAAAAGAATCAAAAGAAACCTCCCTACAAAAAATCATTGATTTAATGGGATGACCTTGAAAGCCAAAAGAAGGAGAAGAAGAAACAGAAGCAAATTTGTGTCTAATGGCAAACACAGACAACAAAGAGGAATCTTCTCAAAATGCAAAGAAAAAATCATGGTACTTGGACAATGGTTGTTCAAGACACATGACAGGGGATAAGTAGTGTTTCATCTCCTTCATAAAGAAAGAAGGATGACTAGTAACCTTTGGAAATAATGATAAATGACAAATCAAAGGTAAAGGTATTATTGGTAAGAATAACTCTGCTAAAATAGATGATGTTCAATATGCTGAAGGTTTAAAACACAATCTACTTAGCATAAGCCAATTATGTGATAGTGGTTTTGAAGTTATCTTTAAACCCATCATATGTGAAGTAAAACAAGTATCCTCAGGAAAAATCTTTTTCTCTGGTTCTAGAAAGAACAACCTCTATGTTTTATACTTAGATGACATTCCAGCTTAATCATGTTTTATATCTATTGAAAAAGATAAATGGATTTGGCACAAAAGAGTTGGTCATGTAAGTATGAAAACTATTTCAAAACTTTCACAACTTGATCTAGTTAGAGGACTTCCTAAAATCAATTTTGAGAAAGATAAAATATGTGAAGCATGTACAAGAGAGAAACAAGTCAAAAGTAGTTTCAAATCAAAAGATGTTGTTTCTACTCAAAGACCTCTCGAACTTCTTTACATAGATTTATTTGGACCAGTTAGAACCACAACTCTTGGTGGAAAACAATATGGATTTGTTATAGTTGATGATTTTTCCAAATATATATGGGTTTTATTTTTAAAACATAAAGACGAAACTTTTGAAGCATTTCAAAACTTTTGTAAACTTGTTCAAAATGAAAAAAATTCAAACATCATCTCTGTGAGAAGTGACCATAGAGGTGAATTTGAAAATTTATCCTTCAAAACCTTCTTTGATGAAAAAGGAATCTCTCATAATTTTTCATTTGCAAGAACTCCACAACAAAATGGAGTCGTTGAAAGAAAAAACTGAACTTTACAAGAAATGGCAAGAACAATGTTGAAAAATATTTTTGGGCTGAAGCCATTAACGCATCTTGCTATATTATAAATCGTGTTTCAATAAGAAAAATTCTAAATAAAACTCCATACGAACTCTGGAAAGATAGGAAACCTAACATCTCATATTTCCATATTTTTGGTTGTTTTTGCTATATTTTAAATGATAAAGAAAATCTAGGAAAATTTGATTCAAAATCAGACAAAGGGATATTCTTGGGATATGCAACTAATTCCAAAGGATATAGGATCCTTAATCTGAAAAATCAAACCATGGAAATAAGCATGCATATTACTTTTGATGAATTTGATGATCTTATCACTAACAAAGAAGGTGATGAGAAAATATTGAAAAATCAAACAAGCAAGTAATGAAAATCACAATTAAACATCATCCTCACAAACTCCTCCAAAAAGTTGGAAAATTGTTGGTGATCATCCTCCCGAACAAATCATTGGAAACACATTTGATGGGGTTCAAACAAGATTATTATTTAAAGATAATGATAACAACATGACAATGATCTCACATATTGAACCAAAAATATACAAGAAGCAATATGTGAAGAATCATGGGTAAAAGCCATGAAAGAAGAATTATCTCAATTTGAGAAGAATGAATTATGAAATCTTGTTCCTAGACCTCAAAAACAATCCATCATTGGAACAAGATGGGTATTTAAAAATAAGCTAGACGAAGAAGGAAAAGTTATCATAAATAAAGCCAGACTCGTAGCACAAGGATATAATCAACAAGAAGGTATTGATTACGAAGAAACTTTTTCCCCGGTAGCAAGGTTAGAGGCAATTTGAATTCTTCTTGCATATGCATCTCATAAAAATATTAAGTTATTTCAAATGGATGTCAAAAGTGCTTTTTTAAATGGATGCTTAAATGAGGAAGTTTATGTTCATCAACCTCCTGGTTTTGAAAATACAAATAAACCCAATCATGTGTTTAAACTCACAAAAGAATTATATGGTCTTAAACAAGCCCCTCGTGCTTGGTATGAAAGGTTAAGTACATTCATAATAAAAAATAATTTTTCTAGAGAAAAAATAGACACAACTCTTTTAGAAAAGATGACAAAACAAACTTTTTAATTGTCCAAATTTATGTTGATGACATCATATTTGGATCAACAAATGAAAAAATGTGTGATGATTTTTCTAGTCTCATGCAAAGTGAATTTGAAATGAGTATGATGGAAGAGTTAAGATTCTTTCTTGGGTTACAAATCAAGCAAGAAATAAATAGAATTTTTATTTGTCAAGAAAAATATATCAAAGATCATCTAAAAAAATATAAAATGAATGAAGCCAAAATAATGGCAACTCTCATGCATCCATCTTCAAATTTAGATAAGGATGAAAACCGAAAAACTATTTCTAAAAAAGAATACAGAGGAATGATTGGATCTCTGTTGTACTTAACTGCCAATAGACCAGATATTGTTTTAGCATTTGGTTTATGTACACGTTTTCAAACTTCTCCAAGAGAATCTCATTTAACTGCTGTAAAAAGGATTTATAGATATCTAGTAGGTACTACTGAACTTGGCCTTTGGTATAACAAATGTTCTTGTTTTGATCTTATAGCATACTGTGATACTGACCATGCTGGAGATTGTTGAGACGAAATCCTTATTTGATGTTTTAAAGATTACAAACATGTTAAATTTATTTCATCTTGTTATCTACTAATTTGTTTTGTGAGAATTGTTTTATGAGAACGTTATGAGAACATTCTAGATTCAAAAAAGCAAATAAAACATTTACATCAAAAGAACAAGTCAGCAAATAAGAAACATGACATGATAATTTTATGAGAAGTTATCTTGGGGACTTGAGCATTTCGATCCATTTGAAAGAAAAGCCCATTAAAGGATAAATATCTCATGAAATGTATTAAAGTACATGTGAAATGGCATGACATCATCATAGTACATAAGAATGACATAATCAAGGTCACTTCTACATAGCAAGAAACAACTCATTACCGTTGTATCACTCTCACGTAAAGCAACAAAGGGGAGCTGGACATCCAGAACGTTCTGGATGTGTAAAAGGAACATTCTGGTCAAAGTGAAGAAGAAAAGTGAAATCAAATGAAGCTTTGGACAGCTGTAAAAACGTGTCCAACAACTCTATTTTCACACTTGATCACCAAGTCACTCCTCATCTATAAATACAAGAAGCTTTGAAGGTTAATTGCAAGAGTTTTAAAAGCAAGCATTATCTCAAGTGAAAATCATTACTACATACAAAGCTCTTTACAAACAAACAAATTCCAAGCTCTTTCATTATATCTTCTGGATCATACTCATTCAAATTTGTTTATTAAAATCTCAAACATGTGTTGAGAAATTTCTATGATCCAAACCCATCATCATGTTACAAAGTGTATTGTATTCTCAAGTCTATTTGTAACAATAGTTTGAGAAAGAATTGTAACAACCTTTCTTGTGTGAAAGCAAAGAATTGTAGAGGTCTGCTGAGGTTGATAATACAGGGTGTAACAGATTGATGTGGTGTGATCAAGAATTTATAGTGCTAGTCAGAAGTTTATGTTACCAGAATACTATAGTGGATAATCTCACACGAGGTGTGGGGACTGGAAGTAGCCGGGTTTGGTGAACCAGGATAAATCTCATGTGTTTTTCTCTCTTCCCTTTCTCTATTATTTTCGTTACACTATATACACACTCTATCACAATTATAACTATCATTATTAATATATCCAGAACATTCTTGCCCCAATTAAACACAACCAAATTAATCTAGAGTGCTCTGGTCCTAAATTAATCATCAATATTGTTTTATTATTTTATAACTACATCCAAAACATTCTGGTCCAAGATAAAACAAGTGTTTAATACAAACTCACTAACATATAATATTGTTTAATCATTCTGCTTTTATATTAACTATCTAATCATTCTCCAGAACATTCTGGTCCTTGTTAGAATAGTTTTTGCACTTAATCATTTTCTCATTCTGCTTATATATTAATTATATAATCATTCTCCAGAATATTCTGGTCCCTGTTAAAACAACCTTAAAACTTTATTTCATCCTGAACATTCTGGTCCTTGTCAAAACTATTTAATCACTTGAAATTTTATACTCCAGAACATTCTGGTCCTAGATTAAACAATTGTTTTACATCTAAAACTATAATGTTATTAAACTAACATTTACCAAGAACTCTTTTGAGTATATAAACTTGTTAAACTTTCAGGAATAATTTTGAAAAGGGTCACAATTCAAACCTCCCTTTCTTGCGACATTTATTGCTACTTTATTAAGGTGTCAAGTGTGAGTTAAAATTTCATATTTGATGCAGAAGTAGATTATTGGTTGAATATGTGGTATCAAATCTCACCTTTGTAGTTGCTCTTAACCTAATATAATGATCCAACCTATTGTAGGCTTTATCGGAAGTTCGGACATTATTATGAATCGTTTTTTTAGTTTTTTTATGTCGTTTGCTTAAGTTATATTTGATATTAAATTTAAGTTTTTTATGTTGTTGGCTTTTGTACCATTTTTTATTCAACCTGTATCATTTCAAATTAATTCATATTTGGTCGTTGGTGGGATTTAACCATGAAAAATCATTAAACCTTCAACCCGTAATTACACCGGTTTGACCTCAGTCAAATCATTAAACCTTCAATCGGTATCTGCACCAGTTCAATTTCCAATCTGATTTTGATTACCTTCATTATGATGCTGCTAATGTTTGTCGTATATAAAAAAAGTTGGTAGGTGTAATATCCCGCTTCAGACTTAAATATTTATCAATGTCGAGACGACAAATCAGAGATATTTTTAAGGAAGGGCAATTTGGTAATTGCCGCTTCAAGATTTTTATAAAGGAGATAAACCCCATAATTTCCCTCATTTTCTTCATTCTTCCTTCTCTCTAAACATTTTCCTCTCCCTTCTCTCTACTACTCTCACACCAATCTTCCTCCCTCCCTCCAATAATCATCAATCCCTACCTCAATCTCTCCATTCTCATGCAAGCAATCACCAATTTTGGAAACCTTGAGCCTTATGGGAGCCAAGAGAAACAAGGAAGGAAAAGAAGATTTCAAGCTAGGGTTTGAAGAGGAAGCTTGGTAAGATCAAGCAATGAATTGAGGTGAGCTCCCTAGGGTTTTAAAACCCACTTTGAGTGAGTTTGAGTGTGATTTATGTTTTAAGCAAAGTTCTGAAAGTTTGTGCCCTAATCCCTTTAGCTTGCCAATTCCTTGCTTACTCATGTTTTAAACTATCAATTTGCATTGGGAAATCATTCCTAACATCCTTGGGATGTTTGGGTAAGTGGGATTGAGCTAAAATGGTGAAAGATACGTTTTTCAACAATTTCTGCACTGTCATGGTCGCTACAGCGACCAGCCCGTCGCTACAGCGAGCAGACCATTTTCAGGTTCTGATCCTGGTCGCTATAGCCACGGATCCGTTGCTACGGCGAGCTCACCAGGACAACATTTTTCAGCTGAGCTGTTTCGGGTGATCCGGCGCGTGTAAGCGACGTTTTTCCAACCGTTTTCTCCAGAAACTTTAAGGAATCAAAGGACACCATTTTAACTCATCCTAAGGGCCTTTAACGGGAAAAAATCATAAAGGCGCAAGGAATAGGTAACGTATGGGAAGTGCAAAACAAAGGTCCGAGGGACGGGAAATTAATACAACTGAGTTAGTAACTCTTAAGGATGACATATGACAACGATATGTCAAGAACCTATGTTAGGTAAGCAGGAATAGAGATGTATTCGGTTTAGAATACAAGGATAATAGGAATGTGTCAGTACATTCAAGGCCTCAGATAGGCCTAAGGGGTTCAGATTCCCAACATGATTAAGTGGCTTATGAGAACGATAAGCTTAGAACCTTATATTATAGGTTAAGTAACACATGATTTTTTATGTAATGAATGCATCAGATATGCATAGTTTCAGACGATGCATCAGATATGCACGATGCATCAGATATGCATAGTTTCAGACGATACATCAGATATGCATATGTTCAGAATGGTGTATCAGATATACACATTGAATTTCCTGGCATGACCTGGTTCTGAACCGTAAAACAGAGTATGTAAACAACAGTTCAGAAGCAGAAATATAAAAGACAGAAAGTAAAGGAACACAGTTGATTTGTTAACCCAGTTCGGTGCAACTTCACCTACATCTGGAGGCTACCAAGCCAGGAAGGAAATCCACTAAAATAGTATCAATTCGAAGTCCTATGACACAGCCCCTGTTTCACAGGCCCTATGCCAACAGCCCCTGTTTCACAGCCCCTTCTCACTTAATCACTACCCGTGGTATTTCTACCTAGGAACTCCTAGATATAAGATCCCACTTACTTCCTACTCAAGTAATCACTGCCCCAGTGATTATCAGACTCTAAACAAAACAACTAAATTGAAGACACTCTTCAAAACATAAAAACAGTCACTCTTGCTTAAAAGCTTTGAGTGATTACAACTCAATAACAAACAACCAACTCTAAACACTTTGAGTGGTGCACAGAAACAAAGCACAAAGCTTACAGACTCAACAACCTAAGACTTAATCTCTCAATGATAACTTTTGTTGAGTTGATTTTCTTCAATAGCAGCGTCCTCCTTATATAGCTTCAGCAGCAACATAATTCTTGAACCAAATCCTTCAAAGATATATTCCCAGAATTCTTTAGAAGCAAATAGAAGCAATTATATTTCTGAAATATATTTTCTAAAGATTTCTTTGAAAATATATTCACAAATAAAAGAATCCAATCTTCAATAAAGATCTTCACGCAAAACAATCTTCCTTCTAGAAACAAAGCTTGGATAAATCTTCAATCAAATCTTCGAAAGATACTGTGAGAGACTTAACAGAACCAAGGCACAAGAATGAACGCAGAAAACGTGCTTCTGAAATGCAGCTTCTGAAGGTCAACGAAAGTCAGCGTCTGAACAGTGCGTCTGAAGGTCAACGAAAGTCAGCGTCTGAACAGTGCGTCTGAAGGTCAACGAAAGTCAGCATCTGAACAGTGTGTCTGAAGTACTGTTCCAGCTTCTGAAGACCCAGCTTCTGACCTAGCTTCTGAAGACATACAATTGAGATATCAGCTTCTGAAGACGAACTGCTTGTACATTTGATTTTAGCAAAACATGTAGCCAATAACCAAATATCCAACACACATGCAAGTTAAGTTGTGTGTCAGATATACACAACGATAAGAGGAGTCCGGTGATTAGCCTCAGATAGGAATTTTCACCGGTTATCAGAGGAATGTGCTTCGGGGTTACTCCACTCGGGGGCATTCCGTAAAATGAACTCAGATAATAATGTTTGTTCAACGCTAACTTCTAACTTTATGTTATAAGTAAGATGAATATGAATATGTATTTATTACATAAGTTTATGACAATATAATCACCAGATAATAGTTATCAGAAAGTGATCATAGGATGTCCCCAGATCACTAAAGCATGAGAATATGACAAGTAGTCATCAGTTATCAGGCATATATTACCTATCAGACAGGTATCAGGTGGTGATCTTAGGAGTCCCCTCGATCACCAAGTTATCAGGTATTAGGTACTAGGTACCAGTTATCAGGCAGTGATCTTAGGTTTCCCCTTGATCACTAGTTTAGCAGGAACGGGCAGGTAACCCTTTATGGGCGAGGTTAAAGCTTGGCGATCATAGGTATCCCCAAGATTGCCAAAAGTAGGCACAGCGACCCTAGGTTCCCCGTGGTTGCCAATAGTAGGTTGGGTGGAGCTCACTGAGACATTGAGTCTCATCCCAATCCTTCTGGTACAGGTTTACAGGTTAGCACGAGGATCGTGTTGAGGATCATCAAGGAGTTGCAGAATGGAGTGCAGTTGCTCGTCATGTACCAACTCAGGAGCTTATTGGACTTTTGTTTATGTATTTTATGGTACTTGAAAGGTTGTATAAACGAGCAAAAATTGTATTCATTCAGTTGTGTTGTATTATTATTATTGAAAACCTTGATGTATCCGGTATCAGTTTTAATACACATGCTAATATTCTAGATATAATTAGTATGAGTGTTACAGTAGGAGTCTATATGATATTATGAACTCAATTTTTTATGTTTTTATTTGTGACCACTAAGTTAATTAGTTTTCTTAAACAGCAAATGTGACACTGGTCAAATGTAAACAATTTGTCCACATAGAAATGAAGATTTCAAGAATTTGAGTTTGACATTGTTAAATCACCCATATAAGATGTCTGACAACAAACAAAATAGCCTAAAATTAGCGTCACACCCTATCCAAAAGACCTAATTTGTGAAAATGTCCTTGTGGACTCACTTTAGTACCATGCCAATTGTTTATAATCAAAGTGAGTTACAAAAACAAATGAAAAATTAATTTTACTGAAGCAAATATTTAGACATATCATTGTGAATGCTAAAAGGTTTGATTTGTTTGTCCATAAATACTGGACCGTAGATCTCACCATCTAGGACTTGAGATCCTAAAGACAAGGGTGTGAACCCTTGGAATAAGGCTGGACGCCCTCTAGGAGGGCGCAGGGCCCACTTTAAAGTCACAAATAGCCCTAGGTGACCTTCCTAAAGGGCACCCTCTGGAGGCGCCCTCAGCAGTTTACGAGGGCGCCCTAGTCATGGTTTTGGCCCTTTACTATTTGGGCCCAAAACCATGACCGGGTAGGCCCAAAAGAGGCTACAAATAGTAACCTTGGGATCATTCCCAAGACACGACCTAAACAGAGCACATAAACCCTAGTTTCCATACATTGTACTCACAGCCAGTACAGTTGGCGCCCACCGTGGGGCTACGGTAAAACTAACCTAGCCACCGTCTCTGAAAGAAAGCAGTTGATCCACGGCCCCTGAAAGTCATCAGAACGCCGTGAATCCACCGTAGTTCTTAGGAGCAACCCTGAAACTTCCGAATCCGCCGCGATTCAACCCTAACTCTAACCAAACGTTCAACCCAGCCCGTTCTCTGTTGAAAAGTCAGCTCTCTCTTCTGTCATTTTAGCCCCTAACCGCTAATCTTCAACCACCAACCTTAGTCTTCATAACCGACCCAAGCAACCATCATCGTCGCCGTCGATGGCGCACCCAGCAGCCCTAGAAGCTTTACAGCAACAAATCCAGCAGCTTCGCGACCACAACGAAGCTTTGCAAGCAACAATGGAAACAATACAGCAGCAACAACACGCCGAGGGGAACGGATCCCAGCAGGACGAGTCGGTTGATCCAGATCCACAACCTCTCTCCGCTGAAGTCTGGAACACGCCGGTCCCAGAAAACTTCAAGCCACCCTCACTTTCGTCTTTCGACGGAAAGAGCGATCCTGTAGAACACGTAACGGCTTTCAACACCCAGATGGCCATCATCGGCGCTGCTGACTCCCTAAAATGTAAGCTGCTGGCAGGGACCCTCAAAGACGCCGCCCTCAGGTGGTATATGAACTTACCTCGTTTCTCAGTCGTCAGTTACCAGGACATGACGCGCAAATTAACACACCAGTTTTCCGCCAGTCGACACCGCAAGGTATCATCTACCAGCCTGTTTAACGTCCGCCAAGGGCCGAATGAGTCCCTCCGTGAGTATCTCGCAAGATATAGCGACGCCACAATTAAAGTTGTGAACCCGAACTAGGAGCTATTTGTAGGAGCTTTCCAAAACGGCCTCCGTGCTGGACAATTCAACGAATCGCTGGCGCAGAAGCCGGCTGATTCCATGGAAGAAATCATGTCTAGGGCAGAGTGTTATATAAAAGGAGAAGAAAGCAACGCCGAAAAGAAAGCAAGGGATTCCAGAGAGCGTGCTCCCTACGGATATGATCATCGCCGCAGTTATTACCCACCCAGCAACAGAGACAGAGCGCCATACAAGCGCCACATCCAGGATAGGCGCGCACCCCTCCCAGAATCCTTCACGGCCCTCAATACCCGCCGTGAACAAATCTGGAGGGATGTTTACCATTCTAGAATCATTCCTGAACCTCACCCACCGAGAGGAAACATCATGGGGAACGACAAGGAGGTCTGGTGTAAGTATCACCGCATCAAAGGACATACCACATATGATTGCATCCACCTGAAAAGAGATATTGAGAAGTTGATTCTGAACGGCAGATTAAGAGGGTATGTGAAGGAAGGTAGAGAGGGAGACAGGCGTCCCCCCGAAGACCCCCAAAGGGAGAAAGATGTGGCGAAGGAAGGTGAACGCCACACCTTGAACACCATATCCGGCGGCTTCGCAGGAGGAGGGGAGTCCAGCACCTCTCGGAAGAAATATGTGAGGCAAGTGATGTTGCTTGATGACCACGCCAAGAAGGAGTCAGAACGCCAAACGGATATCACTTTCTCAAGTGAAGACCGCAGAGGAGTGATCCCCCACGATGACGATCCCATGGTCATCACTGTGCAAATCTTCAATTGGGATGTCAAGAGGGTGTTGATTGATCCCGGCAGCTCTGCAGACATCCTTTATTACTCTGCTTTTGAGAAGATGGGACTTGACGAGGACCAGTTGTAGCCCTTCAAAGGAATACTGGCCGGCTTCACATGGGAGCAGGTGCACGTCCGGGGATACATCACATTGAAGACAACATTCAGTACAAGTAACAACGCCAAAACCATCAGGATTAGGTATTTGGTAGTCAACTCGCCCTGTTCTTACAACATCATCATAGGCCGCCCGGCCTTCAATGTCCTTGACGCCTATCTTTCCACCAAATTCCTCATTATGAAATATCCGCTGGATGATGGACGGGTTGGCGCTATCAGAGCAGACCAGAAAGTGGCCCGAGAATGTTACCACAACAGTTTGAAGCTACAAAAAGAGAAGAAAGGAAACAGTAACATGAAAGCACATCGAGTGAACTTCATTGTCGCAAACCTAGAAGAAGAGTTTCATATTGAGGAAATCAAGAAGGTTGAAGAAATAAGTGCTCCTTTGTTGATACTCCATTCAAAGCCAGCCAATGTCAATGCTGTAGAAGAGGTTGCGGACCCCGACGAGATCAAGAAGGTTAAGGAAACAAGTACTCCCTTGTTGATACTCCATGCAGAACTAGCCAAATGCGGTTTGATTAAAAAGCTGAGCACAAAGCATGAAGAAACTCGCCACAACAACTCAAAGGCGAGCTAGAGGGAAAACAAAGCCACTTTATTTTTTACTGTCTTTATCTTATATATTGCGGCGTCTTTGTACGGCTTTGTAGTGAAGGGATAAGGGGCACTCTTTTCCCCCCGCAGCAATGGGGGTTTTTAATGAGGCCCCGCTTTTTTATTGTTATCATATATATATTTTGCTTGTTTGTCTTACTTTCGTTACCTGTAACAGATCACCAACGCCGAAACCCAAATGAGTTCGCCATACGATCCGTTAACCCCAAAGGGGTTGCCACCTAATTCCTTAACCCTAAGACAGGGCTCTAAGACGTCGTGAGCTTAAAAAGTAATCGCCACCTAATTCCTTAACCCTAAAAAAGGGCTCTAAGACGTCGTGAGCCGAAAATGAGATCGCCGCCTAATTCCTTAACCCCAAAGAGGGCTCTAAGACGTCGCGAGCCGAAAATAAGATCGCCGCCTAATTCCTTAACCCCAAAGAGGGCTCTAAGACGTCGCGAGCCGAAAATAAGATCGCCGCCTAATTCCTTAACCCCAAAGAGGGCTCTAAGACGTCGCGAGCAGAAAATAAGATCGTCGCCTAATTCCTTAACCCCAAAGAGGGCTCTAAGACGTCGCGAGCCGAAAATAAGATCGCCGCGTAATTCCTTAACCCCAAAGAGGGCTCTAAGACGTCGCGAGCCGAAAATAAGATCGCCACCTAATTCCTTAACCCCAAAGAGGGCTCTAAGACGTCGCGAGCCGAAAATAAGATCGCTGCCTAATTCCTTAACCCTAAAGAGGGCTCTAAGACGTCGCGAGCCGAAAATGATATCGCCGCCTAACTCCTTAACCCCCAAAGAGGGCTCTAAGACGTCGCGAGCCGGAAAAGAGATCGTCGTCCAAGCGATAAAAGGGACCCCTTAAAAGGGACCCTAAAGCATCAGGCGCTAAAAGAAACAAACCTACAATTTTCAACATTATTATGAAACGAACGTGATCACCGCCCAGGAGAGGCCTTCCAAAATACATAAATTTGAAGAAAAAGGAACAAATGAAAAGCTCCAAAGAGAATGATGCATCATTAATACAAATTCGAGAAGAGTACTGAGTTTAAAAAGGAAATTAAATTACAACAAACGAAATTAGGGTTCATCCACTAGGACGCCATCTACAATAATTTTAAAAGGATCAAGGGCGGAAATGTCGACGCCAGGATGGAGAAGGGCGACTTGAGCCTTGGCTCTTTCAAAGCCAGCATCGAAGTTCAGAGCCAGCTCGCCCTTCTCTTTGGAAACCTCAGCCTTAAGTTGATCCTCCCTTTCAGCTCCAACTGCGACATCGTTTTGTAGCTTCGCAATGACCCCGTCCTTTCCAGCAAGATCTGCTGCATAACCAACCTTCAGATCGGAGATGCGTTTATCACATTCAAGCGTCACCGCCTCCCTGGCCTCTTGCATTTCTTTCTCCTTCGCGTTCCTGGCTTCCTCCACCTCTTTCTCCAACGCCTTCACTGTAGCTTGGAGAGCCTCCTCATTCTGCACAACTTCCTCATACTTCCGATCCACCGCGTCTAAAAGCATTATAGTCCGCAAACAATGAACTCCTATATCCTTCGTCATAAAGGGCACAGCGCCCTGGTTCCCCGCCTCCGCGTCTTCTGGACTAAAAACCAGCCTCTCCTTCACGTAGGCGCCGTAGTCAAAGCCTTTATCCCAGAAGGATGGCACTGACCTGCTGGTTTTGATGGCGCCAATCGAGGAAGGAGAAGGCGTTTTCTTTCCTTTTTTCTCTGCCGTCGCCTTTCCTTTATCGTCTTTCTCGGGCGACGCTTTATCACGCGCAGCCGCTGCGAGGCTCTTAGCTTGAACCTCGGGCAGATGATCAGCTTTTCTCTTCGGCTTGCGGGTAATAAGTCCCGCGGGATCAGTGGCCGCCGTCCCCTCAGCAGCCTTTTTAGCCTTCATTTCTTCGAGGTATCTTTTCCTCTCCGCCGCAGTCATGGGCGCCATATCCTCTACAGAAAATAAAGCAGAAAAGTTAAGAGGACAAGAAAATAGAAAAGTAAAATATAGGCATGAATAAATGAATTTGACTCACGTAGGTACTCGTCTAAGCTATCTACATCCCCTTCCCTATTCAACAACTCCCGGATGTTCATAGGCAACATTTTGTCCAAAAAACAGACGACGCCCTGGTCGTATGCGTCCAGATTCTCATAATCAAAACCCATGATGGACGCCGGAGCACTCGTCCAACATGTGGGAAACCTCAGCTTACCATCCACCCATGCAGCAGCTGCCTCACAATCTTTTCGTCCCCGGACCCGGAGGAATGTTTGTCTCCAATTTTTGTAGTGAGAGGCGTAGGGCGGGAACAACCTCTTACCAGGATGCGCGCTGACGGACACCCAAGACTGCTTATCTACCCTCTTCGTGCCGTAAAAAGTGAAGAAGGATCCAAATGAGGGCTGGAAACCCAACCCCTCGCATAGAATCTCAAAAGCGCGGATAAAAGCCCAGCTGTTCGGCTGCAGCTGAGAAGGCGCAACATTTAGACAGTTGAGTATGTCAACTTCAAAGGGCGTGAAGGGATACTTCACACCCAAATCTTCAAAAACTGCCGTGTACATATGGAACATCTCACTCTTCACACTCTTCGGCCTCTGTGCGCACCCTTTCTCACCTGGGCGACAAGGTTCCAAAACCACGTCCTCCTCAAATCCCGTAGAAGACACGTGTAGCTTACTCCAAAAAAACGCCACCCGTTGGGGATCCATGTACACGGACTCTGAACGAAGCACCTCGTCGGCAAAACTCTCTTGTTCTGAACCACTAGAAGACGCCATGTAACAAATTCCTTTCCTACAGAACGGACCTGGGCGAACAGAACGAATAATAGAGTCAGATGAATTCCCACTACCACTCCCTCCTTCACCCTCGTCCAAATCACTCGAAAACTCCGTCAAAAGGGAGTGGCCGTAGTAGGCCTTATCAAACACCATCCAATCAATGGTTCCATCTGACCGCTTCGCATGCCTAACATTTCCCCTCCACAACCTACACCTCTCCTCCGAATTAGCTGGGGATAACTCCCTACCCGCCTCATCGCACTCCCTAATTACCACCATACTACTGATTTAAAATAAAAAGAACAAGATCGAATAGGGTTACCTGGATTTAGACAAGTGAAGGGCTTGAGAACGAACAAGGACTCCGAACGATCCGTAAACAACAGGCGCAGAGATCCACAAAGACGGTAACCGCTTGAACGATGAAAAACAAGTTGGAAGAAAAAGACGGAGGTAAAGGAGGGGGAAAGGATAAAAGAAATCTGAAAGTAGGAGGAAAAGTAGATCAGTTTCAGTTTAAAGTAAAAAAGCCTGGGAAAACGCGCAGATGACGTCATCTAAGTTGACACGACTTCCGAGAGCCGTTGTGATGCGAACACGTCAGCAAGAGCGAACAGTCGCCTCACGTCAGCCGTCGGATCCCACTAAGAGGCGTCCCCAACCAGGCGCGACGATCTAATCTACTCAAAGGAGTCGTTTTTACACATAGTTTAATCACTTCGCCTTAAATCAAGACTCGTGCTTGTTGGGCTAATATAATATGAATACTCTTGTTGGGCTAGCGCCCATGCTCTCGATGGAATAGCGCCCGTTAAGGCACTCAAAGACAGAAACATGGAGCTAGTACCCAGGTTGGGCTAGTTCCCATGTTGGGCTAGTACCCACACAGGGTTTAAGCACTCATGTTGGGCTAGCACTCATCGTGGGCAAGCACCCATGTTGGGCTAGTACTCATAAAATTTTTTCATATAGCTTCGTGACTAGTAAGCCCCACTTGCTGGGCAAAAGGTCATAGGCAAACCCCCCCCATAAACAGTTTAACCACTTCGCCTTATACCAAGATCCGTGCTTGTTGGGCTGTGGACCGTAGATCTCACCATCTAGGACTTGAGATCCTAAAGACAAGGGTGTGAACCCTTGGAATAAGGCTGGGCGCCCTCTAGGAGGGCGCATGGCCCACTTTACAGTCACAAATAGCCCTAGGTGACCTTCCTAAAGGGCACCCTCTGGGGGCGCCCTCAGCAGTTTACGAGGGCGCCCTAGTCATGGTTTTGGCCCTTTACTATTTGGGCCCAAAACCATGACCGGGTAGGCCCAAAAGAGGCTACAAATAGTAACATTGGGATCATTCCCAAGACACGACCTAAACAGAGCACAGAAACCCTAGTTTCCATACATTGTACTCACAGCCAGTACAAATACTTAGTTAAATTTGATGAAATTGAGATATGAAATTAACATGAAATATTCTTGTGTTAATATAAAAGATGACTATATTCATGGTTATCATTACCTTCGTACTAAAAATAATATATACCATACCATATAATAAAGAAGAGTGAAGATATAGTTTAGTCTCTAATAAAAATTGTGTTGATCCAATTTAGTCCCTAAAAGATAAAAGAAACGTTAGTACACGATAATGAAGATTTCAATCTTAATTTAGATAAGAATTCAAAAAATGACATTTCACTCTTAATGTTGATTGTTGTGTTTGGCATCTTCCTTGGTTATCTTGGTTCAAACCCACAATCTCCATTTTTTGTGTTTTGAATTTTTAAGTGGTGATTGACATTCTATGTGCAAACCAGAAGAAAAAAGTATAGTGTGATGTATCATTTTTTAACAAAAGAAACATAGTTGTAACACATGACCTGTGATTCACTAAATTATATTTTTTTTGATAAAAAAAAACGAGTCATGATCTTAAAATAAATTACCTTGTGAAATAAGTCTATAAATTAGAAACCTATGGGTTAGCATAATTTCACATCACAACTCTTTTTTAAGGTAAAGTAGTTTAGTGGCTAAAATTCAGTTTTTAAAGTGAATAAGTGGGGTGTCCGGGGTTCGAACCCTGGCCCCTGAGCTATGCTCACGGGACTCACATCACAACTCTTATCACCCTTCTTTCTATTTTGTTTATTTTTTTTATTGTTTGTTCTCCATATTTTACCATCATTGAAAAATATATATTTTTTAGTTATTAATTACCATTTACATTACAACGTATATGATGATGTAACAGACGAATTAAATACGGCAATCAAGATTATTGCTATTAATTGGTGACAACTTGGGTACCCATCAATAAAAGGTGGGTAACACAACCCATGCTGAGTTGGCACCAATCAAAGTTATTTGTTTGTTTTCTATTATTTTTAATGTTATATAAATACATTGTTTTGATTGAGCCAACTCAACATGGGTAGTATTACCCACCTTTTATTAATGGGTAAACAAGAATTTCCCCTATTAATTACCGTCCAGTAAGTAACTTGCCATAATTTTCTCTGCCAACAATAGAATGAAAAATCATAACAAACTCTAAAATTAGCAAGCAATAAACGAATATAGAATTTATTGAAGAAAATATAACATGGGGTCGCTGGTTTGAGGTTGGAACTTGGGTGTTGTCATTTGATAGTGTATGTGGGTGATGTTTGTAAGCTGACGAATAAAAATATGGAGAAAATGATAAACTATGTTATGAACTAATTCTAATAAAAAGCATGAGAATGAGAATTAAGTTGCATATTAACTAATTTCATCAATATAATACTCTTTTGTTTCATTTACTATTAGAATATTCTAATAAACACCATAAATCACCTCTTCAACACAAATCCCAACTCCATAATCTGACCCGTATTTACATTAACCCACTTAAGCAAAACCAATGGATGATATGTGGTAAAAATGTGCGATTCAAGCTCTCTGAATGGTAGTCATGGTTGGTCAGAACTTGCAATAAACGCAGCTGGTGGTTGTTGGGTGATTCATGAAGGAGTGCTAAGTTATACTACTCCGTCCCAAAATATAAGCAAAAATGAGTCAACATAAGTTGATGTATTTGGTACAAATTTTGAACCAAATACATTAATTTTTGTTGACCAATTTTTGCTTATATTTTGGGACAGAGGGAGTATATAGTTATACATACATACATACATAACGTGTAGACTAACCAAATGAGATAAGAGATCACTTACAAAAAAAGCAAAAAATTAGGAAAAGAAGTTTGCAACAAATTAGAAAATGATATGCAATCATTGATGTAATTTTGTACAACTACAAGGTTAACCTAAAAATAATAATTTATCATTCACATGCATTGATATGATATGCCTATATCATCGCATTTATTACATATATGTTTATGTATATATGTTTACATATATCTCAAAGCATGTGTAGTCATTGTTTTTATCATGTCAAATGCATCATGGGTCATTTAAGTTTAACGTTTGTAATGGATATTAGTCATTTTAGTTTTTTTTTAGTTTTAAATTTCTCATTTATGTAAGTAAAAAAGAACAAATTAGTTCTTAGAATTTTTGTTTTTTGTAACAAATTGATCCATTTTAAATCCAACATCGTTAAATAGTGCTTACATGACTAATTAACATTGAGGATGAAGGTTTAAAATGTGTTTATGACACCAAACATGATGGTTTACATACATTTTCTTCTTATTGTTTTCTAATTCGAACCTAATTTTACAGATAAATATATCATCACAACATTAACATCAAACAATCGATCGATTTTGTTTTTAACTAAGACTGAATAATACATCACCATAATTTCGAAAGTGGTGAATTTAGACCTACCAACTTAGCAATATAAATCTCAACATAAACATGTTTTAACTGACGTTAATTAAAAGAGGGTAACGATGCATATATTTTATAACTTAAAGGACTATGTGAACCCTTTTAGTAACATAAAAGATTATTTGTAACTAAAAAGACTAAAATGACTCATCTAGTACAAACATTAAATTTAAAGGACTCTATGATATGAATTTAACTGATTTTATCAACTCTTCCCGACCGACCAATATTATAAGCAACTAAAACTTTTATACGATAATTAAAAAAATTAAGTGAAATTAATTTTCTAGATTTCATATAAAATATATAAGTTAAATTTACTAAAATATCATTATTATTTATATTTAGCAAAAACATTCACTCAATTATTCATATTAAATGTTTTTAAATTAAATGAAGGGTAAAAGAGATGAGAGAGATGCTTAGCCTCTGAAGAACAGTAACATGTTACAGGTTTGACCATCATCCTCGTTTTGGATTATGATCTCAAGTTCGTCATTATGTTCGTTCTTTGTGTTTGGGATTCTAATTGTGCAATTGGGTCTATTTCTCATGGATTATGATCAAGACAATCCTTTGTCAAAGGGCTCTTCGATGGTAACAAAATCGTTTGCACAACCTTTATCCAACTCGTGCACTATCTCAGCTTCACAACTTACAAAACCGTGTTTGAAAGGAACTATTATATATAGTTTATATTATATACAATTATGAGGATTTAATTTATGTACGTTGTTTATTTTGTCTAGGCTGAGTATCCCTTGCACTTTTTCCGATTTGTGGGTTAAATATTTTTTCTATTTTTCCTCATTCTATCTAATAAATTTTGTTGTTAACAAAAAAAAAAAGTTTTGGTGCCAATTATATGGAAATGTTTATTTGGGTCTGCAAATATTATTTCTTGCTTCATACGTGGTTTAAATGTATGCAATTGTCTGCAAAACTCTAGTTGACGATTTGATTTTGTTATGTTAGTAGAATACCTCATGATGGTTTTTGATATATACACAATATATCTGACCTATATCATCGTGCTTTTGACTTTTGAGAGGCAGGTAAATCATATATGTTGAGCTAGTCTTAGAGGCCACATACATCTATATGATGATAAAACTACAGGGAGGATTGAGAAAATGAAAAAGGTTGAGGTAAAGGAGAAAAGACTTAAGTGTGTTTGGATTGAGGGTTTAGGAGGGGAAGGGAGAGGATGGTTCACTTTTCCTTTTTAAACTGGGGACATTATAAAATGATTTTTAAAAAATTGAATTAACATGATAAATGATCATATAATACTTCAAAAACACTAATTTATTTTAAAAAAAACATTTTACATTGTTCATAATTTAAAAAATAAAAATGAGATATCTCCTCCCTTCCCCTCCTAAACCCTCAATTCAAACACTTAGGGAAAGGGGGAATGGGGGAGCTTAAGGAGTTGGCGTGTTTTAATAAGGTCGATGTCGTGGCCATTCAAGAGACAGATGGGGAGATTACGGAAAATCTTTAATATAATCTATGGGGTAATAAAGATTGTGAATAGGCATTCTCCTTCAGAGGGGGATAGTGGAGGAATTTTATCAATATGGGATAAATCAAACTCCAAGTTAATCTCTTTATTTGTGGGCGAAGGCTATGTCAAAGTTTGTTTCGATTAGGGTATTCTTAATCAAATATGTTTCATCGTCAATGTTTACGCTAACCGTGACTCTTTAGCTAAGAGAAGGTTGTGGGAAAGGCTAGTGGAGGTGGAGCAGAATATGGGGGATGGAGCTTGGTTTATTTTAGGTGATTTTATTCGGTGCGTAGGAGGGAGGAAAGAAGGGGGATTAATATTGACCCTTCAATGACTCAAGTTTAAGATATGAATTATTTAATGGCTTTTTTAGGGATGCCGGGCTGGAGGATGTTAATGTGTGTGTGGTGTAGATTTACACGGTATCATCCTGATGAGATATCAACGAGTCGTATTGATAGTGTCCTTGTTTCCGAAGAGTGGACCCAATTGTGGGGGACGAATTCCCTTTAAAAGCTCCCAAGTGATGTGTCAAAGAGGGGTTTGTTATATGAGGAAGAGGTGGTAAGTCGAAAGGATAAGTGTGATGGCCTTTGGAGGCTTTTAAAGGCAAAAGATGTGATTATAGCACAAATAGGTAGATCAAAGTGGCTTAAAGAAGGGGATGCAAATTCAAAGTATTTCCATAGTTGTGTAAAGAAGAGATCGAGTACTAATTCCATTATAGCGTTAAAGGTGGATGATGTGTGGTTGCAATCTCCAATAGATGTGTGAAGGGTTGTGGGAGAGACCGGATTTAGATGGGGTTTGTAAGGACCCCGATCCCCGAGACTAATAATCAACAATAAATAAACATCTAACATGCAATCGAAATCCTACATTTCTCGATATAGCTCATATTAAACATATAATATGAAAATCTCATCAATAAAAATAAACAGATCATAGCGGAATATCTCAACATACATATAACCATCTCGAGTTATCTCAAAACATCTCAAAATAATACATAAGTTTCTGGATCATAAAGATCACTCAAAATAAATCCAATAGAGTACGAAAATAAAATCCCCAAAAGACATCCTAATCAGAGCTCCAAACTCTAGACATCTCCAAGCAAAGCAGAGAAACATGAGCTATGCGTCAAACCACAACTCATCACGACTCACCGATAGCAAATACTCAATCCTGCAAATCTACATCCATAAGGGATGAGACAACAACAGTCACTGGGGGGTAAGATATACATTCATTAATAAGGATTAATAAACAAGTGTAGTTCAGACAACATTCATATCATCATAATATTCAAACATAACAAATTTAGTTCTCCGAAATTCAAGAACATGAAATTCATAATCATAATCATATTCTCATACAAGTCTAACTACTCCATCATATCAACTCATCATTTACAATCATTCAATTCAAACCCTCATCGATAAATAATTATCAAGTTAATTATGACAATTCATCATATCACATCTTCAATGAACATTTACCAATTAGATGCACAAATTCTCATCAACACATTAATACATAAGACTCATACTTATGCGATGTTCCTAAACGACTCTATATGTTTTACGGTACCGCCACCGATGAACTCCCCGAGATCTAAAACCCCGCAATGAATTCACCATACAATCACCGATGAAATCCTCGAGATCTAAAACCCCGTAATGAAATCACCATATCATCTCCGGACAGACTTATGAATGAATGCATTATCATATATTCGACTCTCATCAAGTACACATAAGACTCGACAACAACATCATCATCATTATCATATATTCTCGTATGATTAAACATCGTCACTTATTAACATCTTCACTTATCATATAAACTTTCATATGATCAAACATCGTCACTTAATACATAACATGTATCATCATCATTAACATCGTCAATATCATCATTCACATATTCACATCACAAATTTTACTCAAACAGAGTCAAACTAACCCATCACTAATTTACTCATCACATTCTCATCATTAATCACTCATAGCACATCATTATGAATTGCAACTTCATCAATACGTACTCATTTATTAGCTCTAAAGGCTCCCTTAGACTCATTATTAATTATAAGGATCTTTCATGGTTCATTGGAAAAGTTACGCTGAAGTTTCATAAAAAAATGTACATGATGTATGTGTAGTATTTTAATCATAACTCAAGTTCTAGAAATCTAAATGAAGTCAAACCAACGGCAAATGAAAGTTAACATCCATATCTACAACTTTCATGTTTACACCGAAACTCAGTTCAGAACGGAAAATAGTGGAAAAACCAATTGAAAGCGGAATATGGGTTTCTGTCCTGACCAAAATTGTAGCACGATTTTTGTCGAGCCAAAACACCAAAATCTGGGCCAAAATCGTAGTACGATTTCTCCAAATCGTAGCACAATTTTGGCTGACAGACAACCAACAAAATCATTTTTAAAAAACGCGTTTTCACCAAATAATCACTTTAAAATCACTTAATTCAATCCCAACACACCCAAATCATTCCAAATCATTACTCATTATCAAAACACTTATAATTAACACTTTTACCACTTCATAACACTAATTACACACTCAAAATCATGATTTCTATCCACTTTTCCAAAACTTCAACAACAACACATAATCACACTTAACCATGAATTTATCACTTCAAATCTCATACAAACAGGACATTCTCATGCCCAATATCATAACAAAAATATAGAACACATCTTAACATCATTTCATCAATAACTTAGTCGTTTCAACAACAACTTAATCATTTTCACTTAATTACGTTATTTTCACCAAAACACCAACAACAACAATTTATTTCACAACAAACCACATAATAAACATAGTCTTTTGATTACAATCATATCCTTAACATTAACACAAACTAACAGCAGCAAATTAAGCAAATTCGGTCAAATAAGACTTTTAGCAAAATCACTTAATTCACAACTTATTCCACATAACTTCATGATTTCTCAAACATATTACATACTCATACTCATAATCAATTACATAATCAACAAACGGCACTTAATCATCTTATTAATCATCACAAACATCAAAGTTCATCAAAGTATCAAATTAACATAATGAAAAATGAAGTTTAAGATGAAGACAGCATGGAATTATCAAGTGTTGACATGCTTAATTTAATCAATAAAAAGGCGCACGAATTTACCAAAAATTCAGCAACATAATTCATACAATTAATCATAATCTTCAAAACCCAAACATACCCCAAACTTATTAAAACCAATTAATGAAGATAATCTTCACTCTTACCTTGATTCTTCACTTCTCTTGCTAACCCACTTGAAATCAACAATCTACCCCTTTAGTTCTTCTAGATTCTTCTTCTTCTTCATCTTCTCCAAGTTTTTCTCTTGTTTTCTCTCTCTACCTCTCTCTTGCTTTGTGATAAATGAGAAAACCTAATGAAATAGCACTACACTGTTCTCTTAAATATTAATAGGTTAGGTTAACTCACCTTAATAGGCTTAGTCAATTCTCATGTCACTAAAAATAACACTACAATTTTACTAAGCTCACACCCCCTCTAATTTACTTTTACACCACAACTCCAAATATTTAAATTTCTAAATTCCCGAATATTACAAGTTCGCCACTACCCTTGAAATGACTAAAATACCCTCAAATCTCAAAATTCAATAAATCACCAAAATAACCAATTAGGCACACATAAAATAATTAAATAAATAAATCCTAAAAATCGGGTTGTTAGAGGGTTCATTTTAGGACGTTTTCTAGGAATGATAATGAGAGCCTAATAAAACCTTTTTTTGTTAAATGAGATTAAAATAGTGGTAAAAGGAAGTGATGGGATGAAAATTCGGATCAGGATGGATTCAAATTCGCTTTCATTAAAGAGTTTTTGTACTTGGTGAAAGATGAGGTGCCAATCATGTTTTTACCAATTTGATGGTAATGATCTAGTACCAAGGATTCTATTATCTTACTATGTGTCTTTGATCCCTAAGGTTGCCTCCATGTTATCTTTGAAAGATTTTCACCCAATTTAAAAGTAAGTGTTTGATTCTTAATGTTGATTTTGAGAAGGCTTATGACTCGATAGATTAGGGTTTCTTGGAGTATATGATAGGGATCGTTGGGTTACGTCCAAAGAGAATGGTGTGGATGAAGGTGTGTGTGTGGACGAAGTATGTCGATTTTGGTGAATGAAATTTCATCGGAGGAGATAAATGTTAAACGAGGAATAAATCAAGGGAACCCACTTACTCCTTTCTTGTTTCTTTTTGTGGCAGAAGGCTTTAGTAGCTTGAAGAGAAATGTGGTGAATCTCAACATGTTCAAAGGTTCAATTTTAGGCGGGAAGGAATGAAGATCTCTCATCTTCAATATGCCGATGACACTCTTTGTATATGGGAAGTGTCATACCCCAATTTTTGACCTAAGATTCCATTTTATATGTCTTTTGGCCCGAAACTTTTTGTCCTTTCGGGAAAAATTTCGGCAGAGAGGTATTTTAAAATACCTCATTTTTTATTCGTTTTAGGTCCACTTTTTACTTTTTATTTTTAATCTTTACTTTTATTCTCATTATTATTATTATTATTATTATTATTATTATTATTATTATTATTGTTATTCTGTTTATTATTATTATTATTATTATTATTTATATTTATTTTATTATTTTTAATTTTATTATCTCACACCAATAAACTTAGATGTGTGGAGCAAAAGGGAAATAATAACTAATATCAAAGTAAACTCAAACAACAACAACAATAACATACCTAAATATAATCTAGGAACCAAGTGTAAATCACAAATCCACAAGCAAAATATAAGAGAAAAGAGAAACAAATACACCAAGAAATGTTTACCTAGTTTGGTCCAACAATGACCTACTCTGGGGGAGAGAGATATCTCATCTTCACTATCAATGAGTTTTTTACAAAGAGATACAAAAGAGTTACAAGAAATTAGCTTCAAAAAGCTTACAAAGAACAAACTAATTTCTACCCATTTCCCAATCTCTTCCCAAGAACAATAGACTTGTTGATTTCACTCATTCAAGGTGTTTACAAATGTTTCTCAACCCAAGGGAACCTCACCAAAAACACTCAACTCTAAAGTTACCTCCTTTGAATAGTACTCCTTATGTGGTATAATTGTAAAAAAATAAATAAATAATATTGTATTAAAATTAAAATGAGTCGGTTATTCCAAGACTTTTTTTTTCTTTTACAAATATGTGAGTTGTTTTTGGAACGGATGCAGTATCACTTTTTCAATTTCACACAAATTAAAAAATATATTTAATTTAATAGGCAAAAGGAAAATTATGAATTATTTTATAGAGTTAACTTTCATTAATGATATGAGAAATTGAAATTAAAAGAATTGGAAAAAAGATAATGAATAGAAAATGATAAATGGAATAAAAATATCAATGTTTCATTGATATTATAAAATTTTAAAAAAAACTTTTATGTGTCAGAAGATATCTACTCACTCTTACATTGAGTGTCACTTTAAATTATTTGACACAAATAAACAAAGTTGTAAATTGTACCCAAAAAAAAAGTTGTAAATAGTCTATAGGCTAAATTACATCGTAAGTCCTTTAAGTTATTTAATTGCAACAAATTGGTCATTTAAGTTTTATTCGTACCATTTACGTCCTTTAAGTTATTAAATTGTAACAAGTTAGTTCTTTAAGTATTTTTCGTAACGCTTAGGTCCTTTAAGTTATTTAATTGTAACTTTTAGACCCCGAATAACTTACATTTTTAAGATAAAAAATACCCCAAATTGTTACCGTTAAATAACTTAAAGGACCTAATTGGTACAGAAAAAACTTAAAGGATCAACTTGTTACAATTAATTAACATAAATGACCTAAGTGATACGAAAAAAACTTAAAAGACCAATTTGTTACAATTAAATAACTTAAATGACTCTTAGTGTAATTTACCCTAGGCTATAATATGTAGTTCTACCGCCAATAATGATATTGCTAAGTTAAACATCTTTATTCGAGTTCAAACTTGAAATCGCACAATTGTGTTGTAAGTTTAGGTAGTACTTGTCACGTTGTCTATGTACAAATAAAACATATAGACCGATGGAGTATTTAAGGTAATTGATATATCATCCTTTAAATTTGCTTAAAACCCCCTCAAATTTATCGGATCGTAACTTTCAATTTCTATCAATCTATCTAAAAAGTTATGAACCGGTCAATTGTTTTTTTTATACTCCCTCTGGTCCTATATATAAGAAAATTTTCAAAAAAAAATTTGGTCCTATTTATAAGAAAATATCACACTTTTAAGGTGTAGTTATTGTTTAAAAGACTTTTATACCCCTTATTTAATGTTTGTCTTTTTAAAATTAGTGAGTGTATTTAATGCTTCACAATTTTTTATGAGGGTATATTTGTAAAAATATTCAAAAAGTTACATTAATTAATGAGTGTATTGGTTTTGATGTTTTTTGGTTTTTCTTCTTATAATAAGGACCGGAGGGAGTATCATGGTGTAACTTCCTATCGACGTATTTTCAAGGATTGGTCAGAATATATTCTCATTAATTAATTTCAAAATCCGTTATGTTGTTTTGTAGACAAGATCACATATTGTGCAAACTATTGGTTGTTTGGTGGACCAGGCCAAATCATGGAGGACTATATTTGTCTTACCTACGCATTAAAATGCGAATCAGCGCATCGTCGTCACTAAAAACACTTTGAAATTGAACCAAGTTGAAAGGAATGATAATAATTTATCTCCATGGTTTAATTCAACAACTACATATTTATATCAAGAGTATTTGTAGGGTCACAACTCAAAGATACATTTAGTATGACCATAGATATAGATATGTCAAAATCACGACCATCCATCATGATTTTTTAAAGGTTACACTTTGTACGTTCTACAAAATCAATGTAATCTACATTGATTTTGACATACCCATCATAATACCAAACATACATTGAATGAATATCATTTAAACGCACACACATATATATATATATATATATATTCATACCTATTTAATTATTTTTAAAATAGATCTTACTAAATTATTTTCTGTTTTACTTTTTTCAACTTATGTGATTGCTCAAATTATTTACATATTTGAGGATCAACAAACAAATTATCTTTCATGCTTCAAATACCATTTTCATAATAGCCCACCTTTATTGACAAGGAACTTTCATCGGTACTACAATACTCAAAAATCAATTCCGATTAAAAAAGTAATCAATATATAACAAAAGAGTAAATTTTGTTTTGACATAATTCAAACTATGATTATCATATATATATCGTTTTTTGTTTTGTTTTGAAAAGTAATTTATATACTCCCTCCGTCCCTTTTTATAGGAGTAGTTTACAAAAATCACGTGTATTAAGAAAAGTTGTTGGAGTAATAAAGTTGTCTCAAATATGTGTGACTATTACTAAATTACCCTTAATTAGATATTGTACTGGCAGTGAGTACAATCTCTAGAAACTAGGGTTTCTGTGCTGTGTTTTGGTCATGCCTTGGGAATGATCCCAAGGTTACTATTTGTAGCCTTTCTTGGGCCTACCCGGTCATGGTTTTGGGCCCAAATCGTAAAGGGCCAAAACCATGACTAGGGCGCCCTCGTAAGCTGCTGAGGGCGCCCCTAGAGGGTGCCCTTTAGGAAGGTCACCTAGTGTTATTTATGACTGTAAAGTGGGCCCTGTGCCCTCTTGGAGGACGTCCAGCCTTATTCCAAGGGTTCACACCCTTGTCTTTAGGATCTCAAGTCCTAGATGGTGAGATCTACGGTCCACAGCCCAACAAGCACGAGTCTTGGTACAAGGCGAAGTGATTAAACTGTTTACGGGGGATTTGTCTATGACCTTTTGCCCAGCAAGTGGGGCTTACTAGTCACGAAGCCGTATGAAAAAATTTTATGAGTACTAGCCCAACATGGATGCTTGCCCAATGAGTGCTAGCCAACATGGGTGTTTAAACCCTGCGTGGGTACTAGCCCAACACAGATACTAGCCCAACATGGGTACTAGCCCAATGTTTCGTTTTGAGTACCTTAATGGGCGGCACTAGCCCTTCGAGAGTGTGGGCGCTAGCCCAACAGGAATATTTATGTTAGCCCAACAAGCACAAGTCTTGGTACAAGGCGAAGTGGTTAATCTACGTGTAGCTCGCCGCATCCTTTGGACTACGTGTTGAGGACGCCTCTTACTGGGATCCGACGGCTGACGTGAGGCGACCGTTCGCTCTCGCTGACGTGTCCGAATCGTAGCGGTTCTCGGAAATCGTGCCAACTTAAGTGACGTCATCTGCGCGTTTTCCCAGGCTTTTTTACTTTAAACTGAAACGGATCTACTTTATCCCTGTACTTTCAGATTTCCCTTATCTTTTCCCCCTCCTTTATCTCCGTCTTTTCCTTCCGACTCGTTTTCTTTTTCTCGTTCAAGCGATTGCGGTGTTCGTGGAGTTATGTGCTTACTGTTTTACGGATCGTCCGGAGTCCTCGTTCGCTTCTCAAGCCCTCCATTTGTCTAGATCCAGGTACCCTTACTTGATCTCGTTCTTTTTACTTTAAAATCAATAGTATGGTGATAATTAGGGAGTGCGATGCGGCGGGTAGGGAGTTATCCCCAGCTAATTCGGAGGAGAGGTGTAGGTTGTGGGGGGAGAGTGTTAGGCATGCGAAACGCTCGGATGGAACCATGGATTGGGTGGTGTTTGATAAGGCCTACTATGGCCACTCCCTTGTGACGGAGTCTCCGAGTGGTTTGGACGGGGGTGAACGGGGGAGTATTAGTGGGGATTCATCTGACTCTATTATTCGTTCTGTTCGCCCAGGTCCGTTCTGTAGGAAAGGAATTTGTTACATGGCGTCTTCTAGTGATTCAGAACAAGAGAGTTTTGCCGACGAGGTGTTTCGTTCTGAGTCTGTGTACTTGGACTCCCAACGGGTGGCGTTTTTCCGGAGTAAGCTACACGTGTCCTCTACGGGATTTGAGGAGGACGTGGTTTTGGAACCTTGTCGCCCGGGCGAGAAAGTGTGCGCACAGAGGCCGAAGAGTTTGAAGAGTGAGATGTTCCATATGTACACCGCCGTTTTTGAAGATCTGGGTGTGAAGTATCCCTTCACGCCCTTTGAAGTTGACATACTCAACTGTCTCAATGTCGCGCCTTCTCAGCTGCAGCCGAATAGCTGGGCTTTTATCCGCGCTTTTGAGATTCTATGTGAGGGATTGGGCTTCCAGCCCTCGGTTGGCTCCTTCTTCACTTTCTATGGCACGAAGGGGGTAGATAAGCAGTCTTGGGTGTCTGTCAGTGCGCATCCTGGTAAGAGGCTGTTCCCGCCCTACGCCTCTCATTACAAAAATTGGAGACAAACATTCCTTCGGGTTCGGGGGCGAAAGGGTTATGAGGCAGCCGCGGTATGGGTGGATGGTAAGCTGAGGTTTCCCACATGTTGGACGAGTGCTCCGGCGTCCATCATGAGTTTTGAATATGAGAAGCTGGACGCGTACGACCAGGGCGTCGTTTGTTTTTTGGACAAAATGTTGCCTATGAACATCCGGGAGTTATTGAACAGGGAAGGGGATGTAGATAGCTTAGACGAGTATCTACGTGAGTTAAATTCATTTACTCAAGCCTATGTTTTGCATTTATATTGTCCTGTCTCTTGACTTTTCGCTTTATTTTCTGTAGAGGATATGGCGCCCATGACTGCGGCGGAGAGGAAAAGATATCTCGAAGAGATGAAGGCAAAAAAGGCTGCTGAGGGAACGGCGACCACTGATCCCGCGGGACTTATTACTCGTAAGCCAAAGAGGAAAGCTGATCATCCGCTCGAAGTTCCAGCTGAGAGCCTTCCGGCGGCTCCGCGCGATAGGAGGTCGCCCGGGAAAGATAATAAAGGGAAGGCGGTAGCGGAGAAAAAAGGGAAGAAGACGCCCTCTCCTTCCCTGATTGGCGCCATCAAAACCAGCAGCTCAGTGCCGTCTTTCTGGGATAAAGGTTTTGACTACGGTGCCTACGTGAAGGAGAGGCTGGTATTTAATCCTGAAGACGCAGAGTCGGGGAGCCAGGGCGCTGTGCCTTTTATGACGAAGGATATAGGAGTCCATTGTTTGCGGACTATATTGCTTCTAGACTCGGTGGATCGTAAGTATGAAGAAGTGGTGCAGAATGAGGAGGCTCTTCAAGCTACAGTGAGGGCGTTGGAGAAAGAGTTGGAGGAGGCCGGAAATGCTAGGGAGAAAGAGGTGCGGGAGGCCAGGGAGGCGGTGTAACACCCGGGTCCCTCACACTGGACCCGCGATGTCACTCACGACCTTCTCCACCCCCCAAGTGGAGTTTTTGCCTTCCGTGGGAATCGAACTCCGTACCTGAGGCTTAAGTACAAGTTCCTTGCATTCCCACTACCAATTGAGCTAGTAGCTCAATTGGTAGTGGGAATGCAAGGAACTTGTACTTAAGCCTCAGGTACGGAGTTCGATTCCCACGGAAGGCAAAAACTCCACAGGGTGGGTGGAGAAGGTCGTGAGTGACATCGCGGGTCCAGTGTGAGGGACCCGGGTGTTACAGGCGGTGACGCTTGAATTTGATAAACGCATCTCCGATCTGAAGATTGGTTATGCGGCAGATCTTGCTGGAAAGGACGGGGTCATCGCCAAGCTACAAAACGATGTCGCGGCTGGAGCAGAAAGGGAGGATCAGCTTATGGCTGAGGTTTCTGAAGCGAAGGGCGAGCTGGCTCTGAACTTTGATGCTGGCTTTGAAAGAGCCAAGGCACAATTCACCCTCCTCCATCCTGGCGCCGATATTTCTGCTCTTGATCCTTTTAAAATTATTGTAGATGGCGTCCTAGTGGACGAACCCTAATTTCGTTTGTTGTAATTTTAACTTCCTTAACTATTTTTAAACTCAGTACTCTGCTTGAATTTGTGTTCGTGATGTATCATTTCCGCTTTTAAGCTTTTTATTTTCCTTCAAATTTATGTATTTCGGAAGGCCTCTCCTGGTGATTACATTCGTTTCGTAATAGCGTCGACAGTTGTAGGTATGTTTCTTTTAGCGCTTGATGCTATAGTGTTCCTTTATAAGGTTTCCCGACGATCTTGTTTTCTGCTCGCGACGTCTTAGAGCCCCCTTGGGGGTTAAGGAATTAAACGGCGATCTTCTTTTCGTCTCGCGACGTCTTAGAGCCCTCTTTGGGGTTAAGGAATTAGGCGGCGATCTTATTTTCGTCTCGCGACGTCTTAGAGCCCTCTTTGGGGTTAAGGAATTAGGCGGCGATCTTATTTTTGTCTCGCCTTGTCTTAGAGCCCTCTTTGGGGTTAAGGAATTAGGTGGCGAACTTATTTTCGTCTCGCGACGTCTTAGAGCCCTCTTTGGGGTTAAGGAATTAGGCGGCGAACTTATTTTCGTCTCGCGATGTCTTAGAGCCCTGTCTTTTAGGGTTAAGGAATTAGGCGGCGATCTCTTTTTAAGCTCACGACGTCTTAGAGCCCTGTCTTTTAGGGTTAAGGAATTAGGTGGCAACCCCTTTGTGGTTAACGTATCATACGGCGAGCTCATTTGAGATTCGGCAATGGCGATCTGCTACATGCAATGAAAGTAAGATAAACAAGCAATATATATATATAACATCAATAATAAACCGGGGCCTCGTTAAAAACCCCCATTACTGCGGGGGGAAAAGAGTGCCCCTTACTCTCTTACTACGTAACTGTACAAAAACGTCGAAATTTATAAGATAAAAAACGGTAGGAACTAAAATGGCTTTGTCTTCCCTCTAGCTCGCCCTTGAGTTGTCATGACGAGTTCCTTCCTGCACTGTGCTCAACTTTTTCATCCTACTGTGGTTGGCTAGTTCTGCCTGCGGTATCAACCCCTTCTTGATTTCATCGGATTCCACTTCTTCTTTCCTGGTCTTGACAATTGGATTGGCTGGCTTTGAGCGGAGCGTCAGGAAAGGAGTACTCGTTTCCTCAACCTTCCTGACCTCACCGTGTTCTGCATCTTCTTCCCCAGCATTGACTCTTGAATTGACTGGCTTCGAATGGAGTACCAAGAAGGGAGTACTTTCTTCCTCAGCCCTCTCGATCTCCTCGGGTTCCGCATCTTCTTCCTCAACATTGGTACTTGAATTGGCTGACTTCAAATGGAGTATCAAGAAGAGAGTACTTTCTTCCTCGACCTTCTTGATTTCCTGGACATGAATCTCTCCTTCTAGGCTTGAGACGATGAGGTTCACTCGGTGCGCTTTTATGTTGCTGCTTCCTTTCTTCTCCTTTTGGATCTTCAAGCTGTTGTGGTAACACTCTCGGGCTACTCTCTGGTCTGCTCTGATGGTACCAACCCGCCCATCATCCAGCGGATATTTCATAACGAGGAATTTGGTGGAAAGGTAGGCGTCGAGGGCGTTAAAGGCTGGGCGGCCCATGATGACATTGTAGGAACAGGGCGAGTTTACTACCAAGTACCTAATCCTGATGGTCTTAGCATTATTACCCGTACCGAATGTTATTTTCAGTGTGATATATCCCCGGACGTGCACCTGTTCCCCTGTAAAGCCGGCCAGTATCCCTTTGAAAGGCTGCAACTGCTCCTCGTCTAAACCCATTTTCTCAAAAGCAGAATAATAGAGGATGTCCGCAGAACTGCCGGGATCAATCAACACCCTCTTGACATCCCAGTTGAAGATTTGCACGGTGATGACCATGGGATCGTCATCGTGGGGGATTACTCCTCCGCGGTCTTCTCCTGAGAAAGTGATATCCACTTGGCGTTCTGGTTCCTTTTTGGTGTGGTCATCAAGCAACATTACTTGTCTGACATACTTCTTCCGGGAGGTGCTGGACTCCCCGCCTCCTGCGAAACCGCCAGATATGGTGTTCAAGGTGTGGCGTTCACCTTCTTTCGCCACATCTTTTTCCCTCTGGGGGTCTTCGGGGGGACGCCTGTCTCCCCCTCTACCTTCCTTTACATATCCCCTTAATCTACCGTTCTGAATCAACTTCTCTATTTCCCTTTTCAGATGTATACAATCGTCTGTGGTGTGTCCTTTGATGCGGTGATATTTACACCAGGCATCCTTATCGTTCCCCATGATGGTTCCTCTCGGCGGTTGAGGTTCAGGGATGATTCTGGAATGGCAAACATCCCTCCAGATTTGTTCACGGCGGGTGTTGAGGGCCGTGAAGGATTCTGGCGGGGGTGCACGCCTATCCTGACCCTGGCGTTTGTACGGCGCTCGGTCTCTGCTACTGGATGGGTAATAATTGCGGCGATGATCATATCCGTAGGGAGCACGCTCCCTGGAATCTCTTGCCTTCTTCTCGGCATTGCTTTCTTCCCCCTTTATATAACACTCTGCTCTAGACATGATTTCTTCCATGGAGTCGGCTGGTTTTTGTGCCAACGACTCGTTGTACTGGCCAGCGCGGAGACCGTTCTGGAAGGCTCCCACAAACAATTCCTGGTTTGGGTTAATGACCTTGATGGTGGCGTCATTATAGCGCGCGAGATACTCGCGGAGAGGCTCGTTGGGTCCTTGACGGACGTTGAAAAGGCTGGTAGACGAGACTTTGCGGTGTCGGCTTGCTGAGAACTGGTGCGTCAACTTGCGTGTCATATCCTAGTAACTGACGACGGAAAATCGAGGCAGGTTCATATACCACCTCAGGGCGGCGTCTTTAAGGGTCCCTGCTAACAACTTGCACTTGAGAGAATCGGCAGCACCGATGATGGCCATTTGAGTGTTGAAGGCGGTCACATGCTCCACTGGGTCGCTTTTTCCATTGAAGGAGGAAAGAGATGGTGGCTTGAAATTTTCTGGCACTGGCGCGTTCCAAACTTCGGCGGAAAGTGGTTGAGGATCGGGGTCGACCGATTCATCTTGTTGAGACCCGTTTCCTTCGGCGTGCTGCTGCTGTTGGATGGTTTCCATGGTTGCTTGCAAGGCTTCGTTGTGGTCACGAAGCTGCTGGATCTGTTGTTGTAAAGCCTCTAAGAGCGCTGGGTCTGCCATCGCGCTGGCGGCGACGGTAGTTTGAGTTTGTATGTCAAGTTTGTGACTGGTGGTCAGAGATTCGCACCCTAAACCTCGAATCCCAGGCTTTAGATCAGGGTTTTCTGAACAGATGTGGGTTAATCGTTTGATTGGGAGGGTTTGGAATCACGGCGGATTTGGAGTATCTAGGGTTGCTCTGAAAGGTACGGCGGATTCACGGCGTTTGAGCGATGCTTTGAGGCCGCGGATCGGCTGCTTCTCCTTCAGAAAGGGTGGCTAGGTTAGTTTTACCGTAGCCCCACGGTGGGCGCCAACTGTACTGGCAGTGAGTACAATCTCTAGAAACTAGGGTTTCTGTGCTGTGTTTTGGTCATGCCCTGGGAATGATCCCAAGGTTACTATTTGTAGCCTTTCTTGGGCCTACCCGGTCATGGTTTTGGGCCCAAATCGTAAAGGGCCAAAACCATGACTAGGGCGCCCTCGTAAGCTGCTGAGGGCGCCCCTAGAGGGTGCCCTTTAGGAAGGTCACCTAGTGTTATTTATGACTGTAAAGTGGGCCCTGTGCCCTCTTGGAGGACGTCCAGCCTTATTCCAAGGGTTCACACCCTTGTCTTTAGGATCTCAAGTCCTAGATGGTGAGATCTACGGTCCAGATATATATTTAATATTAACTTTTCATATATCAAGACAAATTGATAGTATTAATAAAGGATATATTTGAAAAAAGAGTAATCAATACATCTAGGAATTTGGATATAATCTTATATTTAGGGACAAAACCTTTTTATAAACTACTTCTATAAATAGGGACGGAGGGAGTATAATGTAGCTCGCGGGTATCACGTGAATAGAGTTGGAGAATATTTTAATTGACATCATTAGAATTCAAACTATGATTAATAATAAAATATTGTAGAGTAGTTTTAAGTCTTTCAACATCACTATACAAAATCTGATTTTATTTGTTATATATCCTTAATATATAGATGGAGTCAGATCCATGATTTGAGTTGCTGATGACCATTTATATTTTGCAGGCACGATATTGAAGAGGAAAATTGTGTGTTTGTGGAGACTTCAACGCGATTTGATCCGAAAGGAAAGGAAAAGGAAGGGAGTGTTTAAAATGAAGGACATGACAAAATAACTTCAATAATACGGTGTTTGATTTGCAAAACTGTTTCAGGTTCATTATGAGGCAAACCAATAGAGTTGTCCATTATCTTGCTAGGATGACTATTATTTAGCTAGTTTCCACATTTTCATTAACATTCCAATATGTATTCACTATATTATTATTATTATAAATAAAATGTACTAAGCTTGTTCTTGTAAAAAAAAACATAGTAATGTACTTCTTTAAAAATTAAGTGGGCGTAGATAATTAAATCCCACCTTGGAATATATTAACGACAAAAAAGTTTCTTAAGTTTTTATTCATTATTCTAGGATTGGTAGGTAATGAACATTATGTGATAATGGTTCAATTGTGGACGAAGGGGTTTGGCATAAACCCCTTCTGGCATGTATAAATGCAGGATTGATACTTCTTTTAACCGATAGAGATGAGAACGCAAGTTTTGTGTTTGCCAAGTTAGAACACTTTTTGCCATTAATGTTATCTGCCATGTGTGGATTCGAGAGTTGTAGCTAATGAATGTAGGCTTTGAATTAGATTCCAAGAATGGTGGCATTTAGCCTAGGAATGGAGAGTTTTTTCCCGTTATGGGAAAAAAAATTTCAACCATTAGATTAATGAGGAACATTAATTTTATTATAGACTGTCTACATTATATTTTTTCCTTTCTCTTTTACACTCTTATATATTTGTTTAGATCTGAAATTTTTTTCTTTCCTTGATCTCGAAACAATTGGCTGGATTTTCTCGCACCCACACGGGCGCGCGAGCGCCCGCCCGTATTATTAAGAGTGACTTAGAGGTTGAATTTTTTCACGATTTTTTGCAGGCATGTTTAGGACATAAAAACAACACCGCCCACAAAAAACGAGAATTTTCCGACAAGCGACAGATTAAATATGAATTTTTTACGTGCCAAAAACTCAAGAACGCGAAACAACAAAACATGCACCTAGAAAACGAATTTTGAGCTGGTTTTTTTTGCAGACACCTCTATAAAAATAAATATAGAGGATCTGTAAAGTTTCGTAGCATTCCGACAAAGCCTCGATTTATTTTGATTTTTCGACCAACACGCGCAAAATCGCATTTTTTTTTCCAAATGCGCATCCATCCACGGGCCAAATTTTGTTCCCCGAATATTCAGGCATGTTTAGGACATCATAAGGACCTCCACCGCAAAATTTTGGAGTTTTTGCTCGAGGGATTCATTGATAGCGTGAATATTTTAAGCGTCAAAATCCCAAGAAACGAAAACCAAACCCCCCGTTTGTTTCCCGAAGAATCAAAATAAATCGAGGCTTTGTCGGAATGCTACGAAACTTTATAGATGCTCTATATGTATTTTTATAGAGGTGTTTGCAAAAAACCAGCTCAAAATTCGTTTTCTAGGTGCATGTTTTGTTGTTTCGCGTTCTTGAGTTTTTGACGCGTAAAAAATTCATATTTAATCCGTCCCTTGTCGGAAAATTCTCGTTTTTTGTGGGCGGTGTTGTTTTTATGTCCTAAACATGCCTGCAAAAAATCGTGAAAAAATTCAACCTCTAAGTCACTCTTAATAATACAGGCGGGCCAGCGCGTCCGCGTTGGCGCGAGAAAATCCGGCCAATTGTTTCCAGATCAAGGAAAGAAAAAAATTCCAGATCTAAACAAAAATATAAGAGTGTAAAAGAGAAAGGAAAAAAATATGGTATAGGCAGTCCATAATAAAATTAATGTTCCTCATCAATCTAATGATTGAATTTTTTTTCCCATGGTGGGAAAAAACTCTACTGCCCCAGGCTAAACCCCACCTCCAAGAATATAGTGTCTATGTTCTATTACTTAGGAAAGGGTCATTCAAATTATGGCACTATCATCCATACTGTCGAAGGATTCACAATACTTTTTTTTTTTTGAAACTCAGATGTTGAGTTTACTAGGAGACAAACCAATGATTTGTCTATATTTTGGTTAAGACGACAACATTCTCAACTAGTTTTCATATTTACACCGATGCATTCTATGTATTGAAACTCTTATTATTAATCAAACAACGTAAGATTGTTATAGTAAAAAAAAGTTTAATATACACCCTTTATTTTTCTACACTTATTCAACACCTTATTTTCTTTTTTATCTATCTCCTCCCATCACATCATAGAATTATCATATGAGAAATGATATCTTTACAACCATTTTGTGACAAATATTCTTATTATCTCTTTTTTTTCTCTCTTTATTGTTTTGGACCAATAAAAAAAATAAAGGTTGTCATAAAAGTTGTCATCGGATAATTGTATAAATATCATTACTCTTATCATATTTACATATCACCATCTTTTTCTTTTTCTCCCTTTGTTTTAAAATATATACTCTCATAAGGTGTACACAAAACATTTTAAATTTTTTTTTTTAAAAACCCCTAAAAAATAAACATTTAAAAAAATTATGTGATCGGTTCCGTCCATCACTAATTACACTACCTAAAAAAAAGTCACAATTCGCGGTCAATATCAACTTTTCTTTTTTTAATATATGGTCAATATCAACTCTTTAATGTGTGTCATTGGTCCATTCAATCCAATAAATTGAATGAAAATGAAAACTGCTTGCGACCAAACCAACAACAAAAAATACTAGTAACACTTAAAAACAGTTTAAATTTAATTCCCTAAAAAAAAACAGTTTAAATTTAATTTTTTTTTGGACGAACGAAAACAAACTTAGTTCATATCATAATAATAGAAAAACAATAATTTAGTATCAAATCAAAAATATGAAGATATATGAGATCCTTTTGGGCCAAAATCAATAATATCATTTTTTTCCAGAAAAAATAAACCTTAAAGATTTGTCGCATATATACAATCACCTTTACTAACCGATTGGTTATTACATTGGCGTCCCTTCTAGAAAACTCCAAAAATTTAAAATTATTCTTTTAAAAAACCTATTATTTAAAGAATTTAACGAATAAAAACATTCGTTAATATTTTAATTTAGAATTTTTAATGAGTATACGGGATCAAATTCTCATGCTCAATTTAGTGTTGGAAAAAGATTTAGGAAAGAAAAACGTGTAATAATTGAAGTAGAAGAATATAAAAACACGTTTTAGAAGAGCGCCGCCGCGTCTCCTTCTTCTCAAATCACAACAAACAACACTCTCTCTCTTCTGAAGCTCCTTCTTCTCAGGTTAATTAATTACTTTACTCTTCTCATCAATCAATTTTATTTCTTTTTCATCACTAATTTCTCTTAATTTTCACAGATCGAGCTTCAGAAGAATAACATTTAGATTCACTTTTCACAGTTTCTTCATGGCAACAGCAACAACAAACTTGTTACATCTTCGTTATAATAATAACAATGTGAAACTCGCCACGTGGCAGAATCATAGAACATCGAACTTATTCAGTTACGAATTTCCGAAAAAATCGTTGTTGAAGGTCACGTGCAATGTGTTGGAAAAGCACGTGATTGAGAATGGGAGGAGTGTGGTTGATGAAGAAGATGAAGGAAGAATAATAAGAAGGAGTTATACTTGTGTTATGAAGTTTGGTGGTTCGTCGGTTGCGTCGGCGGAGAGGATGATGGAAGTTGCTGGACTTGTTATGAGTTTTCCGGAGGAGATGCCTATTGTTGTTCTTTCTGCTATGGGAAAAACTACTAACAAGCTTTTGCTGGTAACTTTTACTGTTATATCCGTAGTACTGATACTTCTGATTGAAGACGTTGGATCCATCAAAGCTATGGAGCAGAGATCTGCTTGCAATTCGCGATGAACATTTGGATCACGCAATTCGGATCTAGCACGCACATGATTTGCAAAAGCGGGTAACACCTCGGTCGAGTATGGTTGCGGTGTACTAGATCCACTTGCCTCAGATTGCTCAAAATTGGTCCAACGTTGAGCATATGTATCTCGTTCATCCTCAACAATCATATTATGTAATATGATGCATGACCTCATGATGATACCCAAATCGTCTATGTCCCACAAGCGAGCTGGTTCACGGATGATTTTAAATCGAGCTTGAAGCACTCCAAATGCACGTTCGATGTCCTTTCGACATCCCTCCTGAACTTTTGCAAATAACTTATCGGGTTCACTTTGAGGAAGTCTGATCGATTTGACGAAAGTTGGATAAGAAGGGTAGATACCATCAACTAGATAGTATGCCATGTTATAGGGACGTTGATTCACAAAAAAATTCACACTTGGAGCCTTTCCTTGTTCCACATCATCAAACACTGGTGACCGGTCTAGAACGTTTATATCGTTCAACGTTCCCGGACATCCAAAAAAGGCATGCCAAATCCATAGATCATGAGATGCAACTGCTTCAAGAATAACTGTGGTGGTTCCCTTATCCCCCCTAGCAAATTGACCTTCCCATGCTTTAGGACAATTTTTCCACTCCCAGTGCATGCAATCAATACTCCCGATCATCCCTGGGAACCCCCGCATTTCACTTACATGTAGTATTCTTTGCAGATCATCTTGGGTTGGTGCTCTCAGGTACTCTTGCTCATACAATCGTATGATTCCTTTACAGAATCTACGTAAGCACTCCAATGTTGTAGTACCTCCTATTTTGATGTATTCATCGACCGCATCTGCTGCCACACCATATGCTAGCATTCGCATTGTTGTGGTACATTTTGCTAACGGTGATATACCTTCTTTATTGGCTGCATCAACTCGTTGGGTGAAGTAGTTATCACTACTTGAAAGGTCCCCAACGATTCGAAGGAAAACATGTTTTTGCATCCGGTACCGACGACGAAACATTGCATCGTCATATGTAGGCTCATTCGCAAAGTAGTCGTCAATAGTCTTTGGTTTGTCGCTGCATGATCTCTTTTGAGATATTTTCTACTACGAGGTGCACTATCTTCCAATATTTTGTTTCTACGCTCTCTGAATCGGCTGGCCATATAAGTTTCTTCCATTTCACATTTTTGTTTGTAGGCTGCGATATCAAAAGGATATTCTGATGGATCCATTAATAGTTTTTTGTGATATTTTGTAGTAGATTGAATGAGATTTGGGATATTGGTGATTCAATGTATGTATTTATGAGTCCCTATATACAAGTACATTAAATGGTGGACATTGACGGATTCGAAATAAGTTATTGTATTGAGTTAATACTCAGATAAGGATTGGGTGGTACATATTCAAACACAATAATTTCCAAACATTAAAGCCAAAAGTCACGGACAATTATTAAAGCAAACACTACAGCCAAAAGTCACGGACAATTATTAAAGCAAACACTACAGATATCACTGATATTTATTAAAGCAAACACTACAGCCAAAAGTAACGGACAATTATTAAAGCAAACGCAACAGACATCACTGACAATTATTAAAGCAAACACAACAGACATCACGGACAATTATTAAAGCAAACACTACAGCCAAAAGTCACGGACAATTATTAAAGCAAACACTGGGGACTTGATTGAAATTTGATTGAAATTACTTGATTGAAATTAATCAACGGACAATTTCATTACAGCCACAATTTGATTGAAATTACACAATAACTCATACATTACAGCCAAAAGCCACAGACAATTTGATTGAAATTAATTATCAAACAGCTCTTGGCTCAACATATCCAACAACTTTTGCTTCCGATCATCGAGATTCTCCTCGGAACTTAGTTTTAGATACATTTTCATTTTCTTAGCATGAGTCTTTTCTTTCATCAATTGGTTAGCCTCTTGTTGCACCGACGCTATCTTGTCCAATCGTTCAAGCTCTTTCTCCTTGAATTGTTTGAATTCAGCCCACTCTTTATCCACCACCTCCAAGGCAGCTTCCTTACTTTTCTTTTTACCTTTTTTCTTAGCAGCCTCCCTACCCATTGGACGAGCAGTAGATCCTACAGAGTTTGAGCCACATGCATCACTGTCGTGAGATCTCTTGGATCCACTACTGCCTGAGCCAATATTTCCTACTTGACTACCATAACGTGGTTGATCACGGAGAGCGTGCCATTCTGCCATTAACGTAAAGTGAATATTCTTCCCACTCGCGTATAATTCCTGCGCTTTTGCCAAAATATCATTCTCCGACCAACCGCTTCCTTGCATACGCTTAGCGCTTTCATAAGCGCCAATCCATTTATTCAGTATTTTGTTCATATAATTAAAACGGTTTCGGCATGCAACACCATCCCGCGGATGATCGAATGAGCAATGCTCATTACAATACTCAGCAATTTTACCCCAATATGTTTCACCTTTCTGATTTCTCCCAACAACACTGCTTGTTCCATATTTAATCCACCCACTAATTAGCACCAAATTTTGTTCAGTGTTCCATGCTGGTTGCTGGGCTTTCTTGCTTGAATCCTCTGGATTTGGAGTGACTTCGTTACCACTTGTCATGGCACCAAGAGTTATTTGTGTTGAAAATTCAGGAAATTCAGGTGCACCAACACTCGGAAAGTTTTCATTTCCCATTGGCATATAACCACTAAACGGGGGTGTTTGAGATGGATATCCCATCATAGATCCATAATATGGATTAAAGTTTGGAACAGAGGATGGGTGGTTGAAATTTGGTGCAAAACCAAAATTATGCATGTTTTGAGGACGTTGGTTTGGAAATTGATTTGGATGTTGATAATTGTTGGGATTTTGGTAGCTAAATGGGTAATTAGAAGAATTCTGGGTGTTGAAATTATTATTATTGGGATCCATTTCACTCAAAAGAAGTTTAAAACTTCAAAAGGATAGCTAATAGAAAGATAGTAATAAGCTTAAGATACTGAAAAACTTGGTTTTTTTTTTCTGTGTCCAAATGAAATGAACCAAGTCTCTATTTATAGAGGAAAAAAAATCATGAATTTTGGTAATTTTTTTTTAAATTAATTTACAATGAAATAATTGAGTTGAAATTATTAAGATAATAAAAATCCAGCGAGCCAATCAGAAGCTGCCACGCGTCCGCCTTTATTCAAACAGATTCCTTCTCTCTCTTCCTTCTGCGCGCTGACGCGCCCTGTCCCCGCGTGTGCTACACGCGCCTGAAAACAGCAAGTGGCATGCTGCCACGTGTACACGGCGCAGGGGTTCAGCTGTGTTGAATCCTTTCATCACCACACTCCTCCACATCACACTCTCAACATGCTTCAACACACCATTGGAGAGGCTTTCCTTGTTGAATCTCTCATTCAACACAACCATTGCACATAGTCTAAGGTGTACACAAAACATTTTAAAAAAAAAATATTTTTTTTAAAAAGCCCCTAAAAAATAAACATTTAAAAAAAATTATGTGATCGGTTCCCGTCCATCACTAATTACACTACCTTAAAAAAAAGTCACAATTCGCGGTCAATATCAACTTTTCTTTTTTTAATATATGGTCAATATCAACTCTTTAATGTGTGTCATTGGTCCATTCAATCCAATAAATTGAATGAAAATGAAAACTCCTTCCGACCAAACCAACAACAAAAAATACTAGTAACACTTAAAAAACAGTTTAAATTTAATTCCCTAAAAAAAACAGTTTAAATTTAATTTTTTTTTGGACGAACGAAAACAAACTTAGTTCATATCATAATAATAGAAAAAACAATAATTTAGTATCAAATCAAATCAAAAATATGAAGATATATGAGATCCTTTTGGGCCAAAATCAATAATATCATTTTTTTTCCAGAAAAAATAAACCTTAAAGATTTGTCGCATATATACAATCACCTTTACTAACCGATTGGTTATTACATTGGCGTCCCTTCTAGAAAACTCCAAAAATTTAAAATTATTCTTTTAAAAAACCTATTATTTAAAGAATTTAACGAATATCAATATTTTAATTTATTTTAATTTAAAATTTTTAAAGAGTATACCGGATCAAATTCTCATGCTCAATTTAGTGTTGGAAAAAGATTTAGGAAAGAAAAATGTGTCATAATTGAAGTTTAGAAGAATATAAAAACACGTTTTAGAAGAGTGCCGCCGCGTCTCCTTCTTCTCAAATCACAACAACACTCTCTCTCTCTTCTGAAGCTCCTTCTTCTCAGGTTAATTAATTACTTTACTCTTCTCATCAATCAATTTTATTTCTTTTTCATCACTAATTTCTCTTAATTTTCACAGATCGAGCTTCAGAAGAAAAACATTTTGATTCAGTTTTCACAGTTTCTTCATGGCAACAGCAACAACAAACTTGTTACATCTTCGTTATTATAATAATAACAATGTGAAACTCGCCACGTGGCAGAATCATAGAACATCGAACTTATTCAGTTACGAATTTCCGAAAAAATCGTTGTTGAAGGTCACGTGCAATGTGTTGGAAAAGCACGTGATTGAGAATGGGAGGAGTGTGGTTGATGAAGAAGATGAAGGAAGAAGAATAAGAAGGAGTTATACTTGTGTTATGAAGTTTGGTGGTTCGTCGGTTGCGTCGGCGGAGAGGATGATGGAAGTTGCTGGACTTGTTATGAGTTTTCCGGAGGAGATGCCTATTGTTGTTCTTTCTGCTATGGGAAAAACTACTAACAAGCTTTTGCTGGTAACTTTTACAGTTATATCCGTAGTACTGATACTTCTGATTGAAGACGTGTTCAATGTCAGATACGTGTCATTGACACTGAAAGTATTTATTCATAACTAATATGATTGCATTGCATAAATAATTTAATTAAACGTTTAGTTATAATGAAATAGAAATCTGCGTGGTGTGTGTTTGGTTTGACGGTAGGGAGAGCCAAAAGTGATTCTAGACGCATAAAATTGGTTTTTACATGATTGGAATTGATTTTGTCTAAATTGGATTATAACTTAAAGCTAGGATTTCTAGCATTTGACTACAAATAATGTATTGTAGAACCAGAAATTTATTCAAATTCTGCACTGCTATGGAACTGCTATTTGATACTGATCCTAAATAAATACTACGTTTGTTAATAATTGTTTTGTTATTGATTATTTTGTTTTCTGATGTTGAAGAACTCTTCTCTAAGAAATTATGTTTGTTTTGTTATTAGGCTGGAGAAAAAGCTGTGAGTTGCGGTGTTACTAATGTCTCTGGCATTGAAGAGCTTAGCTTTATAAAAGACCTGCATCTCAGGTAAAAATTTATGGAAGAAAAACAATAAAGTTCACTTCTTTTTTTTAGAAAAGTTATAATATTTTATGTTGATGTTATGTTTTTACCTGCATTTCAGAACCGTGGATCAACTTGGAGTGGACAGGTCTATTATTGAAAGTGAGTTATTTCTTTTGTTCACAAAATAGATCATTTGATTATTAGATTGCATGATTTGAGTATTTGTTTATAGGTTAAAATGTTCTCAAATCATATCACCTGATATGTTCTATTGTGTGCAGCAATACTTGTAGGCTTATGGCTGCTGAAAACGTTTTGATATTTTTTTGTTCAAAATACATACTTGCATATTTGTTATCTTTCTTCACTTCTTTAATTTTGTTGTGAGTCTCACAATGTATGAGATATGGTCTGAACATGTGTTTATAAGTGGGAGATATTGCTACTCTCACAAACTGGTTTTGTAGGGTTAAATTAGACCAACCCAAATTTTAAAATGGTATTAGAGCTTATCTATGATCCGTTGGGCCATCTGCTATCGAGTCACTAGGTTACACTCCAAATGTCTAGTTCTAGATGTGAGGGGTGTGTTTTGAGAGTCCTACATTGGATGAGATATGACCTGAAAACGAGTTCATATATGAGAGAGACATACCTCACTTTACAAGTTGATTTTGTAGTTTGTTTTGTGTTTAAAATTATGATATCAACAATTGAGTTATATCATTTTACCTAGAAATTTTGAATTGAGGAGTTGGTCTGGTCTGCCGGATATGATTGTTTGGCATCTAATATGTCAAGCTTGTATGACTTTTTATGGTCACAATTTCTTTTATAACCTACAGCTGCAGCTAATTGTAAACGCATAAGTTTCCATGAAGAATTTCACCCTTGCATTCTGTAACCTACATCAGCAGCTAGATTATATACAGCACGCATGCACAAGAAAAAGCATGCACTCAGTTTTTGGTTATAATTGTAACCTTATCAAGTTGCTGCATGTTTTCAATTTGTTTTTATCAATTTTAGACCTTTTTTCTCAATATGGTTGCTCTGTAATTTTCATATGTTTATACTCATTTTAGTTGCTAACTTGGTTTATGCGTGTCAAAATATTTCCAGAGCATCTGGAAGAACTGGAGCAACTTTTGAATGGGATAGCAATGATGAAAGAGCTAACTAAACGAACTCAAGACTATTTAGTTTCTTTTGGAGAATGCATGTCCACTAGGATCTTTGCTGCGTATCTTAATAAATTGGGTGTCAAGGCCCGCCAAGTACGTGTTCTTGTTGTTTATTTAAATTTAAATGTAATACATGCTGTAACTAAAACGTCGTTAGTATTTTTTTCGTTACGATGTTGTCCAACTCTGTCTAAAGTCATCAGGTTTTGGTTTGTTGTCCCTGATCATAGTTTGTTGCTAATTTATTGGTCTGGCAGTACGATGCATTTGAGATTGGGTTTATAACAACTGATGACTTCACAAATGCGGATATTTTAGAACCAACTTATCCAGCTGTTGCAAAGAGATTGCATGGCGATTGGCTTGCTGATCCTGCAATTGCAATTGTTACTGGCTTCCTTGGAAAGGTAACTGTGCTACCATTCTTTCCCAACACTTCTTTTATTTTACTTCAGCATTTTGTGTCTATAATGAAAATTTTCTGATAAAAAAATGGGACTTGTGTTTTTTTCTTAAAGGCGCGAAAATCATGTGCAGTAACAACACTAGGTAGAGGTGGCAGTGATTTGACAGCTACAACAATTGGGAAAGCACTAGGGTTGCCTGAGATCCAGGTTTGTGCACAATAACACAGTTCTGCATTTCAAATGGTAGACAAAAATGAAAACAATTAATTTTAATCACTTACATAGGTATGGAAGGATGTTGACGGTGTCTTAACATGTGATCCAAATATATACCCGAAAGCAGAACCTGTCCCCTTTTTGACATTCGACGAGGCTGCTGAGCTAGCTTACTTTGGTGCTCAGGTATCATTACATTCCCTGATTCACTTATCTAGCTCTTATGACAGAGTGCCCTACAATGTTGATGTCAGAGGATTTTTGAGTCAGTGAAATTTAAATGTTGGAGTTGGTTATCTGCACGGTTGAAAGGCTTTAACTTTCCTGTGTCATTTTGGGGATAGTCAATGTAGAAGCAATGTAGTTGAGTGTTTCATCTATTGGTGGGACTTGATAGAATGTGTTAATTCTTTCAAGTACTTTTTCTGGCGTGGATTTTGTTTTATTTTCAGTTGGGTCTCTTGTGGGAATCTTCTGTCTTTAGATTTCTCGGTGGTGCTGGGGTTATTTTCTTTTTGTTTCTCTTACAATTTATTGGTCAAATTTTTGGCACCTCTGGTGCTAATTATTAGTGTTTTTAAACACTGTTTTATCTTGTAAGAAAACATCGTAAATGGTGAATTATGCACATTGGATAGGCAATCAAAATAGTAGAGGCTCTAAAGTAAAGAACTTACGCTTCCAAACTTTACAATCCATCGAAGAATCACATATCAACTTGGTATTTTAATTGGAAAAAAAAAGTGATATAAACCACAGAGAGATTAATGTCCAAGGTATATTTACTGGAGATAATAGTTTTGGAATTGCATAGGGTGAGATGCGTCATCCCTTGACAGTTGTTGAATTATGATCTTTGATCATAATTGGACACTGTTAAAAATGCCAGCTACACCTCTTTTTTGGTATGCTGTTATTGACAAAAAGACATTATTTGGGGCTACAACATGAGCTCTCCAATTAATATTAGATTTTGTGTTCTGTTAATAATCTTGTATATCAATATTTCTTTGTTATTATCTGATTTATTAGTGAGTGAACCCAGTACAAGGGATGTTATCTAATTTATCACATGTAATTATCAGAATCATCTCAATTAGGGAGAGTCTAAATAATTTCTTCCCCGATTCACAGGTTCTGCATCCGCAGTCTATGAGACCTGCTAGAGAAGCTGATATTCCAGTACGGGTTAAAAATTCCTACAACCCCAAAGCTCCAGGCACTCTCATCACCAAGGAGAGAGATATGAGCAAGGTTTGTAGAATTGTTTTGCAATAAAAAGTAACTTATTATGTTAAGCAAGACTTTGACAGTATTAAAGTTTTCTGTTTACAATCTGCAGGCAGTATTAACAAGCATTGTTTTGAAACGTAATGTGACCATGTTGGATATAGTGAGTACTCGCATGCTTGGCCAGTACGGTTTCCTTGCTAAGGTGAGAGAGTTAATGCCTGTCAGACCTGTCATTGTTGCCGTTGAATGTCTTCCAGTTTTCATACTTTGACATGTATTCAGGTGTTTTCAATCTTTGAAGATTTAGGCATATCAGTCGATGTTGTTGCTACAAGCGAAGTCAGTGTTTCCTTGACGTTGGATCCATCAAAGCTATGGAGCAGAGAACTAATACAGCAGGCAAGTGTAAGGCATTTCTATATCTTTGATCCGTTTGTTGAGGAGTGAAAACCTCCCTAATGAACTTACACAGACAAACACCTGCTTGATAAGGTGTTATTCGCAATATGTTTTTTTTGTTCACCAGCCACGGCATAAATCTAATTGTATGGCTTTCTTTGTTGTTTACCAGGAACTTGACCATGTTGTTGAAGAACTAGAGAAAATCGCTGTGGTGAATCTCCTACAAAATAGATCCATCATCTCTCTCATTGGAAATGTTCAGCAATCATCATTAATTTTGGAGAAGGTTCTGTATTACACTCTCTTATTTGAATTTAATTCCTATCATTAGTTTTTTTATTGATTTAATTGCTTTTTCATAGCATCATAATTATCTGGGCTTTTTTGTCTCTACCTTTTCTCCATGTGGGGAATGTCATTTCTTTGCCCTGGATCCCTTGGGGCACTGTTGTTGATCTTGGAATAAAATCTACATCTTGAATAACCTGTTTTTCTTGAACATGTTTTTATTCATACTAACATCCAAGATTAAGTTCTTCTGCAATCAATCTATGTTTAATTATTTCTGTTGGTCATATAAAATAACTGATTTACATTCTATTACAGGCATTTCGTGTCCTTCGAACCCTTGGTGTCACTGTTCAAATGATCTCTCAAGGTGCATCTAAGGTATCCACTTAATGAACTGTATACTCATCATGAATATTGTATGTGAAACTCCTTTATTCACTTTTCAAAACTTTCCAGTCTCATGTATTCTTTATTTTTTGTTTTGTTTTCGCCAGGTGAATATCTCATTGGTTGTAAATGATAGTGAGGCAGAGGAGTGTGTAAGGGCTCTCCATCAAGCTTTCTTTGAAACCGAGTTCTCCGAGTTACAGATAGAATACACAAATGGAAATGGTTCTGTTGCTAAATCATCTTAGAAACAATCGTGAGCGTCAATTATTTATCCTCAAGATATATATTCCAATCTTAAATGTTGGTATTGTCAACCAAGCAATTTTCAACTCCTAACCTTGTGTGATTGAGATGTAGCAATGTCAAAGCACAAGTGTATACTAGTCTACTATATTTTTCTGAAACCATGGCATGCAGAAGCTCCAAGAGTTCCCTCCACGTCTGATAAATGAGGATGTATTATAGGGTTCTATTTGGAGATATTAGCATTATTGATGTAGCTTATGCTATTGAGCTGATAAAGTTTACTGTTCATGCTCAACTAGTTTGATTTTTTGTATGAGTAGGACTCATACTCGTAGACCTATTAGTACTCCGTAGTTTATCAGAGTATTACACTTTGCGCACCAGTCACTTGCACTAGACCTATCAGTATTTCGGTGTTCAAATAGGTAGATGGGTTGATCAAAGTCAAACTATAATTTATAAATTTTTGTAGTAGTCAGAATAAACTATTACTATATCCTAAAAATATAGTAATACTAGGAAATAAATCGTATTGGAAAATTTGTTGCACCTTGTTTTACATTACTCAATCTGCACATGTTTATCTTGTCAAAAGAATCTCAAAACTGTTTATTGTAATGCATGCTTAGTTCAAGATTTTATTGATACCGTAAAAAATGGATTTATTAATATCCTAAAATGAAATGCAAATTTTGTTGATTTGATTAATTGATTTATAATAACTATTTATGACGTTTTTTTTTTTGAGTAACTATTTATGATGCTAGTTATTTAATATATTTTTATGGTACATTGGCTAAAGAAGAAAAAAGAAAAAGCAAAAACAAGAAAAAAAAAAGAAGCTTGAGGGTGCAACACCTTTCACGAGTTAGACAACAGGATGGTCTTCAAGTCTCTCAAACAGTGAATTTCTCATCATTGGTTGAACCTACTTTTGCTAAAAAGTCTGTGCTGAAATTACCCTATCTGAGAGAATGAGAAAGGATAACATCCTACTCCAACTTCAATAAATCTTTGATCCTAAGAGATCAGATCAAACACAATTTCAGAATTACAGTAACAAATTATACGATTGTATCTAAGAGCGGAAATCTTTGATACTAGTTATTAAATACCTACTTGTAAATTTAAATAATAATAAATTCATATAAAAAATTAGAGCTGAAATAATTTTTATTGATCAAAGCTCATTCTACATAGAGATGATAACATTAATTTAGAAAATTACTGTTATTGATCAAAGCTCATTAGTATATGTGCTAAATTAATTAATATATATTTGATTAATTAAATTAATTGTTGACATTTTTTTATCAAGTAACTTAGTGGTTAGAAATTCATTGTGAAATAATTGGGGAGTCCGGGGTTCGAGAGAGTTCTAACAATGTTGAATTTTATTTTGAATATTGTAAATAAATCTTGTATAAAAAAAATATTACACAGTTCTTTTCAATGCATAAGTAACTTAAACACTTAAAAATGTCAACACAGTAAGTAAGCATACCAATAATGGTACAAGAGAATTGGATTTGAATTCCAAAATAGATGCTTAATTATCTGAGGTGGACCTTGAAAGATGATCAAAACTAATGGACTGTGGAAGAGGATGGACATGAGTGCAAGCATTTTGAAGTTCAAATAACTAAGTGACTGTGTTGGGGTGAAAAGTGCAGAATGAATGTATATTGTGTTTTTAGGGAGAGATTAACTTATATAGTCGAGTTGTTGAAGTGATTTCGCAGTGGCGCTTGTAACAGAATGCAAAGAGCTTGTTGCGACATAACTTCCGGACCAGTTTAGTACGAGTTTGTACACTGCTTGTGCGAGCATATGATAAGTTGACAAGTGAAGACGATGTGCAAAATGACGATGAGGAGTGATCAACATGCCTCAATGGCATTAATGGTGGTTTAGCAAGATGTACATTTTGGTTAGGTCACCGTCTTTAGGAAGGCCTGCGTTTTATCACAGATTCTAGGGTTGACACTAAGATTATGTGACATTAGGGTTGAATTATCTTTTACTTGACTTGTTATTTCTCATGTTTGGCTTATGACTTCTTTTAAAAGTATTAATTTGGACCGTACTTTGCATGATTTAAATGTTGCCAATTAAATGTCGAATTAGATAAATCTCAGCTTCATTTCTCCACCTTTAATTTGAGCAAGGACGTAAGTGTAGAAAAATTTGCAGTTGTTGAATTATGTTATATCTTTAATAAAAAAATTACTTATGTTTCTCAATTTGTATTATTGTTGTTTCACAATGCTATTCGCATGTCCATTGAAAGTTATGTCCCGAATACAGTTTAAGAATTATCTCTTAAATACAATTGAGGAGTTATCTCTCGAATAAATTGGTTCGTACAAACCAAGAAGCAATCCTCAATCTAAACATCAAACTCATACAAAAAAAATATTGAAGTATATAATTACATACAAATAAATATATTTATTAACAAGTCACTATTTGGAGCTCAAGAAATGCTTGAGGTTGTTCAGAATGGCTATGAAGATTTCGTAACAAATCCAATAGATGTGGAAAGAATAGTCCATAGATTCAAAAAAGATTGCTCTTCCCACAAACAAAATTGCTCACTCTCAAAGAAAATGACGAAATTACCGCTGCGTGACTTAAGTCAGGCTCGGTAGCATCTGCGTGACTTAAGTCACGCTGTTAACTCACGCTAAGTACATACCAGCGTGAGTTAAGTCACGTTGCGTGCTATTATAGAACAACAAACCCATAAACAGAAACCATTGTGTTTCTCAATTATCAAAGTGCGATTTTTCTTCCCTTCAAGTGCGATTTCAACCATTCTTGTGCCAATCAACATCAACTTCTACCACAAAATCAAGTAAGTGTTTATCATCGTATTGCATTGGCTTTTTTTGGTTTAATTGTTAGATTTTTTTTGGAGAAATTTCACATAATTAAGGTTTTAAGATTTGATTTGCATGTTAGTTTTTAGGATTGTTAATGATGAATTAAGTTAGGAATTGTAGTTTAAATGTTGTTTAGAGTAAGTTTGACTCCAATGTGGTAGTTTAGGGTTTAGAAATTGTTAGATTTTATGTTGATTGAATCTTGCACTCTAGGCGTTTGATAAAATGTCTCAATGAAAATTTGTTTGATTTTGTGCATTGTTAATGATGAAATTAGTTAGAATTTGGATTGTTAATGTTGATTATATTTAGTTTGAGTGCAATGTGATAGTTTAGGGTTTAGTTAGAAATTAGATTGTTAATGTTGATTAATGTTGACTATAGTGAGATTGGATTGTTATTTTTGCATTGATTTTTGCTTTTAAAAATGTTGTGTAGATATGTCTTAGAGACCGAACAGGCTTAGAGGTGACAAAGAGAGCATGACTAGTAGTGCACAGGCCGAAAAGGCGGTTGCACGCCCTCCTACTCGACGGAGACAGGAGGATGTGGGGTCGTCGTCCCAAGCGTGTGCTCCCAGATAATGGACCCCACTTAGTATCAGTAGCAGCCTCAGTACGAGCAGGCGACTCACCAGCAGGAGGGTGGGGCCCAACATCAGGCTGAGGAGGAGGCCCCGCCGCAGAGTTTTCCTAGGGACCCTATAGACTTGTCGCTCCTACCAAATTTCGGTAGACACGTGGCGTGTCAGCTTTGGAGCGATCCACAAGTAAGTATAATTGTTTAATTTTATCTAATTACGCGTCAATTGATAAGTTTATTTTAATTTAATCTTACGATTTAATTTTTATGTTAAAATATGTTAACTACGCGCGTCAATTTTAATTACGCGTAATTAAATTGACGCGCGTAATTAAAATTGGCGAGTAATTAAGTTGACGCGCAAAATTAAATTGACGCGCGTAATTAAAGTTTTAATTATGCGTCAATTTTAGTTACACGTAAAATGTTTAATGTTTATTTTAATTATTGTTTGTTTACGATTAAATATTTATGTCTTTTGTAGCTATTGAAATGTTTATATTTTTAACGGTTTGTTGTTCGTTTAATTTTTTGTATTTCAGTTGCAGATGACGCGTAAAGTGACCACTGTCTCGCACATGAAGAAAGATGACACTCCTGAAAAACGATCAGGTCTGGTTCTGGAACCGGGTGAATGCTTCCGGTCTTTTCCCCCCTCCTTCTCATTGGGTACGCAACATCAGTCATGCCCTCATCACCTCCTTCTCAGACAGATGGCACCGTTGGGGAGATGACCGTCACACTCGATGATGTGGCGTGTCTTCTATACATCCTCATCCATGGGAGGCTCTTGAGTGTTGATGAAGTGAGATACGAAAGAGGTATTAAGTTGCTGCAGGAGGGTCTGGGTTTGACAGTGGATGAGGCTGATGAAGAGACAAAGACGCAGTGGGGTTGTTATATCAGTATAACTAACCGAAGGACGCATTGTGACACACTCTTGCATAGGTGCAATCAGTTGGAGCATCCTCCTGCTGATGATGAGGAGGCTGAGGAGAAGACGACGGTTAGGGCGCAGTGCACCAGGGTGTTTTTGTTGTACTTGGTTGGTCGGCATTGGCGGTTACATAACTCTACTGGAGGTAGTATTTTTTTTTCTTTTTTCTATAACATATTATAAATTAGTTACAATATTATTGTGTATGTTTATGGATCAGTGATGCTAAAATATTTGTTTGTAGGGATGAATATTGGCGCACTTCAGGAACATGTATACGAGGAAACTGAATACCGACTATAATGTTGTTGCACCGCTTGTAGCTAGATGGAGACTGCCCAGGGGCCATGCTGATGCTGCACACTATCGTGGTCTCATTGATCTGATGGTAAATGTTAATGTGACCTGGAGGCCTTACGAGGACTGGTGGGACATCATGCCTTTCCAGGACATTTGCTGGTACTTCAGTTCGATCATGGCCGGCAGTCAGACTATGTGTCTTCACTTGCCAAAGCGAGTTCTCAGACAGTACGGACACGTGCAGACCATCCCCAGATCTCCAACTGATGTTCAGGCTCTTCAGGCTGCGGCGGCTGTTGTGGCCTTTTAGGACTTTTTGCTCCATGTCCTTCCACAGGCGCTTCAGGGTCCGCCGACACCAGAGGCTAAACCGTGGAAGTATCAGAAGGGGTACATGAGATTGTTCTACATGGTATCTCATCCCATCATGACCGACCCTACTGACGTTGCTGAGGACGCACCTCCTGTCCCTCCTTACAAGGAGGTTATTGTTGAGTAGCAGTATGCCATACAGGTTCCCGACCCAGTGCAGATCATTGAGAACATTAGACGCAGAGTGGACAATGCCTTCACTTGTCCTGATGTGTTTCAGAATCCAACCGTCTTCGGTATTTTTCAGGGCATCCAGTCAGAGTATCATATCTTGCAGGAGCAGGGGGTTCCCCGGATGAGGACTAGAAGCCATAGTCCAGCGGTGTAGGGTGTTGTGACTGATGTACTTTTATATATTTTTAGTTTTTTGTTATGATATGGATGTATTATATTTTCACTCGCGCCTTTGTGCATTTTTATGACATTTTGGTACATTTTTTGTTTTAATTTTGCGAATTATAAATTTGATTGAATTTGCGTATTTTAAGTTTGAATGAATGAATGATTGAATTATTGATTGAATGAAAAATGGATGAAAATGGAATAATGAATGCATGAATGAAGGAATGGATGAATGAAAACAAGGAGAATTGGGCATTCTGCCTGTTTTGTTTGCTGACACAAACAGAGCGTGACTTAAGTCACGCTGGCGTATAACCTGTGTGACTTAACTCACGCATGGATATAACCTGCATGACTTACGTCATGCTCGGTAGATGTTAGCGTGACTTAAATCACGTTTCGGTCTTTCATAACCCAGAAAGAACCTCACTTCTCCATTTCACTTCTCAAGTCTCTACAAAATCTCTCAAATCATCCAACCTCAAATTTCTTCAACTTCAAATCACCCACCACTACAACAACATGTAACTTTTCATAATCAAGCACCATTGTCATTTTATGTTTATATGTTACATTTTTCCTCTTAAATTAGAAATTTATTAGTTTTAGGGTTTGTTTAAATTTTGATTTTTTTTTTTGCAAGAAATGATACAACGTTTACATGTAAATGAGTTATGTTGCTTAAATGTTTAGATGTTTGCATGTAGTTTTTAGTTTTAGGGTTTATGTATAATTTGCACTCCAAGTGTTTGATGAAATGTTTGAATGAGTTTATCATTAATTGTTTTTAATTTCTTATGGTGTAGATCTGAAACAATGACTCAAGTATACGCTAAAGTATCCTTCAACGGTAGAAACCCTCATTTTTTCAAGGTTTGCGACGATGTCACGTTAAAAGAATTGAAAGATCAACTTCATGAAATCAACCAATGACTCAACCACGGAGACATTAGGAGGGTGAAATACGTTTGGTACGAATGTCCATTGTTCAACTATATATGTTCTCACATCAAATTCCTTCGTATAAGATGAGTGTGACAAAAGGAATGCAATTCTAAGACGTTGTTTTCTACTTGATCATGCTCCTCTGTCAATTGAAACTTGTTAGTTGGCAGGGAAGTAGGATTAAGTTCAAAATAATATATTGGAATGCATTCCTTTTTGTCATGACTCATCCTATATGAAGGGATTCGATATGATAACTTATATAGTTGATTCGGTAGAATAGATGTGTTGTGTTCTCTTTTTTTTTGAGTTTTCAAAGAGACTTGCAAATTTGTACACTAAGTATAAGACACTTCAATGCCAACATTTTCGGCAAACTTTCATGAATTTAATTTTAATCCAACATCATGATGATACAACATCCTTAGGGATAATGTAATGTAATGTAATGTAACGTAACACTTCGTTTATTTGAACGGAGATGAAATTATAACTAAATAAATTTGTCGTATTCTATTAATTTTGGAATTTATTACGCGTACACAAGTATTTTTAGTTATGATTTATTTTGGATCATGAAGGAATTGTTATTGTTGTTTCTAAGACATGACATGCTTTTAAAAAATGAATATAACATTGTATGTTTGGGGTCTTCAAAAAATATTATCTTTGTGAAAAATTGGTGAAAACATAACTTACCTAAAACAAGAGTGACTTAAGTCATGCAGGTTATACACCAGCGTGACTTAAGTAGTCACGTTGATATTACTGAGCGTGACTTAAGTCACGCTGAGGGTATTTTCGTCAGTTTAGTTTGTATGAGAGTGAACAATTTTTGTCGGGAGAAGAGCAATTTTCAAGAAAGTTTGTAAGGCACTGTTCTATATTCAACAAAATGTAGATACTAATCACTTTAAAAAGAGGCCTAAGATTTATTTGAGAAATATCATGATGGTGGTGAAAAGTGAAGCAAGCGACGCTTCAATCTCTGAGAAGAAAGTGTGAGTTGATGGAAGAAGATCAAAGAATCAATAATTACTTATCAAAGTTGATTGCATTGGTAAATCAAATGAAGGCTTGTGGTGAGAGTGTATCTGATCAACAAGTTGTTGACAAGGTAATGAGATCTTTGACCTCTAAATTTTTCATGGTATTGGCCATACAAGAATCTAAAGATGTTAGAGCAATGAAAATTGAAGAACTTAAATCATCTTTGAAAGCACGTGAGTTGAAAGAGGAACAAAAAGGTATGTGCAACAAGCTTTGCAGGCACAAGTCACCAAGAAAGATGGATATGATAAGAAATCAAAGAATAAAGGTAAAGGAAAGTTCAAGAATGGGAATTTGGTCTAATAATGGAAAGACCAAGATTGATGACAAGGTTGAATCCTCTAAGAGAGGAGGAGGTTCTGGCAAAAACCAGAGTAAGAGAAAAGATTTTGATGAAAAAAAAGGTACAATGTTATAATTGTGAAAAGTTTGAACATTATGCCGATGAATGCTGGCACAAAGAAAGATGCTAAAAAAGGTCAGAAGAATGGTAAAAAATTAAACATTACTCAAGATGATAATTCCAATCTGAAGTAGTTTTGCTAATGGCTGCCACATGTGAAGGAGATCTTATATGTGAAGAGTGATATCTTGATTCTGGATGTTAAAATCAAATGACAGGACGCAAAGAATGGCTCACAAACTTTGATTCTAATAAGAAGACAATTGTCAGACTTGCAGCTAGTAGAAACCTTGCAGCTGAAGGCATAAAAGATATTGCTATCAAAGAAAATATGGCAAGAAAGCACTCATATAGAGAGTATTATATGTGTTAGGAAAATAAAGTTGCAAGTCACAATTCATTCCCTAATGGAAAATCAGTTCCAACAAATCATATTCCACACCATTCTTTATCTGTGTTGTTTGTAATGCAAGAAAACAAGTGCTGCGCTAACAATACCATTCTATGATAATGGTTTGGAATCATGCTTCATTTTATTTTATTACTTTGTTAGGGTACTCAAAGTCTTAGAACTTCGCCTATGACATTGTCAAAACAACTAAAAGTAGAAACTTTTTATTGAAAAACAAAACTTATTTATAAAAAGATACATATTTAATATTAAATACACAAGTTACCATACAAACTTATTTTTTTGAACTTTTTAACATGTGCAAATTTACACATGGTAGAAAAACTCCAATTTTATTAATAAGAATATACAGGATAATATGAGAAGGTCGTAAAACACTATGAAGCATTATGGGTTACGAGGAACTCCAAGTCCACGATAATTGACTTCACTCCTCGAGAATGTGTCTTAGAATAATATTTAACCAATTTGGAATAATATATTGACCCAAAGTTTAGAAAATGGTCACTAATTAAATTGGGAACGACCATTCATTAATTTGCAAAACATGGAATAGAGTTACTTATACTATCTCCGTTTCAAAATACATGTCCATTTTGGAGAATTTTTTTGTTTCAAAATACATGTCCATTTGATAGTTTAATGATACATTTTGTCTATTTTACCCTTGCCTACCAATTAATTGGATTCTAGATTTTCTCTACAATAATTATTTTCTACTAATAAATGTTGACCAAATTTTAAGTGGATTTACTCATGCACTCTCCCAAGAACTTGTTTAATTAATTTGGTATTGGTATTGGGAGTAATTATGAGATGGGATAAATAAATGTAAAATGGAGAAAATCAAAGACAATGGTATAATAGGAACTTTTGTGTCAAACTAGCTTGTCCTTGGTTACTGCAATTTCTCTAAAATGGACATGTATTTTGAAACGGAGGGAGTATATGCTAGTAAACATGCAAGACCGGGGAATTGAGCAAAAAATATAAATGACAAATACTATAATATATATTTCTACCATTTGGAGAAAAAAAAGTACACTTTTGAAGTACCAATTGAGTAACCACATAGCCTAGTCGAATAAAAAATAAAAGATATCACAGTTGATAGAGTTTATAAGCAAGATTTTTATTAAAGGGGATATAAAGAGTATTCCAACCCGTAACAAAAAAACATCGTACAAAAATAAAGCAATCAGGTCAAGTGGTTAATGAGTTCTACCAAAATACGAATTATTTAGAAAATGATTCGATTCTTAGAAAAAACAATTTTGTCAGATTTTATTTATCTCTCGGTCGAATTTTAGATTGTCAGAACCCTTTTCCTTGAAAACTGAATGGTTATAAAAAAAATTCATACAACTTTCACTACTATATCGAATCACTGTTGGTATAGTTTAGTCGGTCTCCCAGCTCAATTAGTTCATGTCAATAACGCATCTGGTGGATGAACTCACATATTTTAAATGTAGAGAAGTGAAGAATCTACAGTTTGATCATGTTTCTTGCATATTATTTTTCTTGTAGTTGTCAACTGAGTTGTGTTTAAAAGATAATAAAGTAGGACTTATGACATACTCCCTCCGTCCCTTTTTATAGGAGTAGTTTACAAAAATCACGGGTATTAAGAAAAGTTGGTGGAGTAATAAAGTTGTCTCAAATGTGTGTGATTATTACTAGATTACCCTTAATTAAATATATATTTAATGTTAACTTTTCATATATCAAGACAAATTGGTAGTATTAATAAGAGGTATATTTGGAAAAAAGAGTAATCAATGCATCTAGAAATTTGTAAATGATCTTATATTTAGGGACAAATTTTTTTTGTAAACTATTCCTATAAAAAGGGACGGAGGGAGTATTTTTATCAATTTCTTTTTTCGCTAATAACACTTTATCATTTCTGACAGTTTCTTTTAAGGGATCATATCATTTCTATAATAGCTCTTGATATAAAAATTAGATAATTTTTTCGTAGTGTATATACACTTATTATTTGAAAAATCATTTAATGAAACATCATATTCTAATTATCTTTACAAAATAATTTTTTTATCATTACATATATTTAAGAAGCATAATGATCTGTCCGGTAAGAGACCGATCTAGGCAACGGTGGCGGTAGGTGTTCCGGTACGGTGGCGACGAGTCTTCGCAGTGGAACGAAAGGTGCCTGCAGGCACGATATCACTTCAACGCTCAAGTCAGTATTGGAACTGAGAAAGAGAGTGTAAAAAATGTCGGTAAAGTGAATCATACCTTGAGGGTGAAGCTAACTCACCCTTATATAAGCGTGTGTGAGAATAACTGCCTCTATGAGATTAGGAGGCAGTTAGAGGACACGTGTAAGGTATCTAGATTGTCAGAAACCTTTCCCTTGAAAATCGAATGGTTAACAAAAAAATTCATTCAACTTTCACTACTTTATTGAATCACTGTTGGTATAGTTTAGTTTGTCTCCCAGCACAATTCGTTCATGTCAATAGCGCACCTAGTGGATGAACTCACATTTTAAATGTAGGGAAGTGGAGAATCTAAAGTTGGATCCCGTTTCTTGCATATTATTTTTCTTGTATTTGCCAACTGAGTTGTCCTTAGTAGATAATAACGCAGGACTTATGACATATTTTTATCAATTTCTTTTTTCGTTAATAAAAGTTTATCATTTCCGACGGTTTCTTTTAAGGGATCATTTCTATAATAGCTCTTGATATAAAAAATTAGATAATTTTTTCGTAGTGTGCATACACTTATTATTTGAAAAATCATTTAATGAAACATCTTATTCTAATTATCTTTACTGTTGTGAAAAACGATGTCAAGAACAAAGTATAAACTGTTTCTCCGGTGATTAAGAAACACAAGGGTAAGGGAAAAGAATGAAAAAACAAGAAGAACAACAAGGATTGGTTATAACTGCTATTCTTTACTTTCTCTTTGAAACAAGATTACAAGTGTTACAAGAATAACAAATAACCCTCTCACCCTAAATTAGGATTTGCCGTATTAGTGATGAGAGACTAGTATGCTATTTATAATAAACCTAACATACTAACTAATGGGCTTTTTCACAATTACCCATTACAAGCTAACTTAGGGTACAAGCTAACTTAAACAATTGGACATAACAAACAGGCCCAATTCGATATGCTAACAAACCTAGCAATATCGTCTAATGCATGTTAGAACAACTTCGACTACAACACGCACTACCCTAGAGTTCGTTCCAATATCTCACAAATCTCCACCTTGGAACAAACTCTAATATTAATGAACCAGTTAGCTTTCTTCATGCAGCTTTACCAACTGCATACAGTGGAAAAACTTGCAACTTGGCAATGTCTTGGTGATCATATCAGCAGCATTGTGATCTGTCGAAACCTTCAGCACTTGGACTTCTCCACGCTCGATTACTCCTCTGACGAAATGCAGCCTCACATCAATGTGCTTCGTTCGCTCATGATAGGCTGAATTCTTCGACAGATGTATTGCACTTTGACTATCACATTTAACAGTGATAATTCGACCTTGAAGTTTCAGCTCCTTAGCAAAACCTTCAAGCCACAATGCTTCTTTCACAGCTTCAGTGAGGGCAATATACTCTGCTTCAGTAGTTGACAATGCTACAACCTTCTGAAGTGTTGCTTTCCAACTAATTGCCGTGCCAAACATAGTGAAAACATATCCAGAAATAGATTTTCTGGAATCCATACAACCTGCATAATCAGAGTCGACATATCCTTCGATTACTGCTTTACTATTTTCACCCAAGGCTCCACCATAAATCAGGACTCTGTTCAGAGACCCATTTATGTACCTTAGAATCCACTTCAATGCTTGCCAGTGAGCCTTTCCAGGATTCGACATGTACCTGCTTACAAGACTTACTGCATATGCTATGTCAGGTCTAGTACAAACCATAGCATACATCAAAGAGCCTACTATATTAGCATATGAAATGCTATTCATATAAGCTCTTTCGTCATCAGTACTGGGACACTGATCTATACTCAGCTTGAATTGAGGGTTTGTCGGAGTCACAACAGGCTTTGAATTCGACATACCAAACTTGTAGAGAATCTTCCGTAGGTATGCCTCTTGTGATAAGCATAATTTCGACTGCTTTCTATCTCTTCGGATGTCAATCCCAAGAATCCTGGATGCAGCTCCCAGATCCTTCATGTCGAATTCCTTATTGAGTTCAGCCTTCACCCTCATTACATCTTCGACATTGTTGCTTGCTATGAGAATATCATCCACATAAAGCAACAAAATAACAAATGAATTACCAGGTCGAAATCTGAAGTAAACACAGTGGTCGAACTGACTTCTAATGAAACTTATCCGTGCCATGAACTTGTCGAACCTCCTATTCCATTGTCGAGGAGATTGTTTCAGTCCATATAAAGATCTCTATAGTTTGCACACATAATCTTCCTTCCCCTTTTCGACATACCCTTCAGGTTGCCTCATCAGGATTGTTTCATCTAGATCACCATACAAGAACGCAGTCTTTACATCCATTTGTTCCAGTTCAAGGTCGAACTGTGCCACCATGGCAAGCAACATTCGAATGGATCTTTGCTTCACAACAGGAGAAAACACATCATTGAAATCGACACCTTCTTTCTGAGTGAAACCCCTAGCGACCAACCTTGCCTTGTATCTTTTCGACGCCACTCCTTCAATTCCTTCCTTAACTTTGAAAATCCATTTACAGCTGACTAACCTTGCTCCAACAGGTTTCTCGATCAGTTCCCAAGTGTTATTATCATGAAGAGATTTCATCTCATCATCCATGGCCTTCAGCCATTCAGTCTTATTTCGACTCCTCAGAACTTCCTTATAGTCTCTAGGTTCTTCATCTAGAACCTCACTTGCAGAGATTAAGGCATAAGCTATAAGATCTGCATATCCAAGTCTCTGAGGTGGCTTGATGACTCTTCTCTGCCTATCTCTTGCCAACAAGTAGTCATCAACAGTTTCCTCAACTTCCTCAGTATCTACTTCTTCTTCGACTTCATCTGGGATACGCAATTCAGCATCAACATGCTCCACCTCAACAGGAATCTCTCCCTGTTCCAGCTCTTCGTCAGAAATTTCTGCACTTCGATCAACATCATCAGTTTTCTTGAAAGCCATTTCAGCTTCATTGAAAACTACATCTCGACTGGTGACACACCTCCTGTGACCTGGCTCTAGGCACCATAGCCTATAAGCTTTGACTCCTTCAGGGTATCCCATGAACATGCATTTTAGAGCTCTAGGTTCGACCTTGTCTTGCCTAATGTGAGCATAGGCTACGCAGCCAAATACTCTCAGTTTGTCGAGATCTGGTGGATGTCCCGACCAAACTTCTTCAGGTGTCTTCATATCTAACGCAGTCGACGGACATCTATTTATCAGATATGCTGCTGTCGAAACAGCCTCAGCCCAAAACACCTTCTTTAACCCAGCACTAGTCAACATGCATCTAACTCTTTCCAAAATAGTTCGATTAAACCTTTCAGCCAAACCGTTTTGTTGTGGAGTACCTGCAGTAGTTCTGTGCCTTGCAATACCAGAGGCAGCACAAAAACTGTCGAACGCCTCATTGCAAAATTCAAGGCCATTGTCGGTTCTCAACCTCTTAACCTTCCTGCCAGTTTGATTTTCGACCAGAGTCTTCCAACTTTTGAAATTCTCAAAAGTTTCATCCTTAGTCTTCTGGATGAATACCCATAACTTTCTGGAATAGTCATCAACTATGGATAGAAAGTACCTCGCTCCTGAATGTGATGGACACCTTGCAGGCCCCCAAAGATCAGCATGGATGTAATCAAGGGATCCATGTGTTCTTTGTCTACCTTTGTTGAACTTCACTCTACAAGATTTTCCAAGTACACAGGGTTCACAAAACTTCAGCTTTTCGACTTTGTCTCCACCAAGCAGATTTTGTTTCCCTAGTTCGACCAAACCCCTTTCACTGACATGGCCCAATCTCATGTGCCAAATTTCTGTCTTCGACAAAGGTTTCGTGGATGCAACATTTGTCGAACCACTTACAACTTCAGCCTCAAGGGCATACAAGCCTTGTTTCTTCACGCCTCTCAAGACTTCCTTCGACCCCTTCATGACTCTAAGGATACTTTGCTCTCCTTGGAAAACATACCCTTTCTTGTCGAATTCACCAAGAGAAATCAGATTCCTCTTCAAATCAGGTACATACCTAACTTCAGTCAATAACCTTATTGACTCATCATGGAGGTTGAATCTCACAGATCCAACACCAGCAATCTTGCAAGCTTTGTTGTTTCCCAGCAATACAGATCCACCATCTTGCTCACATAGTTCCTCGAACACGTCTTTGTTTGGAGTCATGTGCCAAGTGCAACCTGAATCCATAATCCACTCCTTCGTTGAGTCGCTGCTTGAAACCACAAGAACATCAGATGAGTCGAAATCATCTTGTGCAATGGCTACGTTGCCATTATCCTTACCTCCATGATCCTTCAGGCGTTCAGGGCACACCTTTCTTGTGTGACCCTCCTTCTTACAATGATAGCATCGAATACCAGATGCCTCGCCACTGTAAGACTTCTGCTGACTTTTACCTTTCTTCTTGTCGAACTTACCATCCTTTCGCAAGAATTTTCCCTTGACGGCCAAACCTTCACCAACAGTCGAAGGTTTATGCTCCTTTCGTTCGTTTAAGTCCTTCGAATACAAGGCTGATTGAACTTCTTCAAAGGTCAGGGACTCCCTTCCATACAAGAGAGTTTCTTTGAAGTGAGCATGTGTTCTGGGCAAAGCGCACAACAGCAACAGCGCTTGATCTTCATCATCGATCTTCACATCAATATTTTCAAGATCAAGAATCAGCTTGTTGAACATATCCAACTGCTCAGCCAACACTTTGTCTTCACTCATCTTGAATGAATACAAAGCCTGCTTCAGGTAGAGTCGATTTACCAGCGATTTGGTCATGTACAAACTTTCAAGTTTCACCCATAACCCTGCTGCCGTCGTCTCCTTTGATACCTGTCGTAGAACCTTATCACCAAGGCTCAGCAAGAATGCGCTGTGGGCTTTCTCTATCATGGCCGTCTTCTCCTTCTCCGTTAACGCAGCATCCATGGCTGCGACTCCCTTCAAAGCTTCTAAACAACCCTGCTGAACCAGTAGGGCTTTCATCTTCAAGCGCCACAGACCAAAATCGTTCACTCCGGTGAACTTTTCAATCTCATACTTTGTTGAAGGCATCTTCTCCACGCTCACCGCACCAATTTGTTGTGAAAAACGATGTCAAGAACAAAGTATAAACTGTTTCTCCGGTGATTAAGAAACACAAGGGTAAGGGAAAAGAATGAAAAAACAAGAAGAACAACAAGGATTGGTTATAACTGCTATTCTTTACTTTCTCTTTGAAACAAGATTACAAGTGTTACAAGAATAACAAATAACCCTCTCACCCTAAATTAGGATTTGCCGTATTAGTGATGAGAGACTAGTATGCTATTTATAATAAACCTAACATACTAACTAATGGGCTTTTTCACAATTACCCATTACAAGCTAACTTAGGGTACAAGCTAACTTAAACAATTGGACATAACAAACAGGCCCAATTCGATATGCTAACAAACCTAGCAATATCGTCTAATGCATGTTAGAACAACTTCGACTACAACACGCACTACCCTAGAGTTCGTTCCAATATCTCACATTTACAAAATAATTTTTATCATTACATATATTTAAGATGCGTAATGATATGTCCGGTAAGAGACTGATGTAGGCAATGGTGGCGGAAGATGCTTTGGTACGGTGGCGACGAGTCTTCATGGTTGAATGAAAGGTGCCTGCAGGCATGTTAGCATTCTAACACTCAAGTTAGTATTGTAGCTGAGAAAGAGAATGTAAAAAATGTGGGTAAAGTGAATCATACCTTGAGAGTGAAGCTAACTCACCCTTATATAGGCGTGTGTGAGTATAACTGCCTCCGTGAGATTAGGAGGCGGTTAGAGGACACGTGTTCGGTATCTAGATTGTCAGAACCCTTTCCCTTGAAAACCGAATGGTTAACAAAAAAATTCATACAACTTTCACTACTATATCGAATCACTGTTGGTATAGTTTAGTCTATTTCCCAGCTCAATTCTTTCATGTCAATATCTCACTTAGTTTTAAATCTAGGGAAGTGGAGAATCTAAAGTTTGATCCTGTTTCTCACATATTACTTTTCTTGTAGTTGCCAACTAAGTTGTGCTCAGAAGATAATAACACAAGACTTTTGAGATATTTTTATCAATTTCTTTTTTCGTTAATAATATTTTATCATTTCTGACAGTTTCTTTTAAGGGATCATTTCTATAATAGCTCTTGATATAAAAAATTAGATAATTTTTTCGTAGTGTGCATACACTTATTATTTGAAAAATCATTTAATGGAACATCTTATTCTAATTATTTTTACAAAATAATTTTTTATCATTATATATATTTAAGATGCATAATGATCTGCCCGGTAAGAGACCGATGTAGGCAACGGTTGCTGAAGTTGCTCCGGTACGATGGTGACGAGTCTTCGCGGTGGAACGAAAGGTGTCTGCAGGCACGTTAACACTTCAACGCTCAAGTCAATATTGGAATTGAGAAAGAGAGTGTAAAAAATGTGGGTAAAGTGAATCATACCTTAAGGGTGAAGCTAACTCACTCTTCTCCATTCCTGAGCTCGTGGTCGTGGCCGATTTCTTCTCCATTCCTGTGTTCGTGCTCGTGGCCGTGTAAACTGCTGAAGGTACCCTCCTCCTCCTCCTCCTCCTCCTCCTCCTCCTCCTTCTTCTTCTTCTTCTTCTTCTTCTTCTTCTTCTTCATTCCTGTTTTCTGCCATATTGAGAAGCTTTGGCCGGGCTTATGTTTGTAACATACCCTTGTGAAGTTGTCCCTCTCAAAAAATCCACATAACAGAAATCATTTATACTACCCCCTTAACCATTTTCCCACTAAATACTTACTTATCTGGTACTTTGAATTGGATTAATGGAATGGATTACAAAGAGATCAATTAAATAAATGGAAAACGTAAATACTGTAAAACAAAAAAGTAAAACAGAAATGAGTGGGTAAAATTAGTAGATCTAAAATATATTAACTGTCTTTGATACTATAAATAAAGCCTTTCTCCATTGTTTTAATACATGCAATATTTCCTATTTGTTTGGTAACTGATTCATATAGCTTTATATTGGTACAGTATAATATATTTTTTCTATAAAAAACAAATTTCCATATTAGTGTTATGTCATATGAATGTCTTTAATTCTCTATTTTAATTTTCTTAGAATGTTTAAAATGAAAAATTCTAGAAATGTGGCTCATTTATTTCCTTCCAGTTTTTTCAAATTGGACTTCATATATATAGTAGAGCCACAGGCTTGCAGCCTTATTTTGTAATACTTTATCCACTTTGAATTTAATGTAGCAGGAACATACTTTTGTAATGTATACCGAAATCAAACCTGAACCTATAACATAATTCCATATATATGGGATTGTTTTTTAGTCTTTTATGTTGTGATTCATTCCTCCTTTGCGCCTTGTTACTAGTTTACTAGTCCAAGAAAGAAGGCATGTATCTATAATGCTCATCTTTGTGAAATAGATATTAGCAATGTCTTCATCAGGGTTTTCTTTTGAACTTTGAAGTCTCCCCTTTTCTTTTTGTATTAACTTCATATATAGTTTTATGATCTTATGCTCATATATATATATTAGTTTCAATTTTGTGTCTGAGTTTTAAACATCCAACATAATTAATCATATTTATTTATGTTGTTCGTAGGAATTACAATCTGTTTGTGCTTGAAATATGGATGATAGTAATAGTCATGAAATGTGTGTTGATGGGGAAATTGAGAGCCAAGCTAGGGAAATTCCACCTGTACCACGTTTTGATCAAAATGCACAAGAAGTGTCTTCTGAACCAAAGGACAAGAAGCGCAAGGGTAAGGCTAAGTCTAAGGCCCTAACATCTGACGTGTGGCCATATTTATGTGAAAGTTGGTATTGTAGATGGAAAAGAGAAATGTAGATGCAAGGCATGTGACAAATTATTGACTTGTGCTTCACTCAACGGAACTACTCATTTAGCGCGTCATAGAGATAGTTGTAGAAAGATTATTAGAAATCGTGATGTGGGTGAAATGATGATTGATGCTGAAGGAAAATTGAGAAAGAAAAAGTTTGACCCTAAGGCTAATCGAGAAATTTTAGCTAGATTGATGATTACACATGGTGCACCATTTAATATGGTTGAGTGGAGAGTGTTTAGAGAATACCATATGTTTTTGAATGACGATTGTGTGTTTGTTAGTAGAAATACTCTTGCCAAAGATATTTTGAAAGTTTACGGTGATGAGAAACAAAAGATGAAGTCACAATTAACTCAGATTCGTGGGAGAGTTTGCTCGACTTCTGATTGTTGGACTGCTTGCACCAATGAAAGTTATATTTCTTTAACTGCTCATTATGTTGATGTGAATTGGAAATTGCAAAGCAAGATTTTGGCATTTTCTCACATGGAACCCCCACATAGTGGGCGAGATTTAGCATTGAAGGTGCTGGAAATGTTAAATGATTGGGGCATTGAAAAGAAAGTTTTTTCCATCACTTTAGATAATGCTTCTTCAAACAACAGTATGCAAAACTTTTTGAAAGAACATTTAGGGTTGTCAAATAGTTTGTTTCTTGATAGAGAGTTTTTTCATATAAGATGCTCAGCTCACATCTTGAACCTCATTGTTCAAGATGGACTCAAGGTAGTTAGTGATGCATTGCATAAGATTAGACAAAGTGTGGTTTATATTAGGGTAACAGAAAGTAGAACACTACAATTTTTCGAGGGTGTTAGGAATATTGGTGATATTGATACAACAATTGGATTGAGGTCAGATTGTGTTACTAGATGGAACTCCCCTTTTATAATGCTTCAAAGTGCGATTAATTATCGTCGTGCCTTTTATAGCTTAAGTTTGCACGATTCAAATTTTAAGTGTTGTCCTACAAGTGATGAGTGGAGAAGGGCTGAAACAATGTGTGATATTTTGAAACCATTTTATAATATTACAAACTTGATATTCGGCTCTTCAACAAATTTGTACTTTGGAGAAATATGGAGATAGAGTGTCTTATAAGATCTTATTTGACAAGTGAAGATCTTTTGATTCAAAACATGGCTAGAAGTATGAAGGAAAAATTTGACAAGTATTGGAGTGACTATAGTGTGGTTTTGACATTTGGGGCTGTTCTTGATCCAACCAAAAAGCTTAACTTTTTGAAATTTGCTTATGAAAAACTTGACCCACTCAATAGTGAGGAGAAGTTGAAAACAATTAAGATGACTTTGGAGAAGCTTTTTGCCGAGTATGTCAAAAATGGGATTCCTTCTAATCCAAGCTCTTCACAAGTCCAACCTAGCTATGGAGGAGGAACTCGAATTATGTCATCTTCATATGATGTAAGTTCATATATTCTTTCTTTATTTTATTTCTTTTATTAATTATTTTGTTTTTGTTTCTATGAATATTTTGTAACTTGGTTGAGTTGGGTCATTTGTAGGAATTTGAAGAATATGAATGCCAATCAAGTAACAACATTGGAAAATCTGAACTTGATACTTTTTTAGATGAGTTGCGGATGCCTCAATCTGCAGAATTTGATATCTTGGCTTTTTGGAAGGAAAGAAGTCGTAGAAGTCCTAATCTTGCAAGGATGGCTTGTGATATATTGAGTATTTCCAATAACAACGGTGGCATCAGAATTTGCGTTTAGTATTGGTGCCCGAGTTGTGAATAAGTATAGAAGTTCAATGAAAGATGAATCGGTCCAGGCTCTCTTGTGCGCACGTAGCTGGTTACATGGTTTTGAAGGTATGATTTTTAAAGTTCTATCATTTTTACAATTGTTTGGATAGTTACACAATAGTAGTGCAATTCTACGTTTAGAGTTGTATATGACAACCTTGGTTGACAGTAAGATGCTGAAAGTCAGAAGATATCAGTTAGGCAGTCTAAGGCTTGGTTGAGAATGAGTTGTTTAGGTGGATTTTCTATAATGTGTTTAAATGCAAGGATTTGATTTTTTGATGGTGACTTACGTGATCCAATTTAAGGTCACTGGAAGTTTCAGTATATTTGATAGTTTCAATAGTGTTAGTGTTGATATATAAATATGTGGGATGATGGTTTTACATTGTTTTCCCCTGGGCTGTTTCATTTTGTAATGTCCCCACCCCCTTATTTCCTTGAATAATAAAAGCTATTAAATTTTCCTTAGAAAAATTGAAACTAAGAAATTACTAGTTCAAATTGTATTTCTTTTTTGTTGCTTATATCTCTGTTGTCAATAGCGGCCGCTACCGGCGCTATCGCAGCGCGGAGCGGCCAAAATGGCCAAAACGCCACAGAGCGCGACGGAGCGTCGCGTTTGGAGATAGCGGTCAAAGCGGGCGCTTTTGGGTGGAGCGGATCGGGTCAAAGCGGGCGCTTTTGGGTTATCTGTAAAATACAGGCGCCGGAAAGTCGTAAGAACGGTAGATTCGTGTGCATCGGCCGATTCTGTTTGTGTTGCACAAAACTTCGGCTAACGGTTCGGATCCAAGATCCACTTTTTTATAACGACGATGCAGTTTTTTTTTATTGATTTGAAAAAAACACGATTTAGTCACGTGAATGGCTGGACAGGCAGTTTTTGCTCCACAGCTGTAACCCACTGCTCCCTATTATTTGTCGTTTTGCTTTCTTATCACTTATCAATTTTTTTATTTTTTATTTTAATTGAAACTTCTTTGCTCATTCAATAACTTTACATTCGTTTTTTATTTTCAGTAATTATTAATAATTAATTGCTAATGTCATTTAAAAAAGTCACACTCATATAATAATCATAGTAATAATTTGTTTTTCTAAATTAATAGTAATAATACTTGTTTTAAAGGAATAATAAATAATACATAGTTGATTATGTTTTTTAGCTTGTGCAAGTTTTGTTAGGAATTACAAATTAGAATCATTAAAAGATTTTTTTTTTAAAAAAAAGGTGCGCGCGGGCTGGCCCGGGAGCCCGTATAGGGCCGAGCTCGGGCTCTATTATTCTATCCCGAATTTAAACAGAGCTTTTTAGCCCGGCCCTAAAAAGCCCGCAACCCGCTTGGGTCTGCCCGAAACGGGCCAGGTAGCCTGTTTTGACACTCTAATGTGTACGGTATCTAGATTGTCAGAACCCTTTCCCTTGAAAACCGAATGGTGAACAAAAAAATTCATTCAACTTTCACGACTATATCGAATCACTGTTGGTATAGTTTAGTCTGTCTCCCAGCTCAATTAGTTCATGTCAATAGCGCACCTAGTGGATGAACTCACACATTTTAAATGTAGGGAAGTGAAGAATCTAAAGTTTGATCCCGTTTCTTGCATATTATTTTTCTTGTAGGTGCCAACTGAGTGTACTTAGAAGATAATAACGCAGGACTTATGAGATATTTTTATCAATTTCTTTAAGACGTATCCGAGATTAATTCTTTTTTCATTATATGAGTGGAAAGACAGGGATAAAAGCATTGATAGTTTTCCAGTTCCACCGCTTGCCTTAATTTAATATAATAAGCCCGAGGGGACAAAAGAAGAGCAATAAAAGGCCCAGCCTTGATTGTTGTAGCTTGCCTTAATAACATTTTATCATTTCTGACGGTTTCTTTTAAGGGATCATTTCTATAATAGCTCTTGATATAAAAAATTAGATAATTTTTTCGTAGTGTGCATACACTTATTATTTGAAAAATCATTTAATGAAACATCTTATTCTAATTATCTTTACAAAATAAATTTTTTATCATTACATATATTTAAGATGCATAATGATATGTCCGGTAAGAGAATGATGTAGGTAACGGTGGCGGAAGGTGTTCCGGTACGATGGCGACGAGTCTTTGCGGTGGAACAAAAGGTGATTGTAGGCACGTTAGCACTCCAACGCTCAAGTCAGTATTGGAACTAAGAAAGAGAGTGTAAAAAATGTGGGTAAAGTGAATCATTCCGTGAGGGTGAAGCTAACTCACCCTTATATAGGTGTGTGTTAGTATAACTGCCTCCGTAATATTAGGAGGCAGTTAGAGGACACGTGTACGGTATCTAGATTGTCAAAACCCTTTCCCTTGAAAACCGAATGGTTAACAAAAAAATTCATACAATTTTCACTACTATATCGATTCACTGTTGGTATAGTTTAGTCTATCTCCCAACTTAATTCGTTCATGTCAATAGCGCACCTAGTGGATGAACTCACACATTTTAAATGTAGGGAAGTAGAGAATCTAAAGTTTGATCCCGTTTCTTGCATATTACTTTTCTTGTTGTTGTCAACTAAGTTGTGCTTAGAAGATAATAACGCGTGACTTATGGCATATTTTTATCAATTTCTTTTTTCGTTAATAATATTTTATCATTTCTGACAGTTTCTTTTAAGGGATCATCTCTATAATAGCTCTTGATATAAAAAATTAGATAATTTTTTCGAAGTGTGCATACACTTATTATTCGAAAAATCATTTAATGAAACATCTTATTCTAAGTATCTTTACAAAATAATTTTTTATCAATACATATATTTAAGATGCATAATGATATGTCCGGTAAGAGACTGATGTAGGCAATGGTGGCGGAAGGTGCTCCGGTACGGTGGCGACGAGTCTTCGCGGTGGAATGAAAGGTGCCTGCAGGCACGTTAGCACTCCAACACTCAAGTCAGTAATGGAACTAAGAAAGAGAGTGTAAAAAATGTGGGTAAAGTGAATCATTCCTTGAGGGTGAAACTAACTAACCCTTATATATGTGTGTGTTAGTATAACTGCCTCCGTGAGATTAGGAGGCGGTTAGAGGACACATGTATGGTATCTGGATTGTCAGAACCCATTCCCTTGAAAACCGAATGGTTAACAAAAAAATTCATACAACTTTCAGTACTATATCGAATCACTGTTGGTATAGTTTAGTCTGTCTCCCAGCTCAATTCGTTCATGTTAATAGTGCACCTAGTGGATGAACTCACACATTTTAAATGTAGGAAAGTGGAGAATCTAAAGTTTGATCCTGTTTCTTGCATATTATTTTTCTTGTAGTTGTCAACTAAGTTGTGCTCAGAAGATAATATCACAGGACTTATGACATATTTTTATCAATTTCTTTTTTTGTTAATAATATTTTATCATTTCTGACAGTTTCTTTTAAGGGATCATTTCTATAATAGCTCTTGATATAAAAATTTAGATAATTTTTTCGTAGTGTGCATACACTTATTATTCGAAAAATCTTTTAATGAAACATCTTATTCTAATTATCTTTACAAACTAATTTTTTATCATTACATATATTTAAGATGCATAATGATATGTCCGGTAAGAGACCGATGTAAGCAACGGTGGCGGAAAGTGCTCCGGCACGGTTGCGACGAGTCTTCGCGGTGGAACGAGAGGTGCCTGCAGGCACGTTAGCACTCCAACGCTCAAGTCAGTATTGGAACTGAGAAACAAAGTGTAAAAAATGTGGTTAAAGTGAATCATACTTTGTGGGTGAAGCTTACTCACCCTTATATAGGCGTCTGTGAGAATGCCTCCGTTAGATTAGGAGGCGGTTAGAGGACACGTGTACGATATCTATATTGTCAGAACCCATTCCCTTGAAAACTGAATGGTTAGCAAAAAAATTCATACTACTTTCACTACTATATCGAATCACTATTGGTATAGTTTACCCTGTCTCCCAGCCCAATTTGTTCATGTCAATAGCGCACCTAGTGGATGAACTCACACATTTTAAATGTAGGGAAGTGCATAATCTAAAGTTTGATTCCGTTTCTTGCATATTATTTTTCTTGTAGTTGCCAACTGAGTTGTGCTTAGAAGATAATAACGCATGACTTATGAGATATTTTTATAAATTTCTTTTTTCGTTAATAACATTTTATCATTTCTGACGGTTTCTTTTAAGGGATCATTTCTATAATAGCTCTTGATATAAAAAATTAGATAATTTTTTCGTAGTGTGCATACAATTATTATTTGAAAAATCATTTAATGAAATATCTTATTCTAATTATCTTTACAAAATATTATTTTATCATTACATATATTTAAGATGCATAATGATATGTCCAGTAAGAAACCGGTGTAGGCAACGGTGGCTGAACATTCTCCGGTAAGGTGGCGACGAGTCTTCTAGGTGGAACGAAAGGTGCATGTTGGCACGTTAGCACTCCAACGCTCAAGTCAATATTGGAACTGAGAAAGAGAGTGTAAAAAATGTGGGTAAATTGAATCATACCTTGAGGGTGAAGCTAACTCACTCTTATATAGGCGAGTGTGAGAATAACTGCCTTCGTGAGATTAGGAGGTGGTTAGAGGACACGTGTACGGTATCTAGATTGTCAGAACCCTTTCCTTTAAAACCGAATGGTTAACAAAAAAATTCATACAACTTTCACTACTATATTGAATTACTGTTGGTATAGTTTAGTTTGTCTTCCAGCTCAATTCGTTAATGTCAATAGCGCACCTAGTAGATGAACTCACACATTTTAAATGTAGGGAGGTGGAGAATCTAAAGTTTGATCCCGTTTCTTGCATATTATTTTTCTTGTAGTTGCCAACTGAGTTGTGCTTAGAAGATTATAACGCAGGACTTATGACATATTTTTATCAATTTCTTTTTTCGTTAATAAAAGTTTATCATTTATGACGGTTTCTTTTAAGGGATCATTTCTATAATAGCTCTTGATATAAAAAATTAGATAATTTTTTCTTAGTGTGCATACACTTATTATTTGAAAAATCATTTAATGAAACATCTTATTCTAATTATCTTTACAAAATATTTTTTTTATCATTACATATATTTAAGATGCATAGTGATTTGTCCGACAAGCAACCGATGCAGGCAACAGTGGCGGAAGATGCTCCAGCACGGTGGCGACGAGTCTTCACGGTGAAACGAAAGGTGCCTACAGGCACGTTAGCACTCCAACGCTCAAGTATGTATTGGAACTGAGAAAGAGAGTGTAATAAATGTGGGTAAAGTGAATCATACCTTGAGAGTGAAGCAAACTCACCCTTATATAGGCGAGTGTGAGAATAGCTGCCTTCGTGAGATTAGGAGGCGGTTAGAGGACACGTGTACGGTATCTAGATTGTCAGAAACCTTTCCCTTGAAAACCGAATGGTTTACAAAAAAAATCATACAACTTTCACTACTATATTGAATCACTGTTGGTATAGTTTAGTCTGTCTCCCAGCTCAATTTGATCATCTCAATAGCGCACCTAGTGGATGAACTCACACATTTTAAATGTAGGGAAGTGGAGAATCTAAAGTTTGATCCCGTTTCTTGCATATAATTTTTCTTGTAGTTGCCAACTAAGTTGTACTCAGAAGATAATAACGCATGACTTAGGACATATTTTTATCAATTTCTTTTTTCATTAATAATATTTTATCATTTTTGAAAGTTTTTTTATGGGTTCATTTCTATAATAGCTCTTGATATAAAAAACAAGATAATTTTTTCGTAGTTTGCATACACTTATTATTTGAAAAATCTTTTAATGAAACATCTTATTCTAATTATCTTTACAAAATAATTTTTTATCGTTACATATATTTAAGATGCATAATGATATGTCCGGTAAGAGACCGATGTCGGCACGGGTGGCGGTAGGTGCTCTGGTACGGTGGCGACGAGTCTTCGCGATGGAACGAGAGGTGGCTGCAGGCACGTTAGCACTCCAACGCTCAAGTCAGTATTGGAACTGAGAAAGAGAGTGTAAAAAATGTGGGTAAAGTGAATCTTACCTTGAGGGTGAAGCTAACTCACCCTTATATAGGCGTGTGAGTATAACTGCCTCCGTTAGATTAGGAGGCAGTTAGAGGACACGTGTACGGTATCTAGATTGTCTTAACCCTTTCCCTTGAAAACAGAATGGTTAACAACAAAAAAATTAATAAAACTTTCACTACTGAAATTCCGGCGCAGTAAAATCCTGATGCTGAACGTAATGCGAAGTACACAGTTTCAACGTTGAGCTACTGATCAATACAAATAACAAGGAAAGAAATAACAGACAGAAAGTAAAATGCACAAGATGTTTGTTAACCCAGTTCGGTGACAAACACACCTACATCTGGAGGCTACCAAGCCAGGAAGGAAATCCACTATAATAGTATCAATTCAAAGTCCTATGTGAACAACTCCGATTCACCGCCTTCTCTCTTAATCACTACCCGTGGTATTTGAAATTCTGGCTAAAAACTGGTTCTGAACTAAAAACAGAGTATGAAAAATAAAGTTCAGAAGCAGAAAAATAAAGTGCAGAAAGTAAAGGAACACAATGAATTTGATAACCCAGTTCGGTGCAAACTTCACCTACTCTGGGGGATACCAATCCAGGAAGGAAATCTACTAAAGGAATCAACTCAAAGACTCAGACACAGACCCCCCAGTTCCCAGCCTTAGCAATCAATCTCCACTTAGTCTAGATTTCTACTCAGGAACCCACCTAAGTATTAGCACACTACTAACTTCCTAATTACCCAATCACAACCCAGTGGTCAGTAACACTCAAACAGACAAATTGAAAACAATGAAGACATTCTTCAAAACAAAGACATCATTCGTACTTAAAAGTTTTGAATGATTTACAACTCAAACAGTCTAAACCAACTCAAACAGATGAGTGGTGTACAAATAAAGCCTAAGCTTACACAGACACAAAAACTCTAAAACAAATTTCTGGTTTTTGACACATGAAATTTCCAATAGCAAAGTCCTCTTTAAATAGTCTTCAGTAGCTTCTCATAATTCTGAACACAATCTTTAATTGATATAGTTCTGAAATACTTTGAATCTCAAAAAGGAAACAAATAATTCTGAATCAAATCAAGCAAAGATCCCTTTGCAATATATTCATTCATAAAACACGAAGCCAATCTTCATAAGATCTTCACCAAAAAATATTCAGCCTTCTGGAAACTTTAGCATGAATAAAACTTCAGAAAATCTCCAAGAGATACGCACATAATTAATCCAAAAGAATGCAGAAAACCAGCTTCTGAAATCAGTTTCTGAAGACTTCTTTAATACATAGAGACGCAACGCTTGAGCACTTTGATTTTACCAAACAATGTAGCCAACACAAAAAAACCAACAGTATTTCTACCTAGGAGCTCCTAGATATAAAACCCCTCTCACTTCCCCTCAATTAATCACTGCCCCAGTGATCTTAGACTCAAATAACAATCAAAGACGGAGACACACTCCAAACACACAAAAGTCACTCTTGCTTAAAAGCTTCAAGTGATCTACAATTACAACTCAATAAACACAGTCATAAGCTTGCATCAAGGTGACACAAGAAGGCTCACAATTAACAGACTCGAAACCTAAGAAAACTCTTTCTATAATGGCTTTGGTTTCAGTTGATTTCTTCCATAGTGGCGTCTTCTATTTATAGCCTTCAGCAGCAACATATATTTGAATCAAATATTCTTTTCAGAAATATATTGACAAAAATATTCTTCAGAAATATATTTTCCAAAGATCTCTTTGAAAATATATTTACACAAATAAAACAATATCCAATCTGAAGAAATATATCTCACGAAAATATCTTCCTTCTGGAAACACACGCAGCTTGGAGAACAAGTAACATGAAAGAATTCTTCAATTAAATCTTCAAAAGATCAGGTGAGATTATAAACAGCTCCAAGGCGCGAAAACAAGAGTACAGAAAGATGCTTCTGAAGGTACTTCTGAAGGTTCAACTTCTGAAGTTCTGCTTCTGAAGGTTCAGCTTCTGAATACCCAGCTTCTGAGGTTCTGCGTCTAAAGACTCAGCTTCTGAGGTTCTGCTTCTGAAGACTCAGCTTCTGAGGTTCTGCAACTGAAGACTCCGCTTCTGAAGACATCTTGCTTGTATATTTGATTTTAGCAAAAATGAAGCCAACAACCAAATATCCAACAATCTCCCCCTTTGGAAATTCTTTGGCTAAAATCAATCTGAGATCAGAGAGATATCACAAGGCAAATTCTTCACTCATAAGTGCGCAACCATGAATAACTTAAACGTAGCAACCAAATAGCAACAGAGTCAGCAGCAACACATAATAAACAAAATCCTAACAAGAGATATACTACGTTTCCACACATAACTCCCCCTGAAACAGAGACTCCCCCTGAAACATACACTTCCCCTGAAACACTTCAGCTCCTGAAAAACTGTATTGATTCTAAACTACTGTAGTGCTTCTGAACTACTATAGTCTATTGTAGTGCTTCTGAACTACTGTAGTGCTCTGTATTGCTTCTGAAATACTTATCTCCCCCTTTTTAGCCAAACAATTTCAAAGCAAACCACTCAGACACACATAGGAATAGTAACCACATCTGAACATAATACTTCTGAGCATTAACATATTTGAACGTCAAAATTTCAACCATATCAGGTTGATCTTCAATCACATCAGGTTGAGGATTCTAAGGAAACTCAACCATATCAGAATCAGTTTGGGGAATCTCAGAACTAGTTCCAACACATTCACAAAAGTAATAAAAGCTTTAGTAACATCAGGATTTATATCCACAGAATCAAAAGGGCTTGTGGTAATAGCAACTGATACAGGTGAAACAACAGGAGAACTCACATTTACAGCAGTCTTCAGAATGAGAATGATTTCCCTTATTTCTCGTGCAACTCTAGTTATAGTAAATAGAAAGAATTTGTTTGCACGTTTCAACACCTGTAATTGCTATAACTCCTCATACAGACAAATTCCCAGTTTACCCCTTGAAAAATCATCAACACAAACATAAACATTCTTCTTTCCACCTAGGCTTTCAACTTGCATAGACCCCATGAGATCCATGCGAAGTAATTCAATAATCTTAGAGGTGTTAAGATGTTGCAGCTTCTTGTGAGACATCTAGATTTGTTTTCCAATTTGACACTCACCACAAATTTTTTCTTCCTCTATTGTTAAATTGGATAACCCTCTGATGGCTTCTTCAATTATGCCTTTGAAATTGAGATGCCCAAGTTTCTGGTGTCCCAGTTTAACCTCTTCTTCTTTACTCACGAGACATGTGGTTAAGTGAACTTCTTCTTGAGGTACCCACAAGTAACAATTGTCCTTAGATCTCTTACCTCTCATTAGCACCTCACTTTTCCCATCAGTTACCAGACATTCAGTCTTGTTGAAGTTCACTTACATCCCTTGATCACACAGCTGGCTTATGCTAATCAAATTTGAAGTTAGCCCTTTTACTAATAGCACATTGTCTAAACTTGGTAGTCCATCACTGATCAAGTCTCCAATTCCAAGAATTTCTCCTCCAGCTCCATCACCAAAAGTCACATAGCTACTGGTGTATGGTCTTATATTTTCAAGAAGTTTACTAACTCCAGTCATGTTTCTAGAGCATCCACTGTCAAAGTACCAGTCTTCCCTAGATGATGCTCTTAGAGAGGTGTGAGCTATTAGACCAACATTATCACATTTGGGTCTCCATTCCTTCTTGACATTGATTTTGTTTACAATGGGTTCCACTTTTCTTTGTTGAAAGTGATTGGGGTATCCATACAGCTTGAAACAGAATGGCTTTATGTGCCCCTTACTACCACAGTAATGACATATCCAAGGACGAGATGCCCTCCTGCTCTTAGATACCTGAGGTTCGTTCTGATGTTCCAACTTAGGTTTGCCCATCATTGTATCATATGTTCCAACAGCTGCAATGAACCTTTAGCTGGATTTTGCTGTTTGTTGTTCAAGGTCCTATAATCAAACCCTATTCCTTTTGGTTTCCCTTGGTTCTGACTCTCCAATATCTCTTCTAGCATATCAGTACCAGTGTTCATCATTCTGACTTGCTTCTTCATATGTTTAAGTTGAGAGTTCAGTTGGGTTACCTCATCATTGAGATCAAAAATTTGTCCTAAGTGTTCACTTCTTTCAGCCTGAAGTTGAGTGATAGTTCTCTTCTATTTTTCCAGCTGCTTGCACACTTCCTCACTCCTAGTATACAGATCTCTGTAAGAGTTAGCCAGTTCTTCATAAGACAATTCTTCATCACTAGATTTAGTATCAGATGGTGCTTCAGAACCTAATGGTGCTTCTGAAGCCTTAACTTCATTATCAGACATGCATCTACCATAAGGCAACAGCATGCTTAGCAGACTCATTCCCCACTTCTCCTTCTGAGTCATCTTCATCTGACCAAGAAACAACCAAACTTTTCTTCTGTCTCTTGAGGTATGTGGCACATTCTGTTCTAATGTGACCATATCCTTCACACTCATGACACGGAACTCCTTTGGATTGATTGTCTTTCTCATCAGTTCTTGTCTTCTTTAAGTCATTTGGTTTGGATCTCCTGTCAGCCCGCTTTAGGATCCTATTAAACAGTCTACCAAGCATCACAAGAGCTTCTGATATGCTTTCATCATCCTCAACATCAGCATTTGCTACAAAAGCAACACCTTTCCCCTTTTTATCAGTTCAGTTATTGAAGGCTATCTCAAAATTCTGCAAGGATCCTATCAATTCCTCAACCTTTATACTGGAGATGTCATGTGCTTCCTCAATGGCAGTCACCTTCATGTCAAATCTCTTAGGTAGAGACTAGAGTATTTTTCTCACAAGTTTCTCATCAAACATTTTTTCTCCAAGAGAATCAAATGAGTTAGCCATGTCCAGAACGTTCATATAGAAGTCTTGTATGTTCTCATCCTCCAACATTTTGAGATTTTCAAACTTGGTGGTGAGAAGTTGAAGTCTGGACATTTTTACCTTGGATGTGTCTTCATGTGTAGTTTTGAGAATCTCCCAAGCATCCTTAGCTACAGTGCACTGCTTGATCAGTCTGAACATATTCTTGTCCACTCCATTGAATAAAGCATTCAAGGCCTTGGAGTTTCAAAGAGCTAATTCATCTTCTTCCTTGGACCACTCTTCTTCTGGTTTCAGATCAGCTGTCTTCTTTCCATCTTTGTCAAGCACAACAGGATGTTCCCAACCCTTCAGAACTGCTTTCCAGGTCTTACTATCTATAGATTTAAGGAAAGCACTCATGCGATATTTCTAACAGTCATAGTTGGAACCATCCAACAGAGGTGGTTTGTTCACAAATCCTCCTTCCTTATCCATTATGCCAGAAGATAACTTCCCTGGAGCTCACCCTAAAACAGGCAGGGTGCCTGCTCTGATGCCAATTGAAATTCTGGCCCAGTAAAATCCTGATGCTGAACGTAATGCGAAGTACACTGAAATTCCTGGCAACCTGACTGACAGATGCTGTGCACAATGTTGGCACAACTGTCCGAGCACCTGTCTACTCAGAACTACAATTAAAATAACGCAGCGTAACAAAGCACAAATTAAAAAGAACACAACAGAAATATAAAGTACACAGTGAGTTTGTTAACCCAGTTCGGAGCAACTCTCCTACTCTGGGGGATACCAATCCAGGAATGAATCCACTATTATAGTTCTAGTGAAAAGACCAACGCAGACACACTACTTGACTTTGCACCAAGACCTTACCAGTGTCGACTCTATCTAGGAACTCCTAGATATGAGACCCCGTCTCAATTCCTACCAACAGCACAATCAGTATTGTTATCAACTACGCAAAACACACCAAGAGAAACACACTCTAATAACACATACTCACTCCGTACTTAAAAGCTTAGGAGCAGCTTACAATTACAACTCAAACAAACTCAGTCCTTAGCTTGAATCAGGGAGATACAAGCAAGGCTCACAATTAACAAAAGAAACCCTAAAAACCTTAAACACACGCTTTGCTAACACACACAGTTTTTAGTTTCACAACTAGGGTTTGTCTTCACAAATATATAATACTGAGATAGCACGGGTTTGGGCTTCAAAAAGAGCGTGGACATTGTCCGGTCCAGCTGGAAAAAACTTCTAGAGACAATAAAAAACTTCCAAATATAGAATGATATCTTGTGGAAAAAATACCAAGGCAAGAATGCCTTTTACATATCATCAGATACACGCGCCTTGATCAGCAAGCCAGAGGAAAATAAATCTTCATGCAAATCTTTGGAAGATTGCGTACAAAAAATAAAGCGCTAGCTGGCGCGAAAAGCACAAGTCACATAATGCTGTTCCATAAGCTACAACATCTGTCCCAGCATCTGGCTAGTAGATGTTTTTGCAAAATGTAGCCAATCTACAAAAACCCAACAATCTCCCCCTTTGGCAAAATTTTGGCTAAAACACTCTAGAGCCAGTTCCTTGGGAGATACACAGATAAGTTTCCCTCACGTCAACATAGGCACACAACAAGGAAAGAAAAAAATCGTAGCATATAATGAGATTACTTCCACGGGAGCAATTTTGACAAAGATAACTTGCAAGTAGTATCAGAGGCATGCACCAGATAACACAAACATCTAGCCTCATAGGAACAACTAGAGAGAAATAAACTCTCATATAGTGGATTCACAAGATAAGAGAAAAAATAAATTTCCACACACAAAAAAAAACTTAACAGCTCCTCCTCAAAACATGTACCAGTACTCCCCCTCAACATATACAGCACTCCCCCTCAACACATGTAACCATTGTAACCATACATAATCATGCATACACCCAGCCAAGATAATATAAGCTATAAGCTACGCACATGCACATGCATGCACATTGCATCTAAGGCACATTGCATCTACTCCCCCTTTTTAGCCATAAATTCTGACAAATAACAGATAGTGCATACTCATAGAAAGTGCATAGAAACCATAGAGAGTGCATATTACAGACCAGAAGCACACAAGATGCATAAGAAATTCAGGGCATAGCCCAGCCACCAACAAAAGCAAAAGGAGTACAACAAATGAGATCAGAACAAAACAACAAAATCAGAAATCATCAGAATCATCAGAGTCATCCTCAGTGTCACCAGCAGAAGCAGCATGCATATTTCCTCCTTCTTCTTCATCCTGCTCACCCTCAGCTTCAGCTTCAGCCTTCAAAGCTGCAATGATCATGTCAATCTTCACCTTCCTAGCTCCAAGAGCCACACTAGTCTCAGTAAGATCAACAATCATTTGCTTTCTGGAGAGCACACCAGATGTCCGGACAGAAGTACCAGCTACATCAGCATCATGTATCTCAGACAACAAACTGCAATCCAAAGCCATAGGACCAGGCCTCTTGCAGGGCTCATCACTACTGATCAAAATATCGATTTTGACCTCGTGTTCACCGTAGTAGAAGAGGTAGCTTTGCTAGATTTTGCAGGAGCCTTCCTTCGAGATGCAGACGACCTAGTTCGTCGCTTCTTTGTAGGAGAGCTGAGAATGGTAGTCAGAGGTAGGGCGTCAGTGATAATCGCTTCAGATGGAGTTTGATCTTGCATGTTTGGATGAGAAGAAGAATCAGACATTGTGATGATTTGGTGTGTGAAGGTAGAAAGAGAGTGCGATTTTTGAATGATGATGAGAGCGGCAATGTAACATCCCACCTAAGACTCGAATATTTGTTAATATTGAGACGATATATCAGACATGTTTATGTAAAGGGCAATTTGGTAAATTGCCAGTTAATGGGTTTATTTATATGGTAAGTGTAATATTCCGCTGATAAGTAACTGTTATCGATGTTTAAAGAGTATAGAGCAAGCAATGGCATTTTAGTAATTAATTGGCAAAGGAGGATTGTTTTAAAATGGGAACAAGATATTTCCTTCATTTCATTCTTCTCTCTTCATTCACTCCTCCAAAAATCTGTTCCTCTTCCTTCTCTCCACTCTTCTCTCACGCCACCCTCTCCCTTTTCTTCATTAAATCATCAAAACTCAATCTTTCACCTCTCAACCTTTATGCAAGAACAATTGGGTGTTTCTTGAGTAGTTGGGGAGCAAAAGAAAAACAAGAAAGAAAGGAAACCAAGGAATGATGAGGAAGTAAGCTAAGGTTGGAGAAGGAAACAAGGGAAAGCTTGGAAAGGAAGCTAGCATGGTTGAGGTGAGCTCTTAGAGGGTTTAGAAACCCACTTTATTTAAGCTTTGAAGTTATAGTATTAAGAGTTAAATTGCTAGTTTCATGCCTTAATCCTTTGTTGGCTTGTGATTATATGAACTATTATGTTATATGTTGAGTAAATGTCTTGGAAATCCATTCCCATAAGATGTTTTGTTGATTGGAGGGGTTTGGATTAGCCTAGGAAGTGAAATTTTGAGTGCTGCTGAAGCCAAAATCGTGCTCCGATTTCTGGGCATCGGGCTACGATTTTATGCCCTGTTTTTCCTGAAACTTTCGAAAAATATCGTGCTCCGATTTTCACAAATCGTGCTACGATATTGGCTTTCCTCAGCTTTATGTTTGAGAGCTTTAGCTTGGTTTTTGGGTAGGAAGAAGGATAGGCATGGCCTTAGGAGATGTATACTTATACTCCTAAGTCATATAGACATAAAGAGGGATTAGCAATGGGATCTTAACCTTGTAAAGAAATCCCTATATTCATTTAAGTTCATGTAGATCAAGAATGATACAATGACTAAGCCTAGAACCTTTATAGGTTAAGCACTTATGAATGACCACTTAAGTAATAAGATTATGATACGGATGATTACCTAAAGAAGAAGAGTAGGTTAAGAACCTACTTATAGGTTAGATATTTAAGAATGATTACATAAGAATGCATTAGATATGCATAAGATTACGAATGTATAAGATACGTATATGAACTTAAGTTAAGAATTTAATGATAAAGAATATGATAACGTGTTCATCAGACTCCGGATTATGCCGGATGGGATTTCTCCGAAAGGGCTATCCACACGTAATTTATAAGACGATGTTAAACGTGTTCATCAGACTCCGGGATACGCCGGATGGGACTCTTCCGAGAGGATTGTCCACACGTATGTTAAAAGACTTAAGCATGTCCAGCAGGCTCCGGGTTTCGCCGGATGGGACTTCTCCGAGAGGGTTGTCTACATGCAAGTTGTGTCCAGCAGGCTCCGGATTATGCCGGATGGGGCTTCACCGAGAGGGTTGCCTACACAAAGATAAGAGGAGTCCGGTGTTAGCCTGATATGATAGGAGTTTCACCGGTATGATGGGAGATGTACTTCGGGGTTACTCCACCCGGATGCACTCCGTAAAATGAACCAAGATAATGATTGTTTGTTCAACGCTAACTTCTAACTTAATGATATGAAAAAGATGAATACGAATATGAATGAATACGTATATTTTATATGTAATACGAGACATGAAGATTAGTTCCTAGTGAACGCGATGTGATCATAGGATGTCCCCACGATCACTACGTATAAGATTAAGATAAGAATAGAGTAAGAAGCACGTAAGATTATGAACATGAAAAATATAAGAAAGATAAAGATATGTAGCGATCCTAGGTTACCCCTTGATCGCGAATCATGTAGAGAAAGACTTGGCGATCATAGGTATCCCCAAGATTGCCGAGGTAGGCACGACGACCCTAGGTTTCCCGAGGTTGCCAACAGTAGGTAGGGTAGGAGCTCACTGAGACATTATGTCTCATCCCTATCCTTCTGGTGCAGGTTCACAGGTTAGCAAGTGATATTCATGAAGATCTTCAGAAAGACGCTGGATGGAGTGCAGATGCTCGTCAAGGCAGGCTCAGGAGGTTGACTGATTTTATATATGTATATGAACATGTATTATTATGAGATTTGGATATTTATGTAAACGAGCAAATTGTACTCATTCAGTGATTTGTATATATTATTGTAAATTTTAATGTATCCGATATCAGATTAACGCACATGCTAATATACTAGTTAAAGTTAGTATGGGTGTTACAATTGGTATCAGAGCAGGTCGATTCAGACCGTGCCTTGGGTCATTAAAGTTTCAATAAAAGTAGTGGGACCATTGGGTTCCGGATGTTGTTCTAAAGGTCACATCTAGTTGAGCCTGATCAACTCAACCTAGCATATGACAGTTAGGATAAATGTCTGAGAGCTGAATGTGACCAAGGAGGAATGAAGTGTATGAAGGGCGAAGATTAAGGTGACAGAATTCTAAGACGGATTTAGCGAAGAAGTAATCAATGCCAAATGGTGGCCATCGAACAGTGAAGTGACTAAGTCTGTTTAGGGCAGAATTTCAAGAAGGTCAGAAATATTTAAGGATAAGGTGAAGATGCCTTGTATGCGGAAGACATAAGGATTAAGGAATCATAGAATGCTCTAGGGAATGACGTGGAATCTTGACAGGAACCGTAGTTTGAGAAGTTAAAGTGAAGTGTGGACTAAGTAACAATTCTGAGTACAGAGTTGGAGAATCGAACTTTAATCGGATGAGATTTTTATGTTCGGACAGTTAAGAGAATTAGTTATGGATTACATGAGTTGTTTGGACAGATGAAACTAACCGCTCAAGTGTGGTTATTGAGTATGAATCACAAGTAAGTTTAACCTCATCAGATCAGACGCACCTCCCGAACCATAAATGCTAGATTTGGGAATTAAGAAGAGACGATGGATGAAAAGTGATGATAATAAGATATGTGCATGTCAAAGCGGGAATCAGATATCCGGATGTGTCCTAATAGTAAGAAGATTAGAAACAAGCTAAGCTAGATTGGAATTTAGTGTACTAATGGACGAATTAAGTTGAACACCCTTGATTGGACGAACCGTATTGAATTTCCTCGATTGGTTGGAAAATACAAGTTTAAGATAACACAAGAGTAAAGTAGACCAGTTTTGAAGGATAATCGGAATCTTAGCTGAGAAATTATATGATATTTATTATATGGAAGATCGTCCTATATATGAAATGTTAAGATTGTGATTAGAGTAACGGCGTTATATGTTTTTAACCGAAGAGTTTTCTTCCACGAATATTCAAGAAGCTGAAAGAAGATCACCCCGTGTAGATAAGTTCTGAGGGCGGTAATAAAGTATAGACTTCTGGCTGTTCAACTAGATGCAAAATTACTCAGATGTTAAGAGTCGAGCTTTGAATTGTGAATCCAGTAACAAGTGACTGGAGGAATCCAATAGATTATGGTAATGTGCAAAAGTTTAAGATCGTCTGAGTGGACACTTGAAGAGACGTAACTTATGTCTGGGCGTTCAAGAGAACCGGTAAGAGATTGAATTTGTTTTTAGACGGGTTGTTTCCGAAGGAATTTGAAAAGCAACTTAAGGAACATGATAGAGCTAAAGAGACCGAAGTTGTTCCGGAAAGGTTATGGATATGAAATCATTACGGATAAAGGAAGAGTGTATAGTAACAAGACTCAAATGAAAGATATGAACCTTCAAAAGCTTTAAGTGTCTTTAGAAGTTGCCACGAACGGATGTATATGAATTTAAACTGCCTCAGATATATTTCCAGTTGGGTTACCGCAATGTTTAATGATTCTACATGAAAAGCTGACCAAGAGAAATGGTAACATCAGACAAATTTGTTACAGTAATTACAAAATGATAGAGTAAAAGGATTGGTCGACGGAATTTTATGTGACAATAGTGAAGTCTTCCTCCGATGCTAACTCGAGTGTTAAAATCAGAGTGGCGCAGCGGAGTGGTAATCCAAGAATGATATAATGATCAACGCTAAGCTGAGGCTTAAAGTATGAGAAGACGTTAAGTGTTTAATTCCTATTATACGGGATAGTAGTAAGTATAAGCGATTTGGATATATCATGAGCTCTAATGGAAAGTTATGGAAGTTAAGTTGATGAATACCTTAAACCTCGAAATTCATGAGGAATGAAATATTTGAATAGAGGCCTTGATCAGATACGACAATGCAGAGGCGAATGAGTTTAGTTCCATGTGGTAACCATGTCATGTTAACCTATAGTAGCTGAAGATTTCAGAAGTCTTGAACTTAATGTTCACCAGTAAAGGACGGAGAACTTTTACGTAGATTAAAAGTTATTCGTAGACCACGGTAAAAGGCTGCGTAATTTCAGGTTATGACTAAAGGATTAAAGACTGAGTGTGCTATTTGGGTAGCAATCAAGTAGAGTTTTCTGTTGAAAATAAGGATTATGAATTCGACGTTTAGAACGAGAAATAAGTTTGTGAAACCGGAGAATTGTAACCGTAAATTTATATTATAGGTTGTTGAATACTTAAGAATAAACGTGAGTAACATTGGCGGGGCAAACCTGGCAAGCCAGTTGAAAGGCAAATCCCGGATGTTACGAAATGAGTTCAGAGTAAGAAAAGATTTCCAATTGATGTAGTAGTGTCCCAAATATGTTGAGGTTAAGAATGATGTCCCGTTAGTCGGACAAGGATGAGATAATGCATAGTGTACACGAGCTCGCTTATGTATGTAAGTTATATGCTAGGATATGTATTGTGTGATGTTATGTGCGACGACTTAAGCCACTCATCACTTGGACTAAACTCCTATAAGTTTGGGATTATCGGTGCAGAAAACATTTATGCTACGACAAGGAAACGAGAATAAGTTGTGACAAGAATGATGGGAACTTGGCAAACTCCTAGTATGAAGAGTGATTTCTAAGTTATTAGAGGTAAGTAACGTCATAGACCTATTGAAGCAGAACACGGGTAATCAGTAAGTTTTCGCGAACCCTTGAGGAATTCCGTAGTGGAATGCAATGATGAAGAATATGGAAAGTGACACACCAGGATGCCTCCTCCTTGTATCTGTATAATGGAGGTAGTGCAGTAGTTTTACTCTCATTAAAGAATGGTATATTTATGGTAGAACCATATATGTAGGATGCCGTTGTATAAGGCAAGGATCGAATACAAGAATTTAATAGGATCGTCGAGGATATTAATGAAGTCCAATGTCGTCAAAGTAAGAATATGCGGACTATGACGAGATTATAAGAATTCAGCACAAGTGTTAGAATTGGATAACTCTAGTTGGGTTACAAGAAGTGTATGAACAAGGATATAGTCAACAAGTTGGATGCAATGGTTCAGATAACCTCATATTCTACTATGCAAGAATTGTATGATGCACATCAAGTATTCCAGTCAACAAAAAGATTGTCGGATACATTCGACTTATAGAATTGGAATCTAAGGGATTCCGATTATTAAGATGAACTGGAGTCTTGGCTAATGAAGGAAGTAATATGTGAGAGTAATTCATATATGATAGTGGATTCTAAATTTCGAGGACGAAATTTCTTTAAGGGGGGTAGATTGTAACATCCCACCTAAGACTCGAATATTTGTTAATATTGAGACGATATATCAGACATGTTTATGTAAAGGGCAATTTGGTAAATTGCCAGTTAATGGGTTTATTTATATGGTAAGTGTAATATTCCGCTGATAAGTAACTGTTATCGATGTTTAAAGAGTATAGAGCAAGCAATGGCATTTTAGTAATTAATTGGCAAAGGAGGATTGTTTTAAAATGGGAACAAGATATTTCCTTCATTTCATTCTTCTCTCTTCATTCACTCCTCCAAAAATCTGTTCCTCTTCCTTCTCTCCACTCTTCTCTCACGCCACCCTCTCCCTTTTCTTCATTAAATCATCAAAACTCAATCTTTCACCTCTCAACCTTTATGCAAGAACAATTGGGTGTTTCTTGAGTAGTTGGGGAGCAAAAGAAAAACAAGAAAGAAAGGAAACCAAGGAATGATGAGGAAGTAAGCTAAGGTTGGAGAAGGAAACAAGGGAAAGCTTGGAAAGGAAGCTAGCATGGTTGAGGTGAGCTCTTAGAGGGTTTAGAAACCCACTTTATTTAAGCTTTGAAGTTATAGTATTAAGAGTTAAATTGCTAGTTTCATGCCTTAATCCTTTGTTGGCTTGTGATTATATGAACTATTATGTTATATGTTGAGTAAATGTCTTGGAAATCCATTCCCATAAGATGTTTTGTTGATTGGAGGGGTTTGGATTAGCCTAGGAAGTGAAATTTTGAGTGCTGCTGAAGCCAAAATCGTGCTCCGATTTCTGGGCATCGGGCTACGATTTTATGCCCTGTTTTTCCTGAAACTTTCGAAAAATATCGTGCTCCGATTTTCACAAATCGTGCTACGATATTGGCTTTCCTCAGCTTTATGTTTGAGAGCTTTAGCTTGGTTTTTGGGTAGGAAGAAGGATAGGCATGGCCTTAGGAGATGTATACTTATACTCCTAAGTCATATAGACATAAAGAGGGATTAGCAATGGGATCTTAACCTTGTAAAGAAATCCCTATATTCATTTAAGTTCATGTAGATCAAGAATGATACAATGACTAAGCCTAGAACCTTTATAGGTTAAGCACTTATGAATGACCACTTAAGTAATAAGATTATGATACGGATGATTACCTAAAGAAGAAGAGTAGGTTAAGAACCTACTTATAGGTTAGATATTTAAGAATGATTACATAAGAATGCATTAGATATGCATAAGATTACGAATGTATAAGATACGTATATGAACTTAAGTTAAGAATTTAATGATAAAGAATATGATAACGTGTTCATCAGACTCCGGATTATGCCGGATGGGATTTCTCCGAAAGGGCTATCCACACGTAATTTATAAGACGATGTTAAACGTGTTCATCAGACTCCGGGATACGCCGGATGGGACTCTTCCGAGAGGATTGTCCACACGTATGTTAAAAGACTTAAGCATGTCCAGCAGGCTCCGGGTTTCGCCGGATGGGACTTCTCCGAGAGGGTTGTCTACATGCAAGTTGTGTCCAGCAGGCTCCGGATTATGCCGGATGGGGCTTCACCGAGAGGGTTGCCTACACAAAGATAAGAGGAGTCCGGTGTTAGCCTGATATGATAGGAGTTTCACCGGTATGATGGGAGATGTACTTCGGGGTTACTCCACCCGGATGCACTCCGTAAAATGAACCAAGATAATGATTGTTTGTTCAACGCTAACTTCTAACTTAATGATATGAAAAAGATGAATACGAATATGAATGAATACGTATATTTTATATGTAATACGAGACATGAAGATTAGTTCCTAGTGAACGCGATGTGATCATAGGATGTCCCCACGATCACTACGTATAAGATTAAGATAAGAATAGAGTAAGAAGCACGTAAGATTATGAACATGAAAAGTATAAGAAAGATAAAGATATGTAGCGATCCTAGGTTACCCCTTGATCGCGAATCATGTAGAGAAAGACTTGGCGATCATAGGTATCCCCAAGATTGCCGAGGTAGGCACGGCGACCCTAGGTTTCCCGAGGTTGCCAACAGTAGGTAGGGTAGGAGCTCACTGAGACATTATGTCTCATCCCTATCCTTCTGGTGCAGGTTCACAGGTTAGCAAGTGATATTCATGAAGATCTTCAGAAAGACGCTGGATGGAGTGCAGATGCTCGTCAAGGCAGGCTCAGGAGGTTGACTGATTTTATATATGTATATGAACATGTATTATTATGAGATTTGGATATTTATGTAAACGAGCAAATTGTACTCATTCAGTGATTTGTATATATTATTGTAAATTTTAATGTATCCGATATCAGATTAACGCACATGCTAATATACTAGTTAAAGTTAGTATGGGTGTTACAGGCAAGAGAGGAGTTGAGGAGTTGAGAGACGTTAAGACACAAACAATGATGGTAGCGTGTGAGAGTTTTGAAAAAGGAAAGTTGGAAATAACCTCCTTGAATGACGTGCACCAAGCGGTTGAGGAGGGAGAAAATACTAGCTGCACGCCCCTCAGAAATTAATTGCTACAATTCCTCAAATAACATATCCCTAACTTCCGTCTTAATTTTTCAAATTGATTAACATCAAGAGCTTTGGTAAAAATATCTACTAATTGCTCTTCAGTTGCAACATGTTCAAGAGTAACATTTTTTTCTTCAACCAGATCCCTAATAAAATGATGTCTAATGTCAATGTGTTTAGTTCTGCTGTGTTGTATAGGATTTTTGGAGATATTAATTGCACTCAGATTATCACAATATAATGTCATAGCATCTGTCTTGACATTGTATTCACTCAGCATCTGTCTCATCCACAACAATTGAGAACAACTGCTACCAGCTGCTATGTACTCAGCTTCAGCTGTAGACAAGGAAACGCAATTTTGCTTCTTACTGAACCAGGATATAAGATTGTTACCCAGAAAGAAACATCCACCAGAAGTACTCTTTCTATCATCTGCACTTCCAGCCCAGTCAGCATCACAATATCCAAACAACACAGTGCTTTCCCCATGAGAATACAACATACCATAGTCACTGGTACCATTCACATACTTCAGAATTCTCTTTACCTGTGTCAGATGGCTTATTTTTGGTTCAGTCTGGTACCTGGCACACACTCCAACTACAAATGTGATATCTGGCCTACTTGCTGTAAGATATAGAAGACTTCCTATCATACTCCTATACATGCTTTGGTCAACATCCACACCTTTCTCATCCTTTGATAATTTTACATGTGTGGGAGCAGGAGTTCTTTTATGAGCAGCATTTTCCATCCCAAATTTCTTGACTATATTTTTAGCATACTTACTTTGAGAGATAAATATAGTATCTTCCATCTGTTTCACTTGAAGACCAAGAAAGAACTTTAGCTCACCTACAAGACTCATTTCAAATTCAGATTGCATTTGCTGAACAAAATGCTCTATCATCTGGTCAGAAATTCCTCCAAAGACTATGTCATCTACATATATTTGAGCAATCATCAGCTGTCCATTTTCATCTTTCACAAACAAGGTTTTGTCATTTCCTCCCTTCCTATAGCCATGGTTAATTAGAAACTCAGCAAGTCTCTCATACCAAGCTCTAGGGGCTTGCTTCAGGCCATATAGAGCTTTCTTCAATTTGTAAACATGGTTTGGAAAACTTGGATCAATGAAGCCTTTAGGCTGTTCCACATAGACCTCTTCATTTAAGTACCCATTGAGAAAGGCACTCTTGACATCCATCTGATACAGCTTGAATTTTAGTATGCATGCAATCCCAAGTAACAATCTAATAGATTCCAACCTAGCTACAGGAGCAAAAGTCTCATCAAAGTCTACACCTTCAATTTGAGCATATCCTTGTGCAACCAGTCTAGCTTTGTTTCTAGTGATAGTACCATTTTCATCGGACTTGTTTTTATAAACCCACTTGGTACCTATGACATTCACATTATCTGGTCTAGGAACTAAGTCCCACACATTACTTCTCTTGAACTGAGTTAATTCTTCTTGCATAGCATTTATCCAGAACTCATCAGTTAGAGCTTCCTTAACATTCTTTGGTTCAAATTTAGATATAAAGCAAGAATTTGATACCTCATCATAGTTCCTTCTAGTTGTAATCCCTTGGTTAGGATCGCCAATGACTTGATCTATGGGATGGTTTTTCTGAACTCTGATAGATGGTCCTTTGTTGGGAGCAGTCTTCTCTGGACCAGTTACTTCAGAATCTTGCTTACTACTTGCTTCATCTTCTTTCTTCTCTTCCTGTAGGTCAGATGCTGAGGCAAATGTAGCATCATCTGGCACAACATTATTACCTTCATCATCTACAACAACATTTATAGATTCCATCACTGTCTTGGTTCTGGAGTTGTATACTCTATAGGCTCTGCTGTTTGTTGAATAGCCTAGAAAAATTCCCTCTTTACTTTTAGCATCCATCTTTCTTCTTGGTTCCCTGTCAGCTAAAATATAGCACTTACTACCAAACACATGAAAGTGCTTCACTGTTGGCTTCCTGTCCTTCCATAGCTCGTACAAGGTTGTAGATGTACCTTTTCTCAAAGTCACTCTATTATGAATATAGCAGGCTGTGTTCATGGCTTCAGCCCAAAAGAAAAATGGCAGCTTCTTTGCATGTAGCATAACCCTGGCAGATTCTTGCAAAGTCCTGTTCTTTCTCTCAACTATCCCATTTTGTTGGGGAGTAATGGGTGCAGAGAACTCATGAAATATTCCTTCAGAAATGCAGAAATCAGAGAACTTACCATTCTCAAACTCTTTCCCATGGTCACTTCTGATTCTAACAATTCCACAATCCTTTTCTCTCTGAAGTTGTAAGCAAAGATCCTTGAATTTTTCAAAAGTGTCTGATTTCTCCTTAATGAAATTTATCCAAGTATATCTGGAAAAATCATCAACAACAACAAATGCATACTTCTTACCACCTAAGCTTTCGACTTGCATAGGTCCCATTAAGTCCATGTGCAATAGCTCAAGAACTCTGGATGTGGACAGATGTTTCATCTTCTGGTGAGGCATCTTGGTCTGTTTTCCTATCTGGCATTCTCCACATATACTTCCTTCCTGAATTTGGAGTTTTGGTAGACCTCTGATGGCTCCTTCAACAATAGCTTTCCTTATGCTTCTGAGATTCAGATGTCCAAGCTTTTGGTGCCATAGCTTAACTTCATCTTCTTTGGTTATTAGACAAGTAGATAACTTTGCTTTATCTTGAGAGACCCACAGGTAGCAATTGTCCTTTGATCTAACACCTTTCATCAGGATGTCCCCTTCACTGTTAGCAACTAAGCATTCACTCTTTGTAAAGTTGACCTTCATTCCTTGATCGCACAGTTGACTAATACTAATTAAGTTAGCAGTTAATCCTTTCACAAGAAGCACCTTATCAAGTTTGGGTAGACCCTCTTCCACAAGATTTCCTACACCCTTTATTTCTCCTTTGGCTCCATCCCCAAAAGTCACAAAACTTGTAGCATAAGGCTTAACATCAGTTAAGTAATTTTTATCACCAGTCATATGTCTGGAACATCCACTGTCAAAGTACCAATCATTTCTGGATGATACTCTCAGAGATGTATGAGCAATTTGAGCAATCTCATCAGCTTCTGGTTCTATTTTTCTAGGATCCACAGTGTTGCTTGTGAAATTATCATTTTTTTGCTTCCACTGCTTCTTGGTGATCTTTACTGTGGGATCAGGTCTTGGTGAATAGGTCCTGTCTGGGTAACCATATAATTTGAAACAGAAAGGTCTGATATGTCCTTTTCTTCCATAGTAGTGACATACCCAACCATAATACCTTCCTTTTGATCTGGGCCTATATCCAGATGCCTGTTGTCTCACCTGATGCTGGGGCATCTGTCTTGACATAGTATGATCATAAGTACTAACAGATGGCACAAACTGTCTCACTGGTAGTTGTTTCTGCTGAGGCAAGGATCTGTAGTCAAACCCAATACCTTTAGAATCTCCAGGTCTCTGTCCTATTTCCAGAATTTCGTCTAAGGCATCAGTACCTTTGTTCATCATCCGCAGTTGCTTGTTCATATTGTCAATCGTGGAAGTAAGTAAGATAACCTCATCATTGAGGTCTGAGTTTATTTTCAGAAGTTTGTCTTTCTCAGCTTGCAAGAGAGCAATGGTCCTCTTTTGTTTTTCTAAAGTTCTACAAACTTCCTCACTTTTGAGACATAGCTCCTTGTAAGAATTAGCCAATTCATCATATGTTACCTCTTCATCACTAGATTTATTGTCAGATGTGCACACTCCAGTCAAGGCATTCACATGTTTTGCAGTTTCAGGTTCTTCTTCTGATTCATCCTCATCAGACCAAGACACAGTCATCACCTTCTTTTGTTTCTTCAGATAAGTTGCACACTCGGTTCTGATGTGACCAAATCCTTCGCATTCATGGCATTGCACCCCTTTGCTTTGATTGATTTTGTCATCAGTTCTAGGTTTCCTCTGATTGTTGACATTTTTATAGATGCTGCGACTGTTGTCCGGAGCTTTTGTCCTAGGGCGTCTGTCCATCCTCTTCACAACTTTATTAAATTGTTTTCCCAACAACACAATAGCTTCAGAGATGCTCTCATCAGTATCTAAATTACTCTCCGCATCATCTTCATCAGTGTTGGAGATGAAAGCAATGTTCTTGTCTTTCTTTTCAGATCTTTCATTAGCCTTCAATTCAAAAGTTTGAAGAGATCCAATCAACTCATCAACTTTCATATTTCCAATATCTTGGGCCTCCTCAATAGCACATACTTTCATATCAAATTTCTTAGGCAGGGACCTGAGGATTTTGCTTACCAGTTTTTCATCAGACATCTTTTCCCCCAAGGATTCAAATGTGTTAGCATATTCTAGCACATTCATGTGAAAGTCATGAACACTCTCTCCTTCCTTCATTCTCAAATTCTCAAACTGTGTTGTTAGCAGTTGTAGCCTTGACTTCTTGACCTTTTGAGTACCTTCATGAGCTGTTCTTAGGATATCCCAAGCTTCCTTAGCAATAGTACATTGTTTAATCAACCTGAACATGTTCTTGTCTACACCATTAAACAAATCATTCATGGCTTTAGAGTTTCCAATAGCTGCAGTGTCTTCTGCTGTAGACCACTCCTCTTCTGGTTTTAACTCATCAGTATCAACATTATTCGCATCTTTTATTTTAGGAGGGACCCATGCCTTGATCACAGCCTTCCAAGCTCTGCTGTCTAGAGATTTCAAGAATGCTGTCATGCGTGATTTCCAAATGCCATAGTTCTACCCATCCAACAGGGGTGGTCTATTCACCAGTCCTCCTTCTTTATCCATTAAGCCAGAAAATTCTTTCCCTGGAGCTCACCCACACAGAACAGGGTGCCTGCTCTGATGCCAATTGAAATTCCTGGCAACCTGACTGACAGATGCTGTGCCCAATGTTGGCACAACTGTCCGAGCACCTGTCTACTCAGAACTACAATTAAAATAACGCAGCGTAACAAAGCACAAATTAAAAAGAACACAGCAGAAATATAAAGTACACAGTGAGTTTGTTAACCCAGTTCGGAGCAACTCTCCTACTCTGGGGGATACCAATCCAGGAATGAATCCAATATTATAGTTCTAGTGAAAAGACCAACGCAGACACACTACTTGACTTTGCACCAAGACCCTACCAGTGTCGACTCTATCTAGGAACTCCTAGATATGAGACCCCGTCTCAATTCCTACCAACAGCACAATCAGTATTGTTATCAACTACGCAAAACACACCAAGAGAAACACACTCTAATAACACATACTCACTCCGTACTTAAAAGCTTAGGAGCAGCTTACAATTACAACTCAAACAAACTCAGTCCTTAGCTTGAATCAGGGAGATACAAGCAAGGCTCACAATTAACAAAAGAAACCCTAAAAACCTTAAACACACGCTTTGCTAACACACACAGTTTTTAGTTTCACAACTAGGGCTTGTCTTCACAAATATATAATACTGAGATAGCACGGGTTTGGGCTTCAAAAAGAGCGTGGACATTGTCCGGTCCAGCTGGAAAAAACTTCTAGAGACAATAAAAAACTTCCAAATATAGAATGATATCTTGTGGAAAAAATACCAAGGCAAGAATGCCTTTTACATATCATCAGATACACGCGCCTTGATCAGCAAGCCAGAGGAAAATAAATCTTTAAGCAAATCTTTGGAAGATTGCGTACAAAAAATAAAGCGCTAGCTGGCGCGAAAAACACAAGTCACATAATGCTGTTCCATAAGCTACAGCATCTGTCCCAGCATCTGGCTAGTAGATGTTTTTGCAAAATGTAGCCAATCTACAAAAACCCAACATACACAATTTCAACGTTGATCTACTGATCAATACAAATAACAAGGAAAGAAATAATAGACAGAAATTAAAAGGCACAAGATGTTTGTTAACCCAGTTCGGTGACAAACACACTTACATCTGGAAGCTACCAAGCCAGGAAGGAAATCCACTATAATAGTATCAATTCAAAGTCCTATGTGAACAACCTTCGGTTCACCACCTTCTCACTTAATCACTACCTGTGGTATTTCTACCTAGGAACTCCTAGATATGATACCCCTCTCACTTCCCCTCAAACAATCACTGCCCCAGTGATCTTAGACTCAAATAACAATCAAAGACGGAGACACACTCCAAACACACAAAAGTCACTCTTGCTTAAAAGCTTCAAGTGATCTACAATTACAACTCAGTAAACACAGTCCTAAGCTTGCAGTGAACACAGTCCGGCTCATAATTAACAGACTCGAAACCTAAGAACACTCTTTCTATAATGGCTTTGGTTTCAGTTGATTTCTTCCATAGTGGCGTCTTCTATTTATAGCCTTCAGCAGCAACATATATTTGAATCAAATATTCTTTTCAGAAATATATTGACACAAATATTCTTCAGAAATATATGGCTTAATTGCATGTTTGGTCCCTTATGTTTATTTTAGGTTTCAAGTTGGTCCCTATTCTTTTAAAAGTTTCAATTTGGTCCAAAACGTTTATTTTAGGTTTCATGTTGGTCCCTTTTGTTTTAAATGTTTTCAAGTTGGTCCCTTTTGTTTGCAACGTTAGCATAAGTTGGTCCCTTTCAAGTTGATTTTTTACACCTGAAAGTAGGATTTTCTATTAAAATTTGAGCTCCAATTATGTTCACATTCAGATTCAAATTGGAATCGCATGGAAAACGACGAGAATACCTCCTAAACACACGTTTTGGACCAAATTGAAACTTTTAAAACAATAGGGACTGTTGTACCCCATTTTTGTCCTAACCTTTTTTTTAAAAAAAAAGAAAGGGGAGACATCAAACTTTATTAAATAATAAATAATAATGATAAAGTTATTATTATTTTTATTGATAATAATAACCAATTTATTATTATTTATTATTAATATTATTATTATTATTATCATTTTTATCATTTTATTATTATTTTCTTTTAAGTTTTATTTTCAAAAAAAAAGAGAGAAAACAAATAGGCAAAAAAAAAGAAGGAGAGAAGTGCAAAAAGGGAAAGGAAGAAGAGAAACCGGGCCCAGCCCAATTCCCCTTCAGAAACAAAAACAAAAAAAAAGCCAAGTGGACCACGTGCAGGGCACGTTGGAGAAAAGAAGAGAGAAAAGAAAGAACACGTGCCCAGGACGTGTTCTTCAGAAGCAAAGGAAAGAAAGCCAGGCAACTTGTGAAATAGCTTCTTTTTCCCCACTAGCTCTGCACCCTGTCCCCTCCTTTCCAGCGAGCACCTTGCCCTTTCTTCTCCACCCAAAGCCAGTCAAACATAGCTGCAAAACAGCTTGCCCTGTTCTGCAAAACTGCTTGCCCAACTGTTGAATTAGCTGCCCTTTGTCCAGCATTTCTTGTTTCCTCAATTGCAACACGTTTTTCATTTTGTTTCTCCCCAAAACTCTGCACAAACAGCACCTACTTGCCCTGTTTGTCTTCTCAAAATGGCAAGGATCAATCTCAAAGGTCAACAAGTTGTAACCTGCACTCTGATCACCCTCAATTCCAATAATTTCTGTCAAAATCAGCTTCATTGGTTTCTAAAATTAGCCAAAGTCTTGACCATGATCACAAGGCAAGGTCACTTCCTTCCTTTTGCATTTAATGCTAGCCATTAGTCATGATCATCAGCCCACAAAGCAGCCTGGTTTTAGGGGATTTGCCATCATTGCAATTGATCTTAATTTTCCTATAAAAGCAATGCAATGCATAAGGATTTCACAGAGATTTTTTGATAGCAAAAACAGAGTTCTTGGACAGTTAATTTTTAAAGGAGTTCTGAGAGAGATTTTTGATAGCAAAAAACAGAGTTCTTAGACAGTGAATTTTTGAAGAGAATTCAAACAATTTGAAGAACAATTGTTGAGAGAAAAAACACTAAGTTTTAGTTAACACAGTTCAGCTCTAACACATAGTTTCAACCCAACTTGTTCAAACACAATCTAAACAACCTTATAGCATTTGAGCAGTTGTTTTAGGGGATTTTAGAACAAGATCAGAACCAATAGAAACATTAACCAGAATCCTCTGTTTTCTGTTCTTGTTTTGTAAGCAACCATAAACCAACCCAGAAATCAAAACCAGCTATTAAGCACCCTTAAACATCACACCAAAGTAAGGAATAGCAGCAAAAACATCATCTGTTATTGCTATTTCTTATTCCTCATCAATCCAGCTTGGCAAAACCACAATCAGTCAAAGCCACTTTCAGTTTCTGGCATCCCAATCGTTAGCTGGAAGTCTGTAAATCATTCTGAACTCCTTATCAAGCATTTACACTGTTGTTTGCATTTATTCATCGGTTTCATTGTGATTCAACATCAGTTTCTGCATTTTTTAAGTGTTTTTAACTGGGTTTGAACTAAGAAACATCTTTTGAGACTTCAAATAAATCCCAAAGTGTGCAAAACACAAAAACAAAAGTGGTATACTTCTTTTTGCAACCAGGTTCGAAATTTTGCACCCCTTTGAGGGTCTGAAAACTGATCAGAAGCTGAGTCTGAACAGTACTTCAGACTCTGAAGTTCAGAGTCTGAACAGTGCTTCAGACTCTGAAGTTCAGAGTCTGAAGGTCAACAGAAGTCAACCCATGAACAGTGCTTCTGAAGGTCAACAAAAGTCAACCCATGAACAGTGCTTCTAAAAGTCAACCAAAGTCAACGTCTGAACAGTACTTCAGACTCTGAAATTTCAGCTTCTGAAGCACTGTTCACCCAGACTCAGGATTTCAGCTTCTGAAGCACCTCTGGGCAAATTTTAAGGTTCAAAAGCACTTCTGGACTTATGTTTAAGGCTCAAAACCTGAATTTTAGTTTGAACTTATTCTTAAAAGGATTGAAACTCATTTGGTTAAATGTTTTACAAGTGATTTAACTAGAAATTTCACAAGTTTGAACAATAACTTGTTCATCAAGTTTCAAAAGCATTTGAACATTAACTTGTTCATTAAATTTCAAAACAAATTTGAACAACAAGTTATGTTCATTGAATTTCAAAAATCAAAATTTGAAATAAGAACCTTTGTTCACTTAAGTTTCAAAAACAACTTGGACATCTTGTTCATTTTTCATAAACTTATTTTTCAATAAAGTTTCAATCACAAACTTGAACAACAAACTTGTTCATTTTTCAAACTTGAACAACAAACTTGTTCTTAAGTTCCAATAACTTGAATAATAAGCTTTGTTCATTAACTTTCAAAGCAAACTTGAGCAAAAGGCTTGTTCATGGGTTGCAACAACTAATTTGAGTAACCATCTTGTTTTAAGTTTTAAAACCAAGTGTTTTGTTAATTTTGGGATTTCTTTAAGTTTCAAATAACAAACTTGAATGAAAAAGGAGTGGTTTGACGTATGTCTCTCCATTCCTCGATTGGACGAACGCTTGACGTATGTCTCGTTGTTTAGACAATCGTCATTCTTTTCAAACTTCACCAAGAAAATGACATTCTAAGCGCGATTTCAAACAAACGCTTAAGCCTCCCATGTGCGAGCACACAAGCAATGTTTAATCGCAAGAATACGATCAAAACATCGTTCTTAAAAACAACCAACACATAAACGTTTTTCTACCAAAGAACTACGTAGCTTTGAATTCTCCATCGCACCAGGAGATACGTAGGAGCAAGATCATCATCTTGTCAAACACATTAATAAAAAACTTTCTTTTTCCCCTTTATCATATTTCCTTTTTCCCTTTTACATATTCAAGCATGCAAGCAAAACTTTGAAAACATTTTTAGCCTTAGCTAACTAGGAGGTTCCCGTTGAGTACAACAGACGTGAGGGGTGCTAATACCTTCCCCTTGCGTAATTGACTCCCGAACTCGGTAATGGTTGCGATGACCATCCTTTCCTCATCGTCAAGGGTTTTATTATCGTTTCCCTTTAATAAAAAAAACTTAAGGGTTTATCAACGTTCCCTTTAAATAAAAAACTTTAGTGGCGACTTCACACAACTTTTCGAGCGTTCGTACACGCCCAAAAGTTTGCGTTTTTTTACGAGAGCGCACAGCTGGCGACTTCACTGGGGACAATTATCCTCACTAGCCAGTCAAGCCTATCCTAGTTAGCTTCTAAGCTAAATGTTTTTTCGTTTCTGCTTGCATGTTTTGTTTTATTTCTCTTTATCTGTTTTCTGCTTGCTTTATATTTATATATGCTTCATTATACTATGTTCATATATCAACTGTGGGGTTGTCACATGAGCGATGTTACGCCACATTGTTCGGGTTAATGCCAGACGTGTGAGGCTCTCAACCCGAGCTTTGAGAGAAATTAAGATAGGATGGTGGTTGCGTAGCGGAGGCCCGCGTTGACGTATGTCCGTGAGGAAGATGCGAAAACCTCGCCTAGAGGAGATTTCACTTGGAATTTATTGAGGTCTTGCGAGTATTTGCAATTGACGACAATAGTTCCCTGTGGGGTCCATGACTCTAGGGACCTTTTAGAAAATTTCATCTCTAGAGCCTACATGTGAGAATGGGGGGAAGTTTTGAACATTCCTATACCAAACCCCTGCATACCATAAACATTTGCATTCATGAAAAATTTTTCGCATAAACAAAAAAAGGGGCATGTTTTTGCATAGGCATTGCATTCATACATTTACATGCATTTTCATGCATTTCAAAGAAAAACACCCACATCATTCCCTCCCAAAACAAAACAAAAAAAGGAAGTACCCGATCTGGTGTACCGTGACGTTTCTGATAAGATTCCGAGCAACCGGAAGGCCATCGATTTTCCAGAAATCATTTCTTTGTCCAAGTGATTTATCATGTTTTTTTTAAAAAAAAAAATCATTTTGCTCTTCCCAAGGCAAATGATTAACTTTATGGGACCCCCATATTTCAAATCATTTCCATCATAAATGAAATTGCAGTTTATGTTCAAAAGATTTTGTTTTTCTTTCGTTCTTAATTGACAATAAATTTTCGCAACCCTACATTAAAAAAAAAACCATGCTCATAAAAATCCACAAATACACCCACAAAAAATAACACTGCTACGATCCCTCATGACTTCAATTTTCCAATTAACCAAACGGAAGGTGATAATGGGGACGATTATGAACCTCCTGAAGGATTGTCCAGACTTGGGGATCAAGAGGATCGGGTAATACAACCTCACCAGAAGAACCCACAAAAGAATGGCACCACAGTTTTTCCTCTGCGGGGGCACACTCTACAAGAGAAATTATGACATGGTCTCACTCAGATGTGTGGATAAACATGAAGCAGTCATGCTCACCAAAGAAATCCATGAGGAGTCCTTCCAAACCCATGCCAATGGACATGCAAAAATCCATAAGTAAATATCCTAAGGGTGGGTTATTATTGGCTAACTATAGAAGCCGACTGCTTTCACTACGCCAAAGCATGTCACAAATGTCAAATTTAAGCCGACAAAGGGCACGTGCCACCAACTCCTCTAAACGTCATGCCAGCACCCTAGCCTTTCTCTATGTGGGGCATGGACATGATTGGAATAATTGAGCCAAAGGCTTCAAATGGACATCGCTTCATCCTGGTTGCCATCGACTATTTCACCAAGTGGGTCGAAGCAGCTTCATACGCGAACGTAACCAAACAAGTGGTAGCCCGATTTATCAAGAAGGAAATCATTTGCCGTTACGGCACTCCCCACAAAATCATCACGGATAATGGGGCAAACCTGAACAACAAGACAATGAAGGAATTGTGCAAAGACTTCAAGATCGAGCACCATAATTCCTCGCCATATCGGCCAAAGATGAACGGTGCGGTAGAAGCGGCCAACAAGAATATAAAGAAAATCATCCAAAAGATGGTGAAAACTTACAAGGATTGGCATGAGATGCTTCCTTTTGCGCTACATGGCTACAGAACAACCATTCGCACTTCAACTGGGGCAACCCCTTTTTCCTTAGTATACGGTATGGAGGCCGTACTTCCCGTTGAAGTTGAAATCCCTTCGTTAAGGGTCTTGATGGAAACCAAGTTAGAAGAAGCCGAATGGGTCCAAACAAGGTTTGACCAATTGAACCTCATTGAGGAAAAGCGTCTAAAAGCATTATGTCATGGACAGCTGTACCAAAGGAGGCTTAAGAGGGCATTCGACAAAAAGGTCCGTCCTCGAGAATTCAAAGAAGGAGACCTAGTGCTCAAGAAGATATTACCTATCCACAAAGATCCCCGCGGGAAATGGACTCCCAGCTATGAAGGACCATACGTGGTAAAAGAAGGCCTTCTCTGGCGAAGCCTTAATCATCATGGAGAGGAATTCCCCCTATCAATAAACTCCTACGCAGTCAAAAAAAATATATTATGCCAAAAAAAAAAGAAAGAGCTCGCTAAATCGAAAACCCGAAAAGGGCGGTTTAGGCAATAGAGAGCGTCCTGGTAGATCGAAAACCTGAAAAGGCGGTCTAGGCAAAAATTAAGGACATCAAAAAAGGAAATATACCCCAGTGGACTGAAAACTCGAAAGAGCGGTCCAGGTAAAAGTTAGGGGTTTCAAAACAAAAAAAAAAGGCAAAAGACTGCGACACATGAGGTCCGGACAGAATTCAAGAGGGAAAGAATCAGCCTCGTTATCATCTTTCGAAAGCGAGATATTCATAAGGAAAGTAGCACGTGAAACCCAAACAAATTTTCATTTACCCTTTTGTTTCTTCCTTTTTCTCTATCTCAGTAATCACCTCTTATAGGGATTACATCTTCATGAATAGTTACCCATACAAGGGACTAAGTTTCATTGAACAAAAATCATCTTTAAGCCTTTTTATTGTTATGCGTCCTTACTTGCTCGTAAAATGTGTTTTTATTCATGATAAAGAATGCATTGAAATATGCGAAATAACAAAAAAAAACTTGCAAAAAAATGTGTGTTTTTACTTGGACATTAAATGTCGAAAGAATTTTTTTGGTCCCCGGTATTGCATCCAAAAGCCCAATCATCATTGGCACACCCAAAGCCCAATATTCATTGGCAAACCAAAAACCCAATATTCATTGGCAAACCAAAAGCCCAATATTCATTGGCAAACCCAAAGCCCAATAATCATTGGCACAACCAAAAGCCCAATATTCATTGGCAAACCCAAAGCCCAATATTCATTGGCAAACCAAAAGCCCAATATTCATTGGCAAACCCAAAGCCCAATAATCATTGGCACAACCAAAAGCCCAATATTCATTGGCAAACCCAAAGCCCAATTTTCATTGGCACCTAACCAAACAAAGCCCAACCATGCTTGGCACCTAATCACAAGCAAAGCCTAATTGTCATTCGCAATCACAACTACAATTTCACATTAAGCCCAATCGTCATTGGCATTCCTCACAATCTCCCACAAAAAGCCCAATTGTCATTGGCACTCCCAAAAGCAATTCACAAAGTCCAACCATGCTTGGCACCCAATCATAGCAAAAGCCCAATTTTCATTGGCACACACAAATACAATTTCCATCCAAAGCCCAGTCATCATTGACACCTACTCACAAATGAAGCCCAATTTTCATTGGCACTCACAAAAACAAATTCCAAATAAAGCCCAATCATCATTGGCGCAATTCCAACAAAAGCCCAACCATTGCTTGGCACAATCACAACTAAAGCCCAATTTTCATTGGCACCTAATCACAAATAAAGTCCAACTTTCATTGGCAATCACAACTACAATTTCCTACAAAAAGCCCAGTCGTCATTGGCATTCCTCACATTTCAAACAAAGCCCAATTTTCATTGGCACCTAACCAACCAAAGCCCAATCTTCATTGGCACTCACCAACATAACTGACCAAAGCCCAATCATCATTGGCACCTAATCACAAAAAGCCCAATTTTCATTGGCGTTCCCCAGTAGAGTCAACCCCAAAGCCCAATCATCATTGGCACTCACAAACACAAATTCCAAGCAAAGCCCAATCATCATTGGCACAATCACAACCAAAGCCCGACCTTGCTCGGCATCCAATCATAATCCCCAGCATTCAATATATCATCCCACATGTCAGCATATGCATATCATATTAAACTCATTCATACATGCATTATACTAAGTCATTCATATACATGCATCTCATATTCCTATCATGCATCCTCAACCAGTATTCCCCAGTGAGTATCACATATTCACCAACATCTATCAATCATTTCCAGTGTTCCCCAGTGAACCTCTTTCAGGAAAAATCCCCAGCGGTTTTCTTCCCAAAATTATCACATTCCCAAGTGGACCTGCTCAAGGCCACTATGATTCCCCAACTGAGTTTCCCCAGCAGAAATTCCTGAGTGAGTCTACCTCATAGCATGCATATCATATTCATATCATGCATCAACAATCATGTTTTCCTTTTCAACAATCTAAGTACTAGCCCCGCCTAGAGACGATTACATTTATTCCCAGGTATCCACCTCTGGCGTTAGCGGCTAGATAAGATCACCTTTACCCTTAGGTATCCACCTCTAGTATCATCGGCTAGATAAAATCACCTTTTTCCCAATGAATCGACTTTCAACATAAACGGTTGAATAAGATCACTCTATCCTTAGGTAGCCACCTCTAGCGTCAGCGGCTAGATAAGATCACCTTTTTCCCAATGAATCGACTTTCAGCATAAACGGTTGAATAAGATCACTCTATCCTTAGGTAGCCACCTCTAGCGTCAGCGGCTAGATAAGATAACCTTTCCCAATGAATCGACTTTCAGCATAAACTGTTGAATAAGATCACTCTATCCTTAGGTAGCCACCTCTAGCGTCAGCGGCTAGATAAGATAGCCTTTCCTAGTGATTTGACTTTCAGCGTAAGCGGCTGAATAAGATCACTCCATCCCCAGGTGTCCACCTCTAGCATCAGCGGTTAGATAAGATCACCATTTCCCAGTGAATCCACCTTCAGCGTAAACGATTGAATAAGATCACTCCACCTCTAGCATCAGCGGTTAGATAAGATCACCCTTTCCTAGTGATTCAACCTTCAGCGTAAGCGGCTGAATAAGATCACTTCATCCCCAGGTGTCCACCTCCAGCGTTAGCGGCTAGATAAGACAACCTTACTCAGTGATTCTACCTTCAGCGTAAGCGGCTGAATAAGATCACCTTTGCCTTTAGGAATCTACCTCCAATGTCGACGGCTGGATACGATCACCGTTATCCCCAGTAGGATCCACCTCTAGCGTTAACGGCTAGATAAGATCGCCCTTCCCCAGTGTTTCAACCTTCAGCATAAGCGGCTGAATAAGATCACTCCACCCCCCGGAATCTACCTCCAGCGTGGACGGCTGGATACGATCACCATTATTCCCAATAGGACTTACCTCTAGCATTAGCGGCTAGATAAGATCACCCTACCCTCATGGATCTACCTTCAGCATTAGCGGCTGGATATGATCACCTTTATCCCCAGCGGATCGACCTTCAGCATAAGCGGCTGAATAAGATCACTTCACCCTATCCCGGGATCTACCTCTAGCATAACGGCTGGATATGATTAGCTTTCCCCAGAGAACTTGTACTTAAGCCTCAGGTACGGAGTTCGATTCCCACGGAAGGCAAAAACTCCACGTGGGGGGTGGAGAAGGTCGTGAGTACATCGCGGCGGGGCCAGCCTAGTGTGGGGTGTGGTGAGCCGCCGGATGTTACAGTATCCACCTCTAGTGTTAGCGGCTAGATAAGATCACCTTTCCTCAGTGTTTCGACCTTCAGTGTAAGCGGCTGAATAAGATCACCTTTGCCTTTAGGAATCTACCTCCAGTGTTAGCGGCTGGATATGATCAGCCTTCTCCCTGTGAAAGCAGACCTGTCAGATCTAAGCACCTATTCAGGCGACGATCTTTTACCTTTTCAGTCTAAGTACCTTTTCAGGCGACGACTTGTCAGATCTAATCACCTATTCAGGTGACTATCTATTTTTAATTCCCTAAGCCAGTCTAAGCACCTATTCAGGCGACGACTTGTCTATTTCATTCTTAGTTTATGCACTAGTAGCCAAACCAGGTGACCCTGCATTTACTTTTGTTCATTGCATTTGCATATCAATGTTTTCATTTTACTACAATCTTTTCTCACCGTGAAGGACAAAATTTGGATCCTTCTTTTACTTAATTGCTCTTCGCAAAGAGTTTATGTGATGCCTTTGGCACTCACATTCTCTACGCAAAGACACAATTAAGTAGGGGCAGCTGTTGTACCCCAATTTTGTCCTAACCCTTTTTTTAAAAAAAAAGAAAGGGGAGACATCAAACTTTATTAAATTAATAAATAATAATGATAAAGTTATTATTATTTTTATTGATAATAATAACCAATTTATTATTATTTATTATTATTATTATTATCATTTTTATCATTTTATTATTATTTTCTTTTAAGTTTTATTTTCAAAAAAAAAAAAGAGAGAAAACAAATAGGCAAAAAAGAAGGAGAGAAGTGCAAAAAGGAAAAGGAAGAAGAGAAACCGGGCCCAGCCCAATTCCCCTTCAGAAACAAAAACAAAAAAAAAAGCCAAGTGGACCACGTGCAGGGCACGTTGGAGAAAAGAAGAGAGAAAAGAAAGAACACGTGCCCATCACGTGTTCTTCAGAAGCAAAGGAAAGAAAGCCAGGCAAAAGGAACACGTGCAAGGCACGTTTCTTTCAGAAGCTGAAGAAAGAAGAAAAACTAGCACACCTGCACGTGCCCATAGCTTCTTCTTCCCCACTAGCTCTGCACCCTGTCCCCTCCTTTCCAGCGAGCACCTTGCCCTTTCTTCTCCACCCAAAGCCAGTCAAACATAGCTGCAAAACAGCTTGCCCTGTTCTGCAAAACTGCTTGCCCAAATGCTGAATTAGCTGCCCTTTGTCCAGCATTTCTTCTTTCCTCAATTGCAGCACGTTTTTCATTTTGTTTCTCCCTAAAACTCTGCACAAACAGCACCTACTTGCCCTGTTTGTCTTCTCAAAATGGCAAGGATCAATCTCAAAGGTCAACAAGTTGTAACCTGCACTCTGATCACCCTCAATTCCAGCAATTTCTGTCAAAATCAGCTTCATTGGTTTCTGAAATTAGCCAAAGTCTTGACCATGATCACAAGGCAAGGTCACTTCCTTCCTTTTGCATTTAATGCTAGTCATTAGTCATGATCATCAGCCCACAAAGCAGCCTGGTTTTAGGGGATTTGCCATCATTGCAATTGATCTTAATTTGCCTATAAAAGCAATGCAAGGCATAAGGATTTCACAGAGATTTTTTGATAGCAAAAACAGAGTTCTTGGACAGTTAATTTTTAAAGGAGTTCTGAGAGAGATTTTTGATAGCAAAAAACAGAGTTCTTAGACAGTGAATTTTTGAAGAGAATTCAAACAATTTGAAGAACAATTGTTGAGAGAAAAAACACTAAGTTTCAGTTAACACAGTTCAGCTCTAACACATAGTTTCAACCCAACTTGTTCAAACACAATCTAAACAACCTTATAGCATTTGAGCAGTTGTTTTAGGGGATTTTAGAACAAGATCAGAACCAATAGAAACATTAACCAGAATCCTCTGTTTTTTGTTCTTGTTTTGTAAGCAACCATAAACCAACCCAGAAATCAAAACCAGCTATTAAGCACCCTTAAACATCACACCAAAGTAAGGAATAGCAGCAAAAACATCATCTGTTATTGCTATTTCTTATTCCTCATCAATCCAGCTTGGCAAAACCACAATCAGTCAAAGCCACTTTCAGTTTCTGGCATCCCAAGCGTCAGCTGGAAGTCTGTAAGTCATTCTGAACTCCTTATCAAGCATTTACATTGCTGTTTACATTTATTCATTGGTTTCATTGTGATTCAACATCAGTTTCTGCATTTTTTAAGTGTTTTTAACTGGGTTTGAACTAAGAAACATCTTTTGAGACTTCAAATAAATCCCAAAGTGTGCAAAACACAAAAACAAAAGTGGTATACTTCTTTTTGCAACCAGGTTCGAAATTTTGCACCCCTTTGAGGGTTTGAAAACTGATCAGAAGCTGAGTCTGAACAGTACTTCAGACTCTGAAGTTCAGAGTCTGAACAGTACTTCAGACTCTGAAGTTCAGAGTCTGAAGGTCAACAGAAGTCAACCCATGAACAGTGCTTCTGAAGGTCAACAAAAGTCAACCCATGAACAGTGCTTCTGAAAGTCAACCAAAGTCAACGTCTGAACAGTACTTCAAACTCTGAAATTTCAGCTTCTGAAGCACTGTTCACCCAGACTAAGGATTTCAGCTTCTGAAGCACTTCTGGGCAAATTTTAAGGTTCAAAAGCACTTCTGGACTTATGTTTAAGGCTCAGAACCTGACTTTTAGTTTGAACTTATTCTTAAAAGGATTGAAACTCATTTGGTTAAATGTTTTACAAGTGATTTAACTTGAAATTTCACAAGTTTGAACAATAACTTGTTCATCAAGTTTCAAAAGCATTTGAACATTAACTTGTTCATTAAATTTCAAAACAAATATGAACAACAAGTTATGTTCATTGAATTTCAAAAATCAAAATTTGAAATAAGAACCTTTGTTCACTTAAGTTTCAAAAACAACTTGGACATCTTGTTCATTTTTCATAAACTTATTTATTTTTCAATAAAGTTTCAATCACAAACTTGAACAACAAACTTATTCATTTTTCACACTTGAACAACAAACTTGTTCTTAAGTTCCAATAACTTGAATAATAAGCTTTGTTCATTAACTTTCAAAGCAAGCTTGAGCAAAAGGCTTGTTCATGGGTTGCAACAACTAATTTGAGTAACCATCTTGTTATAAGTTTTAAAACCAAGTGTTTTGTTAATTTTGGGATTTCTTCAAGTTTCAAATAACAAACTTGAATGAAAAATGAGTGGTTTGACGTATGTCTCTCCATTCCCCGATTGGACGAACGCTTGACGTATGTCTCGTTGTTTAGACAATCGTCATTCTTTTCAAACTTCACCAAGAAAATTACATTTTAAGTTTCAAATAACAAACTTGAATGAAAAAGGGGTGGTTTGACGTATGTCTCTCCATTTCCCCGATTGAACGAATGCTTGACGTATGTCTCGTTGTTCGGACAATCATCATTCTATTTTCAACGCATTCAACACACCAAAACCAATTCTTGGCCCTTTGTGGTCAATTTGAACCCTTTGGTCCCCCGTGACCATTTAATTCAATGTTCGACTAGTCCATTGAATCTTTTCTTGATCCCGTTGGATCAATCAAACCTTTTCTCGACTCGGTTGAGTCTTTTTGGTCAATGTTAGACTCCTTTGAGTCCATTGAATCCTTTCTTGATCCCGTTGGATCAATTGAACCCTTTCTCGACTCGGTTGAGTCATTTTAATCTTTCTTGGCCCTTTGTGGTCAATTCAAACCCTTTTGGTCCCCCGTGACCATTTGATTCAATGTTCGACTCCGTTGAGTCCATTGAATCTTTTCTTGATCCCGTTGGATCAATCGAACCTTTGCTCGACTCGGTTGAGTCTTTTTGGTCAATGTTCGACTCTGTTGAGTCCATTGAATCTTTTCTTGATCCCGTTGGATCAATCGAACCTTTTCTCGACTCGGTTGAGTCTTGTTGTTCAATGTTCGACTCCGTTGAGTCCATTGAATCTTTTATTGATCCCGTTGGATCAATCGAACCTTTTCTCGACTCGGTTGAGTCTTGTTGTTCAATGTTCGACTCCGTTGAGTCCATTGAATCTTTTCTTGATCCCGTTGGATCAATCGAACCTTTTCTCGACTCGGGTGAGTCTTTTTGGTCAATGTTCGACTCCTTTGAGTCCATTGAACCCCTTCTTGATCCCGTTGGATCAATCGAATCAATTCTCGACTCATTTGAGTCATTTTAATTTTTCTTGGCCCCTCGCGGTCAATTCAAACCTATTTTCCCCAACGGACATGTTTTATCTATTCTAAGCGCGATTTCAAACAAACGCTTAAGCCTCCCATGTGCGAGCACACAAGCAATGTTTAATCGCAAGAATACGATCAAAACATCGTTCTTAAAAACAACCAACACATAAACGTTTTTCTACCAAAGAACTACGTAGCTTTGAATTCTCCATCGCACCAAGAGATACGTAGGAGCAAGATCATCTTCTTGTCAAGCACATTAATAAAAAACTTTCTTTTTCCCCTTTATCATATTTCCTTTTTCCCTTTTACATATTCAAGCATGCAAGCAAAACTTTGAAAACATTTTTAGCCTTAGCTAACTAGGAGGTTCCCGTTGAGTACAACGGACATGAGGGGTGCTAATACCTTCCCCTTGCGTAATCGACTCCCGAACCCGGTAATGGTTGCGATGACCATCCTTTCCTCATCGTCAAGGGTTTTATTATCGTTTCCCTTTAATAAAAAAAACTTAAGGGTTTATCAACGTTCCCTTTAAACAAAAAACTTTGGTGGCGACTTCACACAACTTTTCGAGCGTTCGTACACGTCTCGAAGTTTGCGTTGTTTTACGACAGCGCACAGGGACCAACTTGAAACGTAAAATAAACATAAGGGACCAAACATGCAATTAAGCCAAAATATATTTTCCAAAGATCTCTTTGAAAATATATTTACACAAATAAAACAATATCCAATCTGAAGAAATATATCTCACGAAATTATCTTCCTTCTGGAAACACACGCAGCTTGGAGAACAAGTAACATGAAAGAATTCTTCAATTAAATCTTCAAAAGATCAGGTGAGATTATAAACAGCTCCAAGGCGCAAAAACAAGAGTACAAAAAGATGCTTCTGAAGGTACTTCTAAAGGTTCAGCTTCTAAAGTTCTGCTTCTGAAGGTTCAGTTTCTGAAGACCCAGCTTCTGAGGTTCTGCGTCTGAAGACTCAACTTCTGAGGTTCTGCTTCCGAAGACTCAGCTTCTGAAGTTCTGCAACTGAAGACTCAGCTTTTGAGGTTCTGCTTCTGAAGACGAACATCTTGCTTGTCATACCCCATTTTTGACCCGTTTCAATTCATCTCTCTCGTCTTTTAATCCAGAGATTTTCGTCGTTTCAGACGAAATTTCGACAGGGAGGTATTTTAAAATAGCTCATTTTTGTTCCGAAGGCAACCATTTTTATTTTTGTTTTTATTATTTTTATTATTTACTTTTTTCTTTATTTCTTTTTAAATTCTTTTTTATTAAGTGTTTTTCTTTTTATTTTTCATTTTTTATTATTATTATTTTTTTATTTTATTAGTTTTACTGTTTCTTTTTTAGTTTTTATTTATTCTTTAGTTTTTATTTTTATTTTTTTTAGTTATTTTGGTCCAGACCTAGGAGGGGTATTTTTGTCCTTTTTGTCCAATTATTTTTACTATAAATAGTACCATTAATGGTACTGTTCAGGTCACAAATAAGAGTCAGTACAGTACAATCTGGCCACCACAGGGCCACCACCAAAACAACTACCAACCACCAACACGCCGGAATCCGGCCACCGGAAAATACAACAACCACACAACACCACCAGAATCATAAACTTTTTCTTCCTTTCTTTTCCTTTTTTTTAAAAAAAAATCACAAAGCCAACCCTCCTCCACACAAAACCCAGCCGCGGCCACCTCACCCTCCTCCACACAAAACCCAGCCGCGGCCACCTCACCCTTCACCCACAAAACCCAGCCGCGACCACTTCACCCCTCACCCACCAAAACCCAATCGGCCACCACTAAAACCGTCCCTCCACCACTCATCCGGACCACAACAAACCAGCCCAAACCATACACCAACACAAAACCGCAAACTGAAACCAAAAGAGAGGTAATTTTCGCAAAACTTCAAAGCTAGATCTAGGATTATCCATAAAAGTTTTCGCAAAACTGAGTTCATATTCATAAACAGGAGAAAGAAGGATTTCTAAAAACGCTTTCTTTTTTAAAACCGGGAAGTTTTCTTCCCCGGCGTGGTGGCGCCGCCGGCGGCCACCGCGCCGGAAAACTACAACTGGCCGCGCAAACTTAGAGAGAAGAGAGAGCATTTTTCGGTTTTTTGAAAGCTAGAGAGAGAAAGGGTAGAAACTAATGACTTTTTTTTGTGAGTTATTTCTTTTTATATTGTTGGAAAAGCCATGGATCCAGTACACGCGCACCTCTTTGGTTCCAATGGACCATCAGGGTTGGACCGTTAGATTCTAGATCTAACGGCCGGCATTATCCCCTGTTTTTGATAAGACGCGTCCCTTCTTTGGCTTTTCCGTGTTCCTCCACTCTCTGTGACCTTTTGATCTTAATCGGGTGGCTGAGGCTCCGTCCTCCTGTGATTAGATCTGGACGCTCTGTTTGATCAGACGGTCCAGATATAATCTGTTTAAGCCCATTACTCCTTCTTAAGCCCAACTATCTTTCTATTTCTCTACTGTTTTACTATTTCAGCACTTTCCTTTTAATTCTGCACCCCCCTTCTTTTCTTCCCTTTCTTTTTATTTTTGCACTTTATTTTCTTTATTTTTTTTCTTGCATTTTTATTTCTTATTTATTTTTTAGCACCATATTTATTTGATGCCTTGCATTTTTATTTTCCAGCACCATATTTATTTTATGTCTTGCATTTTATTTTCTTTTTTATTTTAGCATCATATTTATTTTATTCCTTGCATTTTTATTTCCTTTTTATTTTATTTTTAGCATCATATTTATTTTATGTCTTGCATTTTTATTTTTAGCATCATATTTATTTTATGTCTTGCATTTTTATTTTCTTTTATTTTATTTTCAGCATCATATTTATTTTATGCCTTGCATTTTTATTTTCTTTATTTATTTTATGCACCATATTTATTTATTGTTTTGCATTTCATGCATTTTTTATTTCTTCTAGCATATTTATTTTAATGCATTTGCAATTTTTATTTTTACTTTTATTTTATTATTTTTGTCATTTATTTTTATTGCCAATTAGAATGTATCTAGGTCCAATGTAAATAAAAATATAATTGAGAATATGCACCGACACTCACATTTATTTTTTATGCTTTATGCCGAGGACGATAATGTAATTTTGACCGTATCCGAGGAAAAGGACCCTCACTTGATCCAACGTCATTTTGAGGGATCCGGCGCGTTTGGACTTTCTCAGCATAACTTAGTCTCTGGACCTTAGGACTTAATCAAAATTTTCACAAAAAAAAGTCAAATAGTCAAAATCCAAAAACATTTTATAATAAAAAATTTCAAAAAAAAAGTCAATCTTTATCTTTCTTTTCTTAATCAAATTTCAATCAATCTTTAATCAATCAAAACCTTTTTCAATTTAAAATCAATCAACTCAGTTCTTTTATTTCTTCTATGCCTTTGCGACCTCTTATCTTTCTCAAATCATTTTTCAAACTTTAAAATCAACCAAAACCAATCACTCGGTTTTTTACCCCGAACTACATGATTTTGATCTCATTCGGGTATGTAGGCAAAAGACTTTGTCTTTCCAAATCAATAAAATAACAAAAACATTTTCCTTTCTTTTACTTTCATCACTTTAATCTTTTTACACTTAAGCATTTATTTACAAACAAATAATCAATTTAGCATAAAGATAAATAAAAACAAGAGGTTCCTATAGAGTACTATAGACGTTTAGGGTGCTAATACCTTCCCTTTGCGTAACCAACCCCCGGACTTTGATCTCTCTAAAAAATAGGGTTTTTTCGAACTTTCTCCCTTTTCCTCGGAAAAATAAAAGATCGGTGGTGAACCTTAAAATTGCGAGTCAACGCTAATTAATAGCTTGATATCCAAAAATCACCGCGATAGAAAAATGGCGACTTCACTGGGGACCAAAATCCTAAGTGGGTTAAACCTATCTTGCTTTACTTTATCTTTATGCTTTATTATTATTTGTAATTGTAAATACGTGCTTAAGTGTTTATCTTTTACGTGAGTGGTGAGATAAGTCCTATACCCGGACTTGAGGGAAACATAAGATAGGATGAGGTATAATCAAAGTGCCATACCAAGAGTAGTCTTGGGTTTTGGTACATGTGATAACCCCGCTCAATGGAGGTCTCTTAAAAGTAGTACCATGTCGACATGAGTAGTCGTGTTTGGCATTGTTATTTTTAAGTGACCTATGAAGTTGAGGACCTTTAGTTACCTAACCCATCTTGGCCTTTTAGGACGTAGTGCGGTGGCTAATCAAGAGTAGTCTTGAGTTGGTCGATACGCGATACTACACTCAAACGAGACTTTCCTACGAATGTCGTTGGACCGGGAGTAGTCCTGTAATCCGACAATATTCAGAAGTGGTCAATGACTTTGGGAACTTGGTAGAACCCGTGATACAGGTACATATGAAACCATAGTCCTTACCAATTGGCGTGTTTACCCTCAGCTCCAACATTATGGACTTAACCTCACCATGTTTTCTCCGTTTCTTTAGCATAACCATGCATACATGCATTCATTCATAAAAATTTTCCCATCAAGTATCAAAGGACTTAGACAAGTTTTGTTGTAAACATCATAGGGATGAACTTCACAAAGTGGAACACTCAGAAGTACAACTCAAAAACTCGGATTTGACAAGCTTAAGGAAGCTAGGATCTTTAATGACTAGTCCAGAGGATTTTCTCGAGCTCGTTATGAGAGATCACTTGGCATCCTCAAGTTTGAAATATCGGGACTTTTTTAAGATTTCTACTGATGAACTTCTGAGCATATCCCTTGGCTTTGTTCCTAAAAAGGGGATTGTTTGTAATATTTTAAATGAAACGTTCAAACTACGATGTTTACAATTACTTCGAAAAGCCCTTCGATAACAAATCTTTCTCTTTTTTGCATAAGCATAATCATGCATCATACTGCATTCATAGTTTCCAAATCGAGTCTTACACTTTGTTCACCAATAAAAGGTTAATTTGCCGCCGTCAAAGAAAGTGGCCCGGCGTGTTCATTGCAAGCCTACTCGCATTCCTAACACTCGAGCATATCAAAGAAAAAGAATGGATCTGTTAGAGCAAGAAAACCAGAACCTCCGGGAAGAGGTAGCTAGTCTCAGGGAGGGGATGGAGAAGTTGACCTCCATGATGAACGCTGTAACACCCATACTAAATTATCTAGAATATTTAGCATGCGTATTAATCTGATTCTGGGTACATTAAAATTTTCAATAATAAATACAATATAAACTACTGAATGAGTACAAATAGCTCGTATATACAAATATCCAGATATCATATACAATTATCTTCAAATACATAGATAATCTGTCAACCTCCTGAGCTTGTCCTTGACGAGCATCTGCACTCCATCCAGCGTCTTCCTGAAGATCCTCATCAGAAAACCACGTGGCTACCTGAAAACCTGCACCAGAAGGATAGGGATGAGACATAATGTCTCAGTAAGCTCCTACCCTACCTACTGTTGGCAACCTCGGAGAACCTAGGGTCGCCGTGCCTACCTCGGCAATCTTGGGGATACCTATGATCGCCAAGTCTTAACCTTACCCATAGTGGGCTATCTGACTGATCCTGCTAACTGTGTAGTCATAAACTGGACTACATCCTGCTAAACTAGTGATCAAGGGGAAACCTAGGATCACTATCTGAGTCTGATACTGAAAAGTCCTGAGATCTAAACTATATCCTGATAATTGGGTGATCGAGGGGAAACCTAGGATCACTGCCTGATAACTGAGACCTGATATCTGATACTTGTCTGATAACATAATAAAATATTAACTGATAAATGTCTTTAAGTTAGCTGTTAGCGTTGAACAAACAATATTATCTGGGTTCATTTTACGGAATGCCCCCGGGTGGAGTAACCCCGAAGCACATTCCCCTGATAACCGGTGAAAATTCCTATCATATCAGGCTAACACCGGACTCCTCTTGCCTAAGTGTGTGGTTATCCTCGCGGAAGATTCCTGCCCGTTCCAGCTGTATCCGGAACCCCCTGTGCTCTAACTGGCGAGAACACAGAAGACACACTATAACTCTGTGTGGTTATCCTCGCGGAAAGTTCCTGCCCGTTCCAGCAATGCTGAAACCCCCTATTCTCTCTAACTGGTCGAGAGAACAGAAGACACAAAGTTTATCCTGATTATTAATTATTATTCCTGTTGTATATAATATACATATTATGATAATTAATTTAACTGATATGTGTATATCTGATACACCAACTGAATCTATGCATATCTGATGCATTCTTTAAATAAATCATTCTTATAAGCTTAACCTATAAATAGGCTCTTAACTTGATCATTGGATCATTCTTATTCTCATTAATTCTTAACTTTCGTACTTAAAAGTACGTCTAATAATTGCTATAAGCTTTTGCATACTTAATGCATTTCTTAAGGGAACTAATCCCCCAATATGTAACCTAAAAGAGGTTCTTAACTTAGAACATTAAATCATTCCCATCTTAGGTACCTATGAGTATTTCTATCACTTCACTATAAATTGGCATAATCAATGCATTCTTAAGGAGAATAACCTCCCAATACTTAACTTAGAAACTTATAGTCTTAGGCTCATCATTCTCATAAGCCATTGCTTGGTTATTAGAAACATTCCATAACTTAAATAACCTTATTCTTACATTTCTAATGCTTTGTCCAATCCTTACTTCATCCATTCCTTAAATGTTGAAATCACCTTCCGGATATGTAAAGAATGGTGTTTTTCTTAGAAATTTAAGTTCTCTTTGAAAACGGTTATTAAAAGCCTCGCCGAACGCGTATACAGCACCCAGAACGAACCAGAACAGACCTGAGCTGTCTGCCTGATTTCGCTGAGCGACCCTGAGGCGAAGTGGAGGCGAAATGAGGCAGGGAAAAATGCTGAAATCGCCGTTTTCTCGCCCCGAGTTCGCTGGGCGAAATTGACAGTTCAAAATATGTTAAAAATGTGATTTTTCCACCATTTTGACACAACTAATCATACCCAGGCATCCCAACAATCTAAGGAATGAATTTCTGATACAAAATGATAGCTTTAAACATGAATCATCAAGGAATTGGCAAGCATATAAGATTTAGGTAAAATTTCTAAACTTAGCTCAAAATGTAAAATACTCTCAAACTTACTCAAATGGGTTCTAAACCCTGTGGAGCTCACCTTGATTGTGCTTGGTGCTTGATAATCTCTCAACTTCAAAACCCTAGCTTGCTCCAATCTACTCTTCCCTTTGATTCTTCTTTGTTTCCTTCTTCTCTTATACTAGCTTCCAACCCAAGCTTTCTTACAAGATTTCTCCCAAGAATTGGATGAACTTATGATGAGTGAAGGAAGGAGAGGTTAGGGCGTGTAAGTAGAGGAAGGGAGAGGGAGAGAGCTGATTTTTAGAAGTGTGTAGAAAGTATGAAAAATGGTATGGGAAATATCTTGTTCCCAATTTAAAACAATCTCCCCTTAAGCCTTATTTACCATATTGCCATCGCTTAACATTTTCAAATTGTCATGCTTGCTCAAAGACTTCTAACACAATTGACTGATAATTATAAGCGGGATGTTACAAACGCTCTTTTAGCTTTCCAAGCTCAAGCTTCGGATCCCCAGCCTGTTGTCACTACTCTTGGGCAACCAATCCCGATTGCTTTACCAACTTCTACCGTGCTTACTCCTCCGCCCGGTCTGTCGTTCACTCAAGCAGCTATGACAAATTCAACACCTCTTATCCACACCATTCAACAAGAGGCCGAGCCAATCTTCCATGCTGAAAGTGTTGAAACTTTTGACAAGATGGATGAACTCCAGGAGAAATTTGATGGTATGCAACGAGAAATTGAAACCCTCCGTGGAAGAGATTTGTTTGGCACAAAGATGCTCGAGAACTCTGTTTGGTTCCTGACGTTGTAATACCGCCTAAGTTCAAGGTCCCTGACTTTGAAAAATACAAGGGGAATTCGTGTCCACGTAGCCATCTGGTGATGTACGTGAGGAAGATGTCCATGCACACTGATAACCACAAGCTTCTCATCCACTTCTTTCAGGACAGTCTGACTGGTGCTGCTTTGAAATGGTATATGAACCTGAACAGTGCTAGCATCTGCACTTTCAATGATCTTGGCGAGGCTTTTATCCGCCAATATAAGTATAACTTGGACATGGCCCCAGATCGTGACCAACTTCGTGCTATGACTCAGAAGGACAAGGAAACATTCAAAGAGTATGCTCAACACTGGAGGGAAGTGGCAGCTCAGATTGTCCCCCCTTTAGAAGAAAAAGAGATGACCAAAATCTTCTTGAAGACCCTTGGCCAATTCTATTATGAGAGGATGGTTGCCAGTGCGCCAACAGATTTCACCGAGATGGTAAATATGAGAATGCATCTGGAAGAAGGAGTCCGAGAAGGACGTTTAGTCATGGAAAGTGATTTTGCTGCCAACAGTGCAAAGAAGTTTGGGAATGGCTATTTAGGAAGGAAAGAGCAAGAGGTAAGTATGGTGGCCCATAGGCAGCCTCAACAACAATATCAACAACAACCTCGACAACAGAATCGGTTTCAGTGGATATCCCATTTTGATCCAATCCCCATGGCATATGCAGAGTTGCTCCCCGCTTTGCTTGATAAAAATCTTGTTCAAACTAAGACACCTCCTCAGGTACCTGAAAGGTTGCCAAGATGGTATAGACCTGATCTCTCTTGTGCTTTCCATCAAGGGGAACCCGGTCATGACATTGAGCACTGTTACGCCTTGAAAGCCGAAGTCCAGAAGTTGATCTAGGCTAACATCTTATCCTTCAAAGAGTCAAGTCCCAATGTGCAAACTAATCCACCACCGGATCATGAGACCTCATCTGTTAATTTGGTGCAAGATTGTCCAGAAGCTTATCCTATTGGAGACAATCTTGAAGAAGGTGGCAGCTAATTTTGTGACACATGGCAGAATTTACCGCAATTGGATCGCTGTTGACGTTCCTTTTCGCTTTTCCTTTTTCCGAATAATAGTTTGTTGTTTTCGCTTTTAGTTTTTATAAAAAAATCCTTTCGTTTTACCCGAGACGAAAGTGAACTTTTTAGGGCATTTTTTGTTTCATGCATTCCCATCATCAAATAAAAAGTCGCTTTGTCCTCGACTTTGTCTTTTTATATTTTGTTTTTTCTGGAAAATGGTAACACAAAAAAACCAAAAAGTTAATTATTTTTCTTTTATTTGTTTACTTTTTAATCATTTTCAAATGTCTGCATCAACTCATTTTCTCAAATCAATCATCAATCATATAAAAAGCTTAAACACCAATAAACCCGTTGAACACTGTAACCCTATGCTCTCTCCCGACTTTGAGTTCCCTGTTTATGAAGCTGAAGAGGAGGAGGATGAAGGGATTCCCGAAAAAATCTCTCGGTTACTAGAATATAAAAAGGACATCATTCAGCCACATGAAGAAGCACCGGAAGTGATTAACTTGAGCACTACGGTATTCCTGATCAAATCCCAGATGAATGGTGCTATCGAGGCTGCAAAAAAAAAAAACAAAAAAACAATAGCAAAAGCAAAAAGTCAAAAGCAAAAAAAAAAAAAAGCAAAAAACAATGAAAGAAAAACATCAAGAAGATAGTGCAGAAGATGGTGGTCACATACAAGGACTGGCATGAGATGTTACCGTATGCTTTACATGGATATCACACTTCAGTACGTACCTCAACAGGGGCAACCCCCTTTCCTTGGTGTTTGGCATGGAAGCAGTACTCCCTGTGGAGGTTATGATTCCATCAATGAGAGTTCTAATGGAGGCCCAGTTGTCAGAGGCTGAATGGTGCCAAAGCAGATATGATCAGTTGAATTTAATTGAAGAGAAGCGTATGAATGCCTTGTGCCACGGACAACTTTATCAACAAAGGATGAAACAAGCTTTTGACAAGAAGGTTGGTCCCCGTGTGTTTCAAGAAGGAGATCTTGTGCTCAAGAAGATTTTATCTTTCCAACCTGATTCCAGGGGCAAGTGGACGCCTAATTACGAAGGCCCATATGTCGTCAAGAGAGCTTTCTCCGGTGGCGCTTTGACTATTACGACTATGGATGGTGATGAGCTCCCTCGTCCTGTGAATGCTGATGCAGTCAAGAAATACTTTGTCTAAAAAATAAAAGAACAGCTCGGTAAGTCGAAAACCCGAAAGGGCGGCTTAGGCAAAAATGAGCGTCTCGGTGGATCGAAAACCCGAAAGGGCGATCCAGGCAAAAATTAGAGACATAAAACAGAAAATAATCATCCTGATAGGTCGAAACCCCGAAAGGGCGATCTATGCAAAAGTTAAGGATCAAAAGGCAAAGTAACTGCATTGAGCTGACCTTTACTCAATTGGGGCACAATTGAATGTCAAAGAGGCTCTGAATCTGAAGCATCCAAACAGTGGAATTCAAAGTTGTCAGGGAGAATAGCGGTTATTGTGTTCAATGTACCTTCCCCTTATATTTACCATTTTCCAAACTTTGTAAGATCCGTGGAGCCATGCCATCGGCGGGTAACCACTCTTTTAAATAAATTTGAGCCTGTTGCCTTTCATTTGGAATTCTCATTTATTAAGTTTATAAAAAAAACTTCTTCTATTTTTGATGGTAGTACTTGAAACAAAACATTTTTTTTTAAAATCATAAATATTTTTCATGTCTTTTGGAAAGCACAAACAACAAACACATTTTCTCTGAACTCATGAATAAGTGAAGGGTGTGTCAACGACTACCCTGAGAACGGATAAACTCTGCAGGTTGAACATGGTCAATTGCTAAAAAAAAAAGCAAACAAAAAGAAAAAAAAGAGCTCGGTAAGTCGAAAACCTGAAAGGGCGGCTTAGGCAAAAATGAGCGTCCCGGTGGATCGAAAACCCGAAAGGGCGGTCCAGGCAAAAATTAGGGGCATACAAAAGAATATTCCCGGTGGGCTGAAAACCTGAAAAGGCGGTCCAGGCAAAAATTAGGGACTAAAAAAAAACAAGACAAAACAAAAATAAGCATGACCACAAAAGCACCAGCTCTTCTACCAGGTTTTAGGATTGGCACGTTCTCCCCAAGAAGTATTTACTCCCCATCAGGCTTTACCCCGTCATTGTTTTGATATGCCCCCAGTGGCATCATCCCCATTAAAGATTGTCGAGTGTTGGTGATGCGACGTCGGGTCACTTTCCATCTTATCCGTCCAATCTTGTCTCACAAGTTTACCTTTCATACAATCATACAAGTCAATCCTTCATCCAATCATCAAGTCCATCAGTTAAACAACCATACAAGTCAATCATTCATACCTTCATTACAAGTCAATCCTCCATACCAGTCATACAAATTATGTCGTCATTCATGCATTCATACATTCATGCATATATACATTCATGCATATACAATATCATAAGTCTCGCTTCAACTATCTTTTCATCTCAATCAATCATGAATAACTTGTAACGTTTTTCCCCCCAAGTGTCGTCCCCAGTGTGTCTAGTCCAGAAATGTCACCTTCTTTATGCCAAGTGGCAGTTCTTTAACGAACAACTTGTGCACCTTTATGCCGAGTGGCAGTTCTTTAGCAAACAGCTTGTGCGTACCTTTTTGCTTTTGTTTTGTCGTCAATGGCAGTTCGGCAACAACCCGGACAGTTGACATTTACCTTTATTTCTTGTCGTCAATGGCAGTTCGGCAATAACCCGGACAGTTGACATTTACCTTTATTTCTTGTCGTCAATGGCAGTTCGGCAATAACCCGGACAGTTGACATTTACCTTTATTTCTTGTCGTCAATGGCAGTTCGGCAATAACCCGGACAGTTGACATTTACCTTTTTCTTGTCGTCAATGGCAGTTCGGCAATAACCCGGACAGTTGACATTTACCTTTATTTCTTGTCGTCAATGGCAGTTCGGCAATAACCCGAACAGTTGACATTTACCTTTTTCTTGTCGTCAATGGCAGTTCGGCAATAACCCGGACAATTGACATTTACCTTTTTCTTGTCGTCAATGGCAGTTCGGCAATAACCCGAACAGTTGACATTTACCTTTTTTTCTTGTTGTCAATGGCAGTTCGGCAATAACCCGGACAGTTGACATTTACCTTTTTCTTGTCGTCAATGGCAGTTCGGCAATAACCCGGACAGTTGACATTTACCTTTATTTCTTGTCGTCAATGGCAGTTCGGCAATAACCCGGACAGTTGACATTTACCTTTTTCTTGTCGTCAATGGCAGTTCGGCAATAACCTGAACAGTTGGCATTTACCTTTATTTCTTGTCGTCAATGGCAGTTCGGCAATAACCCGGACCGTTGACATTTACCTTTTTTCCTTGTTGTCAATGGCAGTTCGGCATTAACCCAGACAATTGGCATTTACCTTTATTTCTTGTCGTCAGTGGCAGTTCGGCAACATCCCGAACAGCTGACATTTACATTTTACCTTCTTTAAGCTACCCTCACAATGGTAGTAGGTAAAATATTTTGTCTGCCTTTTTTAAGCTATCCGCACACCGATAGTAGGCAAGGTCTTTTCTTTTTATATTACCTTTTTGAGCTATCAGTACACGATAGTAGGTAATACATGTCATCTGTCTTTTTTAAGCTATCATCTTTGTTGATAGTAGACAATGTCTCCTTCTATTACCTTTTTTAAGCTATCAGTACACGATAGTAGGTAATACATGTCATCTGTTTTTTTTTAAGCTATCATCTTTGTTGATAGTAGACAATGTCTCCTTCTATTACCTTTTTTAAGCTATCAATACACGATAGTAGGTAATACATGTCATCTGTCTTGTTTAAGCTATCATCTTTGTTGATGGTAGACAATGTCTCTTTCTATTACCTTTTTTAAGCTATCAATACACGATAGTAGGTAATACATGTCATCTGTCTTCTTTAAGCTATCATCTTTGTCGATAGTAGACAGTGTCTCCTTTCACCTTTTTAAGCTATCATTTTCACGATAGTAGGTAGCATCGGTCTTTGTCTTTGTTAGGCTATCGTTCTGAATTAGTGCGATAGTAGACAACTCCTTCCCCAGTGAAACCGTGTTATCCCCAGTGGAGTCGGACCCCGTTTCTTTTAACAGACTCGGGTATCCTTTTGTTTTGTTACCCCCAGTCGAATCATCTTTGCCGTTTTGCATTCATATTGCATCGTGAGCATTCACAACATTGCATGCATAGCATCACATACATAGCGTTGCATTCATAGCTTTTTACATTTGAAATTGGTCAAAAATGGTGTACTCTGTATTTAAGTCTCTTCGACCCGTCGATCTAAAAATTTCACTTTTAAATTTCTGTGACGAAGAAACTTAAATAGGGGCATCTGTCATACCCCATTTTTGACCCGTTTCAATTCATCTCTCTCGTCTTTTAATCCAGAGATTTTCGTCGTTTCAGACGAAATTTCGATAGGGAGGTATTTTAAAATAGCTCATTTTTGTTCCGAAGGCAACCATTTTTATTTTTGTTTTTATTATTTTTATTATTTACTTTTTTCTTTATTTCTTTTTAAATTCTTTTTTATTAAGTGTTTTTCTTTTTATTTTCCATTTTTTATTATTATTATTTTTTTATTTTATTAGTTTTACAGTTTCTTTTTTAGTTTTTATTTATTCTTTAGTTTTTATTTTTATTTTTTTTAGTTATTTTGGTCCAGACCCAGGAGGGGTATTTTTGTCCTTTTTGTCCAGTTATTTTTACTATAAATAGTACCATTAATGGTACTGTTCGGGTCAGAAATAAGAGTCAGTACAGTACAATCCGGCCACCACAGGGCCACCACCAAAACAACCACCAACCACCAACACGCCGGAATCCGGCCACCGGAAAATACAACAACCACACAACACCACCAGAATCATAAACTTTTTCTTCCTTTCTTTTCCTTTTTTTAAAAAAAAAAATCACAAAGCCAACCCTCCTCCACACAAAACCCAGCCGCGGCCACCTCACCCTCCTCCACACAAAACCCAGCCGCGGCCACCTCACCCTTCACCCACAAAACCCAGCCGCGGCCACTTCACCCCTCACCCACCAAACCCAATCGGCCACCACTAAAACCGTCCCTCCACCACTTATCCGGACCACAACAAACCAGCCCAAACCATACACCAACACAAAACCGCAAACTGAAACCAAAAGAGAGGTAATTTTCGCAAAACTTCAAAGCTAGATCTAGGATTATCCATAAAAGTTTTCGCAAAACCGAGTTCATATTCATAAACAGGAGAAAAAAGGATTTCTAAAAACGCTTTCTTTTTTAAAACCGGGAAGTTTTCTTCTCCGGCGCGGTGGCGCCGCTGGCGGCCACCGCGCCGGAAATCTACAACTGGCCGCGCAAACTTAGAGAGAAAAGAGAGCAATTTTTGGTTTTTTGAAAGCTAGAGAGAGAAAGGGTAGAAACTAATGACTTTTTTTGTGAGTTATTTCTTTTTATATTGTTGGAAAAGCCATGGATCCAGTACACGCGCACCTCTTTGGTTCCAATGGACCATCAGGGTTGGACCGTTAGATCCTAGATCTAACGGCCGGCATTATCCCCTGTTTTTGATAAGACGCGTCCCTCCTTTGGCTTTTCCGTGTTCCTCCACTCTCTGTGACCTTTTGATCTTAATCGGGTGGCTGAGGCTCCGTCCTCCTGTGATTAGATCTGGACGCTCTGTTTGATCAGACGGTCCAGATATAATCTGTTTAAGCCCATTACTCCTTCTTAAGCCCAACTATCTTTCTATTTCTCTACTGTTTTACTATTTCAGCACTTTCCTTTTAATTCTGCACCCCCCCTTCTTTTCTTCCCTTTCTTTTTATTTTTGCACTTTATTTTCTTTATTTTTTTTGGTAGCGGGAATGCAAGGAACTTGTACTTAAGCCTCAGGTACGGAGTTCGATTCCCACGGAAGGCAAAAGCTCCACGTGGGGGGTGGAGAAGGTCGTGAGTACATCGCAGCGGGGCAAGCCTAGTGTGGGGTGTGGTGAGCCGCCGGATGTTACAAAAAAAAGGCGCTTTTTTGTAACATCCGGCGGCTCACCACACCCCACTCTGGGTTGGCCCCGCCGCGATGTACTCACGACCTTCTCCACCCCCCCATGTGGAGTTTTTGCCTTCCGTGGGAATCGAACTCCGTACCTGAGGCTTAAGTACAAGTTCCTTGCATTCCCACTACCAATTGAGCTAGTATGGGGTGTGGTGAGCCGCCGGATGTTACAGTATCCACCTCTAGTGTTAGCGGCTAGATAAGATCACCTTTCCTCAATGTTTCGACCTTCAGTGTAAGCGGCTGAATAAGATCACCTTTGCCTTTAGGAATCTACCTCCAGTGTTAGCGGCTGGATATGACCAGCCTTCCCCCTGTGAAAGCAGACCTGTCAGATCTAAGCACCTATTCAGGCGACGATCTTTTACCTTTTCAGTCTAAGCACCTTTTCAGGCGACGACTTGTCAGATCTAATCACCTATTCAGGTGACGATCTATTTTTAATTCTCTAAGCCAGTCTAAGCACCTATTCAGGCGACGACTTGTCTATTTTCATCCTTAGTTTATGCATCAGTAGCCAAACCAGGTGACCCTGCATTTACTTTTATTCATTGCATTTGCATATCGTTATTTTCATTACCGTCTTTTCTCACCTTGAAGGACAAAATTCGGATCCTTCTTTTACTTAATTGCTCTTCGCAAGGAATTTATGAGATGACCTTGGCACTCGCATTCTCTATGCAAAGACACAATTAAGTAGGGGCAGCTGTTGTACCCTAATTTTGTCCCAAGCTTTTTCAAAACAAAAAAATGAAAAAGAAGAGAAAAGTCAAAGTCAACAAAAGTCAACAAAAAAGTCAACATTTCATAAGATGAGGACTTCGCAGAGCAAAGTCCCCATCGCTCTGCGAAGTCTGCGATTTTTTTGCAGATTTTAATTTCTTTGATTTGTTTTCATTATAATTATTATTATTATCACCTATCATTATTATTATCATTATTATCACCAATTGTGGTTGAATGGATCCAGCAAAGCTTTATTAAGCATGTGACATTAAAGGTTAAGGTGAGATGGCTTTTCTTCCAACCTAGCATGTGCCCAAGCAAGTTGGCTGCCCTTGGTCAGCTCTCATCCCTCCCAATTGACCTACCTCTAACCCTGAGCTTGCCAGCCAGCTGCTTGTTCTCTTTTCTTCCTTCTTTCTCCACCAAAACCAGTCAAACATAGGTGTTTTCACTTGCCCAAAAGCTGTTTTACTGCCCTGTTTTCAGCTGCCTTTTCTTCCTCCACACACCAGCCCACATGCTCCTTTTGCTTCCCCCAATCTCTGTACATGGCAGTGCACGTTTTCTTTGCTTGACCTCTCAAGATTGCAAGGATTGATCCCAAGAACAACCCAATTGCAAGCTGCCCAGTTTTTCAGATTTTCCTCATCATTGCTATCAAAGATCAGCTGCATTAATGGCTGGATTTGGCCAAAGTCTTGACCAAGATTGCAAGGCAATGTCACCTCTGCACTTTTGCATTAAATGCAAAGCAAAATAGCCTGGTCTTTAGCCCACAAATCAGCTGGATTCTAGAGATTTTCATCATTGCAATTGATTTGGTTTTGGCCTATAAAAGGAATGCAAGGCATAAGGATTCAACACACCTTCAAGAATTGAAAAATACAGAATTTTTGAGAGAGAATAGAGAGTTCCATACACAAATTTTACACTTCTTCCAGCAAGAACCATTTGAAGCTTTAGTGTTATCATCTTTGCTCTATTTTATCAACATTCCAATTTTGCAAAAAACAATCAATCAAGCCACTTCCTATCTCTTGCACACGCATTGCTAGGAGTTCTGTAAGTGTTCTAAAGTCTTTATCCTTCATTTTGAATTGTTGTTTGCATCATTTACTTTGTTTAATTTCATTTTGCACAAAAAACCCCTTTTGAAACTTCAAAAGGAATCTCAAAGTTGCAAAGCACTAAAACTGAGTTGTTGTACTCCTTTTCTTCAAAATTTTCAAAGCTTTTTAATCCCCTTAAGGTTCTGAAGCTTGCTCAGAAGTTGCTTCTGAACAGTAGTTCAGAAGCAGCTTCTGAACTCAAAATTTCGCAGAGTTCGCAGAGCAAAGTCATGGTCGCTCTGCGACCATGACAGAACTTGGGTTCGCAGAGCCAAGTTCAGGTTGCTCTGCGAAAGTTGCAGAACTCAGAACATGAATTCAGGCTTCCAAAAGCCAATTTTTTAAGGTTCTAACTAATGATTCAGAACCTAAGAGGGTTAAAACTCATTTTTATTCAAACCATATCAAGAGTTTTGCATGATATTGGAAATTTCACAAGTTTGAGCAACACTTTTTGAATAACTTGCGAAACAAGTTACGTTCGTAAACTTTCAAAATCCAACTTGAGCAATAAGCTAAGTTCATTATTTTCAAAACTAAACTTGAACAAAAACCTTGTTCATGATTTTTAATCAAACGTGAACCTAAGCCGAACTTGTTCACTTTTCAAAATCTTTTTCAAACTTGAGCCGAACTTGTGCGTTTTTTCACAAATTTGTGCATTTGCCATAAACTAGTTCCTTTTCATGCACATAAACAAGCAAACTTGTTCATAAGTTGCAACAACTAATTTGAGCAACAAACTTTTCTTAAGTTTTTACTAAGTGTTTTGCTCTCTTTGGGATTTCTTTGAATTTCAAACAAAACCTGAATGAAAAAGGGATGGTTTGACGTATGTCTCTCCATTTCCCCGATTGAACGAATGCTTGACGTATGCCTCGTTGTTCGGACAATCGTCATTCTATTTTCAACGTATCCAACCACACCAAACCAATCCTTGGCCCTTTGTGGTCAATTTGAACACTTTGGTCCCCCGTGACCATTTGATTCAATGTTCGACTCGGTTGAGTCACTTTGGTCAATGTTCGACTCGGTTGAGTCCATTGAACTTTTTCTTGATCCCGTTGGATCAATTGAACCCTTTCTCGACTCGGTTGAGTCACTTTGGTCAATGTTCGACTCGGTTGAGTCCATTGAACCCTTTCTTGATCCTGTCGGATCAATCGAACCTTTCTCGACTCAGTTGAGTCATTTTAACCTTTTTGGTCCCCTCGCGGCCAATTCAAACCCTTTTTCCCCAACGAACATGTTTTATCTATTCTAGCGCGATTCGAAACAAACGCTTAAGCCTCCCATGCGCGAGCACACAAGCTACGTTTAATCGCAAGAATACGGTCAAAACATCGTTCCTTAAAAATAACCAACAAATACGTTTTTCTAGCAAAGAACTACGTAGCTTTGATTTCTCCATCGCACCGGGAGATACGTAGGAGCAAGATCATCATCTTGTCAAGCACAATAATAAAAAACAACTTTTTTCCCTTTCATCATATTTTCTTTTTCCCTTTTACATATTCAAGCATGCAAGCAAAACATTTAAAAACATTCTAAGCCTTAGCTAACTAGGAGGTTCCCGTTGAGTACAACGGACGTGAGGGGTGCTAATACCTTCCCCTTGCGTAATCGACTCCCGAACCCGGTAATGGTTGCGATGACCATCCTTTCCTCATCGTCAAGGGTTTTATTATCGTTTCCCTTTAATAAAAAAAACTCAAGGGTTTATCAACGTTCCCTTTAAACAAAAACTTTGGTGGCGACTTCACACAAACCTTTCGAGCGTTCGTACACGTCTCGGGGTTTTTGTGTTTTTTTAACGAGAGCGCACAGCTGGCGACTTCACTGGGGACTTCCTCACTAGCGAGTCAAGCCTATCCTAGTTAGCTTTTAGGCTAAATGTTTTTATCTTTTTGCTTGCATGCTTTTATTTTATTGCCTATATCTTTCTTCTTTTCCTTTGCTTTATATTCATATATTTCATATTGCTTTATATTCATGTATTATATCAACTGTGGGGTTGTTACATGAGCGATGTTACTCCACATTGTTCAGGTTAATGCCGAACGTGTGAGGCTCTCTACCCGAGCTTTGAGAGAAATTAAGATAGGATGGTGGTTGTGTAGCGGAGGCCCGCGTTGACGTATGTCCGTGAGGAAGATGCGAAAACCCCGCCTAGAGGAGGTTTCACTTGGAATTTATTGAAGTCTCGCGAGTAATTTGCGATTGACGACCTTATTTTCCCTGTGGGATCCATGACTCTAGGGACCTTTTTAGAAAATCTCATCTCTAGAGCCTACATGTGAGGATGGGGGGAAGTTTTGAACGTTCCTATACCAAACCCCTGCATATCATAAACATTTGCATTCATGAAATTTTTTTTCGCATAAACAAAAAAAAAGGGGCATGTTTTTGCATAAGCATTGCATTCATACATTTACATGCATTTTCATGCATTTCAAAGAAAAACACCCACATCTTTCCTCCCAAACAAAACAAAAAAAGGTACCCGACCCGGTGTACCGTAGCATTTCTGATGAGATCCGAGCAAACCGGAAGGCCATCGAAATTCCAGAAATCATTTCTTTGTCCATGTAATTTATCATATTTTTGCGTTTTTTGAAAAAAAAATCATTTTGCTCTTCCCAAGGCAAATGACTAACTTTATGGGACCCCCATATTTCAAATCATTTCTATCATTAATAAAATTGCAGTTTATGTTCAAAAGTGTTCGTTTTTCTTTCGTTCTTAAATAGCAATAAATTTTCGCAACTCTACATTAAAAAAATCATGCTCATGAAAATCCATAAATACGCCCACCAAAAAAAATAATAACACTGCTGCGATCCCTTATGTCTTCAATTTTCCAATTAACCAAACGGAAGGTGATAATGAGGATGATTATGAACCTCCTGAAGGATTGTCCAGACCTAAGGATCAAGAGGATAGGGTAATACAACCTCACCAAGAGAACCCTCAAGAGATTGGCATCCCAGTTTTCCTATGCGGGGGCACACTCTACAAGATGGAATTATGACCTGGTCTTATTCAGATGTGTGGATAAACGTGAAGCATACATGACCATCAAAGAAATCCATGGGAGACCTCACCAAGGGTACTCAGCTTACCCACACGTCTCTGCTATTTCACCGTCCATCCCTACACCACAAAATCCCAGCCATCAAATTCAAATACCACAAAGGCCTCCCTCCCACTATCCACCACCATATCAACAACAACATTACCCACAAAATCCACCACAACATTATCAACAACCTCGCCCACAAGGTCAACAACAACATCAACCTAAAACTCCCCAACAACCCTTCAATTAATAGAATCGCCAAAAAACTGCATTCGACCCAACATTAATGAAGTACGCGGACCTGCTCCCTGCTTTGATTGCAAGAAATCTAGTTCAAACTAGAGCACCTCCTCACGTACCAAATATATTACCTATACCTCACATCCGTTGTACTCATAAACTCATTTTTGGGGCATAGCCATGATTGGAATGTTTGAGCCAAAAGCTTCAAATGGGCACCGGTTCATCCTGGTTGCCATCAACTGTTTCACCAAATGGGTCGAAGAAGCTTCTTATGCAAACATAACCCAACAAGTGGTCGCCCGATTCATCAAAAAAAAGAAATCATCGCCGTTACGGCACTCCCCACAAAATTATCATGGATATTGGGGCAAATCTAAACAACAACACAAAAAAGGAGTTGTGCAAAGATTTCGAAATCGAATACCACCACCCCTCCCCATACCGACCAAAGATGAATGGTGCGGTAGAAGCGGCCAACAAGAACATAAAGAAAATCATCCAAAAGATGGTGAAAACCTATAAGGATTGGCATGAGATGCTTCCCATTGCGCTACACGGCTACAGAATGTCAGTGCACATTTCCACTGGGGCAACCCCTTTCTCCTTGGTATACGGCATGGATGCCGTGCTTCCCATTGAAGTTGAAATCCCTTCGTTGAGGGTCTTGATGGAAACCAAGTTAGAAGAAGCCGAATGGGTCCAAACAAGGCTCGACCAACTGAACCTTATAGAGGAAAAGCGTCTAACAGCGTTATGTCATGGACAGCTGTACCAAAGGAGGCTCAAGAGGGCATTCGACAAAAAGGTCCGTCCTCGAGAATTCAAAGAAGGAGACCTAGTGCTCAAAAAGATATTACCTATCCGCAAGGATCCCCGCGGGAAGTGGACTCCCAGTTATGAAGGACCATACGTGGTAAAGAAAGCCTTCTCTGGCGGAGCCTTAATCATCACCACTATGGACGGAGAAGAGTTCCCACTCTCAATAAACTCCGACGCAGTCAAGAAGTACTATGCCTAAAAAAAAAAAGAGAAAAGCCCAATCATCATTGGCAAACCCAAAGCCCAATATTCGTTGGCAAAAAATAAAGCCCAATATTCATTGGCACTCCCTCATAATCCACAAAACCCAATTTTCATTGGCACACACAAATACAATTTCCAACCAAAGCCCGACCTTGCTCGGTGTCCAATCAAAAAGCCCAATTTTCATTGGCATTCCCACATCCCCAGTTAACCAAAGCCCAACCATGCTTGCCACCTACTCATACCCAAAGCCCAATTTTCATTGGCATTCGCAAATACAATTTCAAACAAAGCCCAATCATCATTGGCACAACCACAACCAAGGCCCGACTTTGCTCGGCATCCAATCATAACCCCCAGCGTCCAACATGACGTCTGTCATCCCAAATCATTCATAATACATGCATCATATCAAACTCATCCATGCATGCATTATCCAAATCATTCATATACATGCATCTCATATTCATATCATGCATCCTCAACCAGTATTCTCCAGTGAGTATTACATATTCACCAACATCTATCAATCACCTCTAGTGTTCCCCAGTGAACCTCATTCAAGAGCTTCCCCAGTAAGTTCTTTTAGAGAAAAAAATCCCCCAGAAGTTTTCTTCCCAAACTATCTCATTCCCAAATGGACCTGCTCACGGCCATTAAGATGCCCCAGCTGAGTTTCCCCAACAAAAATTCCTGATTGAGTCTACCTCATATCATTATCATATTGCATAACATATTGCATAAGACAACATGAAGCATATCATGCATCAACAATCATGTTCTCCTTTTTCAACAATTTAGGGATCCACCTCTAGTGTTAGCGGCTAGATAAGATCACCTTTCCTCAGTGTTTCGACCTTCAGTGTAAGCGGCTGAATAAGATCACTTCATCCCTAGGGATCTACCTCTAGTGTTAGCGGCTAGATAAGATCACCTTTCCTCAGTGTTTCGACCTTCAGTGTAAGCGGCTGAATAAGATCACTTCATCCCCAGGTATCCACCTCTAGTGTTAGCGGCTAGATAAGATCACCTTTCATCAGTGTTTCGACCTTCAGTGTAAGCGGCTGAATAAGATCACTTCATCCCCAGGTATCCACCTCTAGTGTTAGCGGCTAGATAAGATCACCTTTCCTCAGTGTTTCGACCTTCAGTATAAGCGGCTGAATAAGATCACTTCATCCCCAGGTATCCACCTCTAGTGTTAGCGGCTAGATAAGATCACCTTTCCTCAGTGTTTCGACCTTCAGTGTAAGCGGCTGAATAAGATCACTTCATCCCCAGGTATCCACCTCTAGTGTTAGCGGCTAGATAAGATCACCTTTCCTCAGTGTTTCGACCTTCAGTGTAAGCGGCTGAATAAGATCACTTCATCCCCAGGTATCCACCTCTAGTGTTAGCGGCTAGATAAGATCACCTTTCCTCAGTGCTTCGACCTTCAGTGTAAGCGGCTGAATAAGATCACTTCATCCTCGGGTATCCACCTCTAGTGTTAGCGGCTAGATAAGATCACCTTTCCTCAGTGTTTCGACCTTCAGTGTAAGCGGCTGAATAAGATCACCTTTGCCTTTAGGAATCTACCTCCAGTGTTAGCGGCTGGATATGATCAGCCTTCCCCCTGTGAAAGCAGACCTGTCAGATCTAAGCACCTATTCAGGCGACGATCTTTTACCTTTTCAGTCTAAGCACCTTTTCAGGCGACGATTTGTCAGATCTAATCACCTATTCAGGTGACGATCTATTTTTAATTCCCTAAGCCAGTCTAAGCACCTATTCAGGCGACGAATTGTCTATTTTCATCCTTAGTTTATGCATCAGTAGCCAAACCAGGTGACCCTGCATTTACTTTTATTCATTGCATTTGCATATCGTTATTTTCATTACCGTCTTTTCTCACCTTGAAGGACAAAATTCGGATCCTTCTTTTACTTAATTGCTCTTCGCAAGGAATTTATGAGATGCCCTTGGCACTCGCATTCTCTATGCAAAGACACAATTAAGTAGGGGCAGCTGTTGTACCCTAATTTTGTCCCAAGCTTTTTCAAAACAAAAAAAAAGAAAAAGAAGAGAAATGTCAAAGTCAACAAAAGTCAACAAAAAGTCAACATTTCATAAGATGAGGACATCGCAGAGCAAAGTCCCCATCGCTCTGCGAAGTCTGCGATTTTTTTGCAGATTTTAATTTCTTTGATTTGTTTTCATTATAATTATTATTATTATCACCTATCATTATTATTATCATTATTATCACCAATTGTGGTTGAATGGATCCAGCAAAGCTTCATTAAGCATGTGACATTAAAGGTTAAGGTGAGATGGCTTTTCTTCCAACCTAGCATGTGCCCAAGCAAGTTGGCTGCCCTTGGTCAGCTCTCATCCCTCCCAATTGACCTGCCTCTAACCCTGAGCTTGCCAGCCAGCTGCTTGTTCTCTTTTCTTCCTTCTTTCTCCACCAAAACCAGTCAAACATAGATGTTTTCACTTGCCCAAAAGCTGTTTTGCTGCCCTGTTTTCAGCTGCCTTTTCTTCCTCCTCACACCAGCCCACATGCTCCTTTTGCTTCCCCCAATCTCTGTACATGGCAGTGCACGTTTTCCTTGCTTGACCTCTCAAGATTGCAAGGATTGATCCTAAGAACAACCCAATTGCAAGCTGCCCTGTTTTTCAGATTTTCATCATCATTACTATCAAAGATCAGCTGCATTAATGGCTGGATTTGGCCAAAGTCTTGACCAAGATTGCAAGGCAATGTCACCTCTGCACTTTTGCATTAAATGCAAAGCAAAATAGCCTGGTCTTTAGCCCACAAATCAGCTGTATTCTAGAGATTTTCATCATTGCAATTGATTTGGTTTTGGCCTGTAAAAGGAATGCAAGGCATAAGGATTCAACACACCTTCAAGAATTGAAAAATACAGAATTTTTGAGAGAGAATAGAGAGTTCCATACACAGATTTTACACTTCTTCCAGCAAGAACCATTTGAAGCTTTAGTGTTATCATCTTTGCTCTATTTTATCAACATTCCAATTTTGCAAAAAACAATCAATCAAGCCACTTCCTATCTCTTGCACACGCATTGCTAGGAGTTCTGTAAGTGTTCTAAAGTCTTTATCCTTCATTTTGAATTGCTGTTTGCATCATTTACTTTGTTTAATTTCATTTTGCACAAAAAACCCCTTTTGAAACTTCAAAAGGAATCTCAAAGTTGCAAAGCACTAAAACTGAGTTGTTGTACTCCTTTTCTTCAAAATTTTCAAAGCTTTTTAATCCCCTTAAGGTTCTGAAGCTTGCTCAGAAGTTGCTTCTGAACAGCAGTTCAGAAGCAGCTTCTGAACTCAAAATTTCGCAGAGTTCGCAGAGCAAAGTCATGGTCGCTCTACGACCATGACAGAACTTGGGTTCGCAGAGCCAAGTTCAGGTTGCTCTGCGAAAGTTGCAGAACTCAGAACATGAATTCAGGCTTCCAAAAGCCAATTTTTTAAGGTTCTAACTAATGATTCAGAACTAAGAGGGTTAAAACTCATTTTTATTCAAACCATATCAAGAGTTTTGCATGATATTGGAAATTTCACAAGTTTGAGAAACACTTTTTGAATAACTTGCGAAACAAGTTACGTTCATAAACTTTCAAAATCCAACTTGAGCAATAAGCTAAGTTCATTATTTTCAAAACTAAACTTGAACAAAAACCTTGTTCATGATTTTCAATCAAACGTGAACTTAAGCCGAACTTGTTCACTTTTCAAAATATTTTTCAAACTTGAGCCGAACTTGTGCGTTTTTTCACTAATTTGTGCATTTGCCATAAACTTGTTCCTTTTCATGCACATAAACAAGCAAACTTGTTCATAGGTTGCAACAACTAATTTGAGCAACAAACTTTTCTTAAGTTTTTACTAAGTGTTTTGCTCTCTTTGGGATTTCTTTGAATTTCAAACAAAACTTGAATGAAAAAGGTATGGTTTGACGTATGTCTCTCCATTTCCCCGATTGAACGAATGCTTGACGTATGTCTCGTTGTTCGGACAATCGTCATTCTATTTTCAACGTATCCAACCACACCAAACCAATCCTTGGCCCTTTGTGGTCAATTTGAACACTTTGGTCCCCCGTGACCATTTGATTCAATGTTCGACTCGGCTGAGTCACTTTGGTCAATGTTCGACTCGGTTGAGTCCATTGAACTTTTTCTTGATCCCGTTGGATCAATCGAACCCTTTCTCGACTCGGTTGAGTCACTTTGGTCAATGTTCGACTCGGTTGAGTCCATTGAACCATTTCTTGATCCCGTCGGATCAATCGAACCTTTCTCGACTCGGTTGAGTCATTTTAACCTTTTTGGTCCCATCGCGGCCAATTCAAACTCTTTTTCCCGAACGGACATGTTTTATCTATTCTAGCGCGATTCGAAACAAACGCTTAAGCCTCCCATGCGCGAGCACACAAGCTACGTTTAATCGCAAGAATACGGTCAAAACATCGTTCCTTAAAAATAACAAACAAATACGTTTTTCTAGCAAAGAACTACGTAGCTTTGATTTCTCCATCGCACCGGGAGATACGTAGGAGCAAGATCATCATCTTGTCACGCACAATAATAAAAAACAACTTTTTTCCCTTTCATCATATTTTCTTTTTCCCTTTTACATATTCAAGCATGCAAGCAAAACATTTAAAAACATTCTAAGCCTTAGCTAACTAGGAGGTTCCCGTTGAGTACAACGGACGTGAGGGGTGCTAATACCTTCCCCTTGCGTAATCGACTCCCGAACCCGGTAATGGTTGCGATGACCATCCTTTCCTCATCGTCAAGGGTTTTATTATCTTTTCCCTTTAATAAAAAAAACTCAAGGGTTTATCAACGTTCCCTTTAAACAAAAACTTTGGTGGCGACTTCACACAAACCTTTCGAGCGTTCGTACACGTCTCGGGGTTTTTGCGTTTTTTTAACGAGAGCGCACAGCTGGCGACTTCACTGGGGACTTCCTCACTAGCGAGTCAAGCCTATCCTAGTTAGCTTTTTGGCTAAATGTTTTTATCTTTTTGCTTGCATGCTTTTATTTTATTGCCTATATCTTTCTTCTTTTCCATTGCTTTATATTCATATATTTCATATTGCTTTATATTCATGTATTATATCAACTGTGGGGTTGTTACATGAGCTATGTTACACCACATTGTTCGGGTTAATGCCGAACGTGTGAAGCTCTCTACCCGAGCTTTGAGAGAAATTAAGATAGGATGGTGGTTGTGTAGCGGAGGCCCGCGTTGACGTATGTCCGTGAGGAAGATGCGAAAACCCCGCCTAGAGGAGGTTTCACTTGGAATTTATTGAAGTCTCGCGAGTAATTTGCGATTGACGACCTTATTTTCACTGTGGGATCCATGACTCTAGGGACCTTTTTAGAAAATCTCATCTCTAGAGCCTACATGTGAGGATGGGGGGAAGTTTTGAACGTTCCTGTACCAAACCCCTGCATATCATAAACATTTGCATTCATGAAAAAAAATTTCGCATAAACAAAAAAAAAGGGGCATGTTTTTGCATAAGCATTGCATTCATACATTTACAAGCATTTTCATGCATTTCAAAGAAAAACACCCACATCTTTCCTCCCAAACAAAACAAAAAAAGGTACCCGACCCGGTGTACTGTGGCATTTCTGATGAGATCCGAGCAAACCGGAAGGCCATCGAAATTCCAGAAATCATTTCTTTGTCCAAGTAATTTATCATATTTTTGCGTTTTTTGAAAAAAAATCATTTTGCTCTTCTCAAGGCAAATGACTAACTTTATGGGACCCCCATATTTCAAATCATTTCTATCATTAATAAAATTGCAGTTTATGTTCAAAAGAGTTCGTTTTGCTTTCGTTCTTAAATAGCAATAAATTTTCGCAACTCTACATTAAAAAAATCATGCTCATGAAAATCCATAAATACGCCCACCAAAAAAAATAATAACACTGCTGCGATCCCTTATGTCTTCAATTTTCCAATTAACCAAACGAAAGGTGATAATGAGGATGATTATGAACCTCATGAAGGATTGTCCAGACCTAAGGATCAAGAGGATAGGGTAATACAACCTCACCAAGAGAACCCTCAAGAGATTGGCATCCCAGTTTTCCTATGCGGGGGCACACTCTACAAGATGGAATTATGACCTGGTCTTATTCAGATGTGTGGATAAACGTGAAGCATACATGACCATCAAAGAAATCCATGGGAGACCTCACCAAGGGTACTCAGCTTACCCACACGTCTCTGTTATTTCACCGTCCATCCCTACACTACAAAATCCCAGCCATCAAATTCAAATACCACAAAGGCCTCGCTCCCACTATCCACCACCATATCAACAACAACATTACCCACAAAATCCACCACAACATTATCAACAACCTCGCCCACAAGGTCAACAACAACATCGACCTCAAACTCCCCAACAACCCTTCAATCAATAGAATCGCCAGAAAACTGCATTTGACCCAACATCAATGAAGTACGCGGACCTGCTCCCTGCTTTGATTGCAAGAAATCTAGTTCAAACTAGAGCACCTCCTCACGTACCAAATATATTACTTATACCTCACATCCGTTGTACTCATAACCTCATTTTTGGGGCATAGCCATGATTGGAATGTTTGAGCCAAAAGCTTCAAATGGGCACCGGTTCATCCTGGTTGCCATCAACTGTTTCACCAAATGGGTCGAAGAAGCTTCTTATGCAAACATAACCCAACAAGTGGTCGCCCGATTCATCAAAAAAAAGAAATCATCGCCGTTACGACACTCCCCAAAAAATTATCATGGATATTGGGGCAAATCTAAACAACAACACAAAAAAGGAGTTGTGCAAAGATTTTGAAATCGAATACCACCACCCCTCCCCATACCGACCAAAGATGAATGGTGCGGTAGAAGCGGCCAACAAGAACATAAAGAAAATCATCCAAAAGATGGTGAAAACCTATAAGGATTGGCATGAGATGCTTCCCATTGCGCTACACGGCTACAGAATGTCAGTGCACATTTCCACTGGGGCAACCCCTTTCTCCTTGGTATACGGCATGGATGCCGTGCTTCCCATTGAAGTTGAAATCCCTTCGTTGAGGGTCTTGATGGAAACCAAGTTAGAAGAAGCCGAATGGGTCCAAACAAGGCTCGACCAACTGAACCTTATAGAGGAAAAGCGTCTAACAGCGTTATGTCATGGACAGCTGTACCAAAGGAGGCTCAAGAGGGCATTCGACAAAAAGGTCCGTCCTCGAGAATTCAAAGAAGGAGACCTAGTGCTCAAAAAGATATTACCTATCCGCAAGGATCCCCGCGGGAAGTGGACTCCCAGTTATGAAGGACCATACGTGGTAAAGAAAGCCTTCTCTGGCGGAGCCTTAATCATCACCACTATGGACGGAGAAGAGTTCCCACTCTCAATAAACTCCGACGCAGTCAAGAAGTACTATGCCTAAAAAAAAAGAGAAAAGCCCAATCATCATTGGCAAACCCAAAGCCCAATATTCGTTGGCAAAAAATAAAGCCCAATATTCATTGGCACTCCCTCACAATCCACAAAGCCCAATTTTCATTGGCACACACAAATACAATTTCCAACCAAAGCCCGACCTTGCTCGGTGTCCAATCAAAAAGCCCAATTTTCATTGGCATTCCCACATCCCCAGTTAACCAAAGCCCAACCATGCTTGCCACCTACTCACACCCAAAGCCCAATTTTCATTGGCATTCGCAAATACAATTTCAAACAAAGCCCAATCATCATTGGCACAACCACAACCAAGGCCCGACTTTGCTCGGCATCCAATCATAACCCCCAGCGTCCAACATGACGTCTGTCATCCCAAATCATTCATAATACATGCATCATATCAAACTCATCCATGCACGCATTATCCAAATCATTCATATACATGCATCTCATATTCATATCATGCATCCTCAACCAGTATTCTCCAGTGAGTATTACATATTCACCAACATCTATCAATCACCTCTAGTGTTCCCCAGTGAACCTCATTCAAGAGCTTCCCCAGTAAGTTCTTTTAGAGAAAAAAATCCCCCAGAAGTTTTCTTCCCAAATTATCTCATTCCCAAATGGACCTGCTCACGGCCATTAAGATGCCCCAGCTGAGTTTCCCCAACAAAAATTCCTGATTGAGTCTACCTCATATCATTATCATATTGCATAACATATTGCATAAGACAACATGAAGCATATCATGCATCAACAATCATGTTCTCCTTTTTCAACAATTTAGGGATCCACCTCTAGTGTTAGCGGCTAGATAAGATCACCTTTCCTCAGTGTTTCGACCTTCAGTGTAAGCGGCTGAATAAGATCACTTCATCCCCAGGTATCCACCTCTAGTGTTAGCGGCTAGATAAGATCACCTTTCCTCAGTGTTTCGACCTTCAGTGTAAGCGGCTGAATAAGATCACTTCATCCCCAGGTATCCACCTCTAGTGTTAGCGGCTAGATAAGATCACCTTTCCTCAGTGTTTCGACCTTCAGTGTAAGCGGCTGAATAAGATCACTTCATCCCCAGGTATCCACCTCTAGTGTTAGCGGCTAGATAAGATCTCCTTTCGTCAGTGTTTCGACCTTCAGTGTAAGCGGCTGAATAAGATCACTTCATCCCCAGGTATCCACCTCTAGTGTTAGCGGCTAGATAAGATCACCTTTCCTCAGTGTTTCGACCTTCAGTATAAGCGGCTGAATAAGATCACTTCATCCCCAGGTATCCACCTCTAGTGTTAGCGGCTAGATAAGATCACCTTTCCTCAGTGTTTCGACCTTCAGTGTAAGCGGCTGAATAAGATCACTTCATCCCCAGGTATCCACCTCTAGTGTTAGCGGCTAGATAAGATCACCTTTCATCAGTGTTTCGACCTTCAGTGTAAGCGGCTGAATAAGATCACTTCATCCCCAGGTATCCACCTCTAGTGTTAGCGACTAGATAAGATCACATTTCCTCAGTGTTTCGACCTTCAGTGTAAGCGGCTGAATAAGATCACTTCATCCCCAGGTATCCACCTCTAGTGTTAGCGGCTAGATAAGATCACCTTTCCTCAGTGTTTCGACCTTTAGTGTAAGCGGCTGAATAAGATCACTTCATACCCAGGTATCCACCTCTAGTGTTAACGGCTAGATAAGATCACCTTTCCTCAGTGCTTCGACCTTCAGTGTAAGCGGCTGAATAAGATCACTTCATCCTCAGGTATCCACCTCTAGTGTTAGCGGCTAGATAAGATCACCTTTCCTCAGTGTTTCGACCTTCAGTGTAAGCAGCTGAATAAGATCACCTTTGCCTTTAGGAATCTCCCTCCAGTGTTAGCGGCTGGATATGATCAGCCTTCCCCCTGTGAAAGCAGACCTGTCAGATCTAAGCACCTATTCAGGCGACGATCTTTTGCCTTTTCAGTCTAAGCACCTTTTCAGGCGACGACTTGTCAGATCTAATCACCTATTCAGGTGACGATCTATTTTTAATTCCCTAAGCCAGTCTAAGCACCTATTCAGGCGACGACTTGTCTATTTTCATCCTTAGTTTATGCATCAGTAGCCAAACCAGGTGACCCTGGATTTACTTTTATTCATTGCATTTGCATATCGTTATTTTCATTACCGTCTTTTCTCACCTTGAAGGACAAAATTCGGATCCTTCTTTTACTTAATTGCTCTTCGCAAGGAATTTATGAGATGCCCTTGGCACTCGCATTCTCTATGCAAAGACACAATTAAGTAGGGGCAGCTGTTGTACCCTAATTTTGTCCCAAGCTTTTTCAAAACAAAAAAAAAAAGAAAAAGAAGAGAAAAGTCAAAGTCAACAAAAAGTCAACATTTCATAAGATGAGGACTTCGCAGAGCAAAGTCCCCATCGCTTTGCGAAGTCTGCGATTTTTTTGCAGATTTTAATTTCTTTGATTTGTTTTCATTATAATTATTATTATTATCACCTATCATTATTATTATCATTATTATCACCAATTGTGGTTGAATGGATCCAGCAAAGCTTCATTAAGCATGTGACATTAAAGGTTAAGGTGAGATGGCTTTTCTTCCAACCTAGCATGTGCCCAAGCAAGTTGGCTGCCCTTGGTCAGCTCTCATCCCTCCCAATTGACCTGCCTCTAACCCTGAGCTTGCCAGCCAGCTGCTTGTTCTCTTTTCTTCCTTCTTTCTCCACCAAAACCAGTCAAACATAGGTGTTTTCACTTGCCCAAAAGCTGTTTTGCTGCCCTGTTTTCAGCTGCCTTTTCTTCCTCCTCACACCAGCCCACATGCTCCTTTTGTTTCCCCCAATCTCTGTACATGGCAGTGCACGTTTTCCTTGCTTAACCTCTCAAGATTGCAAGGATTGATCCCAAGAACAACATAATTGCAAGCTGCCCTTTTTTTTTTCAGATTTTCATCATCATTGCTATCAAAGATCAGCTGCATTAATGGCTGGATTTGGCCAAAGTCTTGACCAAGATTGCAAGGCAATGTCACCTCTGCACTTTTGCATTAAATGCAAAGCAAAATAGCCTGGTCTTTAGCCCACAAATCAGCTGGATTCTAGAGATTTTCATCATTGCAATTGATTTGGTTTTGGCCTATAAAAGGAATGCAAGGCATAAGGATTCAACACACCTTCAAGAATTGAAAAGTACAGAATTTTTGAGAGAGAATAGAGAGTTCCATACATAGATTTTACACTTCTTCCAGCAAGAACCATTTGAAGCTTTAGTGTTATCATCTTTGCTCTATTTTATCAACATTCCAATTTTGCAAAAAACAATCAATCAAGCCACTTCCTATCTCTTGCACACGCATTGCTAGGAGTTCTGTAAGTGTTCTAAAGTCTTTATCCTTCATTTTGAATTGCTGTTTGCATCATTTACTTTGTTTAATTTCATTTTGCACAAAAAACCCCTTTTGAAACTTCAAAAGGAATCTCAAAGTTGCAAAGCACTAAAACTGAGTTGTTGTACTCCTTTTCTTCAAAATTTTCAAAGCTTTTTAATCCCCTTAAGGTTCTGAAGCTTGCTCAGAAGTTGCTTCTGAACAGCAGTTCAGAAGCAGCTTCTGAACTCAAAATTTCGCAGAGCTCGCAGAGCAAAGTCATGGTCGCTCTGCGACCATGACAGAACTTGGGTTCGCAGAGCCAAGTTCAGGTTGCTCTGCGAAAGTTGCAGAACTCAGAACATGAATTCAGGCTTCCAAAAGCCAATTTTTTAAGGTTCTAACTAATGATTCAGAACCTAAGAGGGTTAAAACTCATTTTTATTCAAACCATATCAAGAGTTTTGCATGATATTGGAAATTTCACAAGTTTGAGCAACACTTTTTGAATAACTTGCGAAACAAGTTACGTTCATAAACTTTCAAAATCCAACTTGAGCAATAAGCTAAGTTCATTATTTTCAAAACTAAACTTGAACAAAAACCTTGTTCATGATTTTCAATCAAACGTGAACTTAAGCCGAACTTGTTCACTTTTCAAAATCTTTTTCAAACTTGAGCCGAACTTGTGCGTTTTTTCACAAATTTGTGCATTTGCCATAAACTTGTTCCTTTTCATGCACATAAACAAGCAAACTTGTTCATAGGTTGCAACAACTAATTTGAGCAACAAACTTTTCTTAAGTTTTTACTAAGTGTTTTGCTCTCTTTGGGATTTCTTTGAATTTCAAACAAAACTTGAATGAAAAAGGGATGGTTTGACGTATGTCTCTCCATTTCCCCGATTGAACGAATGCTTGACGTATGTCTCGTTGTTCGGACAATCGTCATTCTGTTTTCAACGTATCCAACCACACCAAACCAATCCTTGGCCCTTTATGGTCAATTTGAACACTTTGGTCCCCCGTGACCATTTGATTCAATGTTCGACTCGGTTGAGTCACTTTGGTCAATGTTCGACTCGGTTGAGTCCATTGAACCCTTTCTTAATCCCGTCGGATCAATCGAACCTTTCTCGACTCGGTTGAGTCATTTTAACCTTTTTGGTCCCCTCGCGGCCAATTCAAACCCTTTTTCCCCAACGGACATGTTTTATCTATTCTAGCGCGATTCGAAACAAACGCTTAAGCCTCCCATGCGCGAGCACACAAGCTACGTTTAATCGCAAGAATACGGTCAAAACATCGTTCCTTAAAAATAACCAACAAATACGTTTTTCTAGCAAAGAACTACGTAGCTTTGATTTCTCCATCGCACCGGGAGATACGTAGGAGCAAGATCATCATCTTGTCACGCACAATAATAAAAAACAACTTTTTTCCCTTTCATCATATTTTCTTTTTCCCTTTTACATATTCAAGCATGCAAGCAAAACATTTAAAAACATTCTAAGCCTTAGCTAACTAGGAGGTTCCCGTTGAGTACAACGGACGTGAGGGGTGCTAATACCTTCCCCTTGCGTAATCGACTCCCGAACCCGGTAATGGTTGCGATGACCATCCTTTCCTCATCGTCAAGGGTTTTATTATCTTTTCCCTTTAATAAAAAAAACTCAAGGGTTTATCAACGTTCCCTTTAAACAAAAACTTTGGTGGCGACTTCACACAAACCTTTCGAGCGTTCGTACACGTCTCGAGGTTTTTGCGTTTTTTTAACGAGAGCGCACAAATAGTGCACCTAGTGGATGAACTCACACATTTTAAATCTAGGGAAGTGGAGAATCTAAAGTTTGATCCCGTTTCTTGCATATTATTTTTCTTGTAGTTGCCAACTAAGTTGTGCTCAAAAGATAATAACACAGGACTTATGACATATTTTTATCAATTTCTTTTTTCGTTAATAATATTTTATCATTTTGACAGTTTCTGTTAGGGGATCATTTCTATAATAGCTCTTGATATAAATAATTAGTTAATTTTTTTCGTAGTGTGCATACACTAATTATTTGAAAAATCATTTAATGAAACATTTTATTCTAATTATCTTTACAAAATAATTTTTTTATCATTACATATATTTAAGATGCATAATGATATGTCCGCTAAGAGACCGATGTAGGCAACGATGGCGAAAGGTGCTCCGGTACGGTGGCGACGAGTCTTCGCGGTGGAATGAAAGGTGCCTACAGGCACGTTAACACTCCAACGCTCAAGTCAGTACTGGAACTAAGAAAGAGAGTGTAAAAAATGTGGGTAAAGTGAATCATTCCTTGAGGGTGAAGCTAACTAACCCTTATATAGGTGTGTGTTAGTATAACTTCCTCCGTGAGATTAGGAGACGGTTAGAGGACACATGTATGGTATCTGGATTGTCAGAAACCCATTCCCTTGAAAACCGAATGGTTAACAAAAAAATTCATACAACTTTCACTACTATATCGAATCACTGTTGGTATAGTTTAGTCTGTCTCCCAGCTCAATTCGTTCATGTTAATAGTGCACCTAGTGGATGAACTCACACATTTTACATGTAGGAAAGTGGAGAATCTAAAGTTTGATCTTGTTTCTTGCATATAATTTTTCTTGTAGTTGCCAACTGAGTTGTGCTCAGAAGATAATAACACAGGACTTATGACATATTTTTATCAATTTCTTTTTTTGTTAATAATATTTTATCATTTCTGATAGCTTCTTTTAAGGGATCATTTCTACAATAGCTCTTGATATAAAAAATTAGATAATTTTTTCGTAGTCTGCATACACTTATTATTTGAAAAATCTTTTAATGAAACATCTTATTCTAATTATCTTTATTAAATAATTTTTTATCATTACATATATTTAAGTGCATAATGATGTTGGAACAAAATGTATGAACAACTCTCTTTTGAGTTTTGATGATAACAAAGTGTTAAAAAGAAAATTGGATATTCTAATACTTGATTCTAGTTTGCAGAACCATATACTTAAAGATTGGTATCTAACAATAGTTCTGAAAGAACAAGTTAAGAGCAGAAGAAAAATTGTTGAAGCTTGTGTTGCAAGTTCTGAAGACTGCTTCTGAAGGTGCGTCTGAAGACCAACTTCTGAAGAGTGCGTCTGATGAACAGTACTTCTGAAGGTGCGTCTGAAGACCAGCTTCTGAAGAGTGCGTCTGAAGGTGCTTCTAAAGCCTGCTTTTGAAGAAGTGTGTCTGATGAACAGTGTCTGAAAGACCAGCTTCTGAATAACTGCGTCTGAGTTTTAAGGAAAAGCAGAAGTCAACAATTGAAACTGTCAACAGAAAAGTACTGTACAGTCATAACAGCTCTCTGCAACCTTTGCCTCCTTGGACGAAACACGCAGCCAGGTTTTAAGGAAACCATTCAAATCGTATTGCTCTGTTTTCTGTGCGCACACCAGAACAGAAGGAATTAATGGCTGAAGCTTCAATTATAACGGCTCTAAATTGATGACATGGCAACTTCTCAACAGCTCTTTATTCCTCTATAAAGGATTGAAGATTTGAAGAAGAAGAATAAGACTCCACAGACCTGCAAATCTGAAAGTGCCAATACTCTTTTTAATTGGACAGTCATCAAATAACTTAGAAATTCTTACAAACCTTTTTATCTTAGAATTTCTTAAGTATAGAGTCTTAATCTGTGCTGTATTTTGTGAACACCACTGATAGTATATCAAGTGTTCAAACTCAAACATATTCTTTGTAATTCTGTTTGATTAAAAGTCTCTTGCTTGTGTGCTTGAGCAACTAGAAGTCTCATACTTTGTGTTTGAGCAAGGAAGTCTCAAACTGTGTGTTTAAGCAAGGAAGTCTTAGACTGTGTGTCCGAGCAAGGAAGTCTCTAGCTGTGTGCTTGAGCAAATTGTAATCTTTGTGATTATAGTGAAAATCTCTTGTTAGTAACAAGGGGACTGGACTACTTCTGGATTGTGGAAGGAACCAGGATAAACTGCTTGTGTCTATCTCTCTCTCTCTCTCATTTACTTTATATCTATTGCAAAACACTCTTAAAATAGTTTCAGAATCTGATCTACATCTGATTCTGAACTAACCTTAGTTTTTGAGAAAGAAAAGAAAAAGCCAACACAATTCAACCCCCCCTTCTTGTGTTTTTCTGACCTTCAGTTGGTATCAGAGCCCCGTTTCTGATATTCAATAACCTAACAGTGAGTCAGTAAAGATCCTGAGAAAAACATGTCTTCTGATGATACTGGTGAATCCACATCCAGAAGTGGTGGTGGTGACTTGGAAAGGAAATCTCACTCACACCATAAACCTCCTATGTTTACTGGTGATCCTGAGAAATTTTCCTCGTGGAAAAGCAAGATGTACAGTCACATCATTGGAATTGATGACTCCTTATGGGATATCATAGAAGATGGTATAAATATACCAGTTGATGAAGAAGGAGTGGCTATTAACAGAAGAGGTCTTACTGATGCTGAAAGAAAGATCTACAGAAAGCATCACAATGTAAGAGGTATCATTGTGGATTCTCTACCTCACAATGAGTACTTGAAGCTGAGTGATAAATCAACAGCAAAAGCCATGTTCACCTCTCTCTGCTCTAACTATGAAGGAAACAAGAAGGTTAGAGAAGCAAAAGCAAATCTTCTGGTTCAGCAGTATGAGCTGTTCAGAATGATGGAGGATGAAAATATTGAGACTATATTCTCAAGATTTAAGACTCTGATTTCTGGACTTCAGATTCTGAAGAAAAACTATACTAGTGCTGATCATGTGAACAAGATCCTTAGAAGTCTGCCATCTAAATGGAGACCTAAAGTGACTGCTATTGAGGAAGCTAAAGATCTAAATACTCTAAGTATTGAAGATCTTATAAGCTCTCTCAAAGTGCATGAACTAGGACTCAATGAAGATGAACCTGTTATAAAATCTGAGTCTATAGCACTGAAATCTAAAGGAAAGTCATCAAAAGCTCCAAAAGCTATAGAATCTGATGAAGAATCTTCTGAGGGAAATTCTGAAGAAGATTCAGAAGCTGAGGAGCTGGAAATGCTTTCTAAAAGAATTCAGTACTTGATGAAGAGACAAAAGAAATCTTCTAACAGGAGCAGCAACTTCAAAGGATCTGGTTCCAAGAAGGAAGAACTAAAAGGTTGCTACAACTGCAAGAAAACTGGTCATTTGATAGTAGATTGTCCAGATCTTCAAAAGGACAAATCAAAGGAGAAATCCAGAAAGACCAACTCAAAATCAAGCAACTTAAAAGACAGATTCAAGAAAAGTCTTATGGCTACATGGGAAAAGCTTGACAATGAATCTGAGTCTGAGAATGAAGATGAAGAAGAAGCAAATGCAGCTCTAATTGCTACAACATCTTCTGATGAAGAGTCATGATCTGACTTTGAAGAAGAAGATGAGGTATATTCTGAACTCACTCGTTCTGAACTTGTTGATACTGTTAAGGATCTTATGAACCATCTCAGAAGCAAGCTAATTCAGTTAAAATCTTTGAAAAAGAAATACAGCTTGCTGACTGATGAGAATCTCCAACTTCAAAATCATATCAATGAGATTGAGGAAGAAGTTAGAGAACTCAGAGATATGGTTCATAAGAAACCTGATGAAGCTCCTAGTGAACATGAAATTGCTCTTCTGGATTTTATCCTAACTGGAATCAACAGAAGTAAATTTGCTTCAATGATTTATAGTATTAACAGAAACAGAGGAGAAGGAATTGGTTTCAAGAATGATCCATTCAATCATTCAACAGAAACAATTCTACCATTTTCTGGAGATATTATGAAAGGCACTGAGGTGTGTTTTGTACCTGCATCTGACAGTTCTGAGAAACTGAATTCATCAGATACTGAGACTGCTGAACCTGAGGTTCTGAACAACTCAGAATCCAAAACTTCCGAACCTAAGGGAAAGATGAAGGCAAAATCTAAAACTTTGCCAAAGTCTAAACCAAAAGGTTCTAAGTCTAAGACTATGAGGAAAACAGACTTTAAATCTGAAAAGGTTCAAAGTCTAAAGAGTTTAGAACCTAAGGCAAGCAAGTCTCAGAATCTGAAAAATTCAGACTCAAATTTTAAAAAAGCTGTGTTTATGAAATCTTCAAATGATACTAAACCAGTTTATACAAAACCTTTTAAATCTCAGAATGTCAGACAAAGGATACAAAAGAAAGCCAATCTGTCATCTGATTCTGATTGTATTAAGAAAGGTTTGAAAGTTTGCCTTGTGTCAGGAGCAGGCAAAACTAAAGTTCTTAATAAATCAGAACCTACTACTTCTGAATCGAAGATTCTTCGCAAATCAGAATCAAAGATTCTTAAGTCCAAAGTTCTGAAGAAAACAGAACCAAAGTCTTCAAAGGTTCATACACTAAAGAGCTCAGAACCAAAGACCTTCAAGTCTCAGGTTCTGAAGAAATCTGAGTCAAGACCATTGAAAGCTCAGGTTCTGAAGAACTCAGTGTCTGATACTAAGACTTATTCAAGATTAAAGGATTCATATCCAAGGTATCTGAACAAGTCTGAGTTCTATAACTCCAGACATAAGGTGCAACAAAAGACTAAACCTTTCAGAACTAACCCAAGAGGACCCATATGGGTACCTATGTCAGAAATCATTTCTATTGCAGATATGTTGAACAGCCGAAGAAAAGGAGAAGTCTTGGTACCTGGGCAGTGGCTGCTGGCATTACATGACAGAAGGAAAGTCTATGTTCCAAACCCTCACCATGAAAGAGGGAGGAACTGTGGGATCTGGAGGAAACCACAAAGACTGGATCATTGGTACTAAGCTATTGAGAGCTCTGCAGATCTTCAGCTCTCAGTGGACACTTCAGAACCTGAACAGATTTCTGAGTTTGAAGTATGTCCAGAAGCTGAAAATCCTCCTGTAGCTAAAAATTTCTCAGTAGCTGACACTTCTCCTGATGCCAATAAAGAACATTGTTAGAACATAATGGGTGTTCAGAAACAACCTGAATGAACAAGGAGATGTAGATCAGAAGCTCAAACAGAGGTATGATTTGTTCTCTATTATACTTAACAGCTTCTACACCAATGTGATAGACTATCAGATTCATGAAAACAGCATACCCATATTTGTGATAATTCTACTGCAATCTGCTTTTCTAAAAATCCAATTCTGCATTCAAGAGCCAAGCATATTGAAATTGAACATGCATTTCATCTCTTAAAAAATTGCTTGACTCTGAATAAAAATTGAGAACCTGAAGTTCATCAGAAGCTAAGACTTAACAGACACTCACTTTGAGAGTCTGAAGAAAGTTCAGCTTCTGAAAACATCAGAGTCTGAGTTTCAGTATCTGAATTTTTAAACTTCTGATAAAACTCATTGTAAGTGGACACTTACACATGGCCCACTAATGAGAGTGAATCTGAACAGTTGTCTAACACATGGTCAGAATCTGATAAGCTATAACTGCTGGGCAGTGATGAATTAGCTTTGAAAGTTGTACTTTGCCCCTCCTAAAGTCATTAATGTGCAAATGTGTTAAATGTTTTTCTGTTTTCAGTTTCTGAAATGTTTTAACAAAAACACTCAAAACACAGTCACACTTTCACTTTCTCATCTTAACATGTTCAGCTCTCAGACCTATTTAAAAACACTGAACAACTTTGTCTGAAAGAGTTCAGCAGCACTGAACCATATGCTCTGTTGTTTGAAAGAGTTCAGATGTACTGAACCATATGCTCTGAAAGTGTTCAGTGGTACTGAACAAAATGCTCTGAACATTTTATCTCACGTTTTAAACTCTCTTGTGTCTTAAAATTCTTGAATTTTCTTTTTGTTGATGACAAAAGGGGGAGTAAAAGGTAACAAGTATTTCAGGCTCTGAGCTTACAGTATATAAGTTAATTTCTGATAATTAATTAACTTAGGAGAACATTTTCTCATCTCTTAGCCTCTGATTTAAATTCTGTAAGATAAACTGAATTTCAATTCTATGAATCAAACTGAATTTAAATAACTTGGATAAAACTCAAGGGGAGCTTACAAACCTCACCTTGTGAATTATCAGACTCAGGGGGAGCTTACAAACCTCAGACCCTGAAGTCAGTTTGTTATTAAAATTCTGAATGTATTTACACTTTGATTTTTCATCTGTTTGATTTAAACTGAATTTAATTAACCTGGATAAGACTCAGGGGGAGCTTAGAAACCTCACCTTGTGGATTATCAGACTCAGGGGGAGTTTATAAACCTCAGAACCTGAAGTCAACTTGTTAATTAAATTAACAACAATTTTCTATTAATACTAATGTTTGTCATCATCAAAAAGGGGGAGATTGTTGGAACAAAATGTATGAACAACTCTCTTTTGAGTTTTGATGATAACAAAGTGTTAAAAAGAAAATTGGATATGCTAATACTTGATTCTAGTGTGCAGAACCATATACTTAAAGATTGGTATCTCACAATAGTTCTGAAAGAACAAGTTAAGAGCAGAAGAAGAATTGTTGAAGCTTGTGTTGCAAGTTCTGAAGACTGCTTCTGAAGGTGCGTCTGAAGACCAGCTTCTGAAGAGTGCGTCTGATGAACAGTGCTTCTGTAGGTGCGTCTGAAGACCAGTTTCTGAAGAGTGCGTCTGAAGGTGCTTCTGAAGTCTGCTTCTGAAGAAGTGCGTCTGACGAACAATGTCTGAAAGACCAGCTTCTGAATAACTGCGTCTGAGTTTTAAGGAAAAGCAGAAGTCAACAATTGCAACTGTCAACAGTAAAGTACTGTACAGTCAGAACAGCTCTCTGCAACCTTTGCCTCCTTAGACGAAACACGCAGCCAGGTTTTAAGGAAAGCATTCAAATCGTATTGCTCTGTTTTCTGTGCGCACACCAGAACAGAAGGAATTAATGGCTGAAGCTTCAATTACAACGGCTCTAAATTGATGACATGGCAACTTCTTAACAACTCTTTATTCCTCTATAAAGGATTGAAGATTTGAAGAAGAAGAATAAGACTCCACAGACCTGCAAATCTGAAAGTACCAATACTCTGTTTTATTGGACAGTCATCAAAAAACTTAGAAATTCTTACAAACCTTTTTATCTTAGAATTTCTTAAGTATAGAGTCTTAATCTGTGTTGTATTTTGTGTACACCACTGATATTATATCAAGTGTTCAAACTCAAACATATTCTTTGTAATTCTGTTTGATTAAAAGTCTCTTGCTTGTGTGCTTGAGCAACTAGAAGTCTCATACTTTGTGTTTGAGCAAGGAAGTCTCAAACTGTGTGTTTGAGCAAGGAAATCTTAGACTATGTGTCTGAACAAGGAAGTCTCATACTGTGTGTTTGAGCAAGGAAGTCTTAGACTGTGTGTCGGAGCAAGGAAGTCTCATACTGTGTATTTGAGCAAGGAAGTCTTAGACTGTGTGTCCGAGCAAGGAAGTCTCTAGATGTGTGCTTGAGCAAATTGTAATCTTTGTGATTATAGTGAAAATCTCTTGTTAGTAACAAGGGGACTGGACTACTTCTGGATTGTGGAAGGAACCAGGATAAACTGCTTGTGTCTATCTCTCTCTCTCTCTCTCTCTCTCTCTCTCTCTCTCATTTACTTTATATCTATTGCAAAACACTCTTAAAATAGTTTCAGAATCTGATCTACATCTGATTCTGAACTAACCTTAGTTTTTGAGAAAGAAAAGAAAAAGCCAACACAATTCAACCCCCCCTTCTTGTGTTTTTCTGACCTTCAGTTGGTATCAGAGCCCCGGTTCTGATATTCAATCACCTAACAGTGAGTCAGTAAAGATCCTGAGAAAAACATGTCTTCTGATGATACTGGTGAATCCACATCCAGAAGTGGTGGTGGTGACTATGAAAGGAAATCTCACTCACACCATAAACCTCCTATGTTTACTGGTGATCCTGAGAAATTTTCCTGGTGAAAAAGCAAGATGTACAGTCACATCATTGGAATTGATGACTCCTTATGGGATATCATAGAAGATGGTATAAATATACCAGTTGATGAAGAAGGAGTGGCTATTAACAGAAGAGGCCTTACTGATGCTGAAAGAAAGATCTACAGAAAGCATCACAATGTAAGAGGTATCATTGTGGATTCTCTACCTCACAATGAGTACTTGAAGCTGAGTGATAAATCAACAGCAAAAGCCATGTTCACCTCTCTCTGCTCTAACTATGAAGGAAACAAGAAGGTTAGAGAAGCAAAAGCAAATCTTCTGGTTCTGCAGTATGAGCTGTTCAGAATGAAGGAGGATGAAAATATTGAGACTATATTCTCAAGATTTCTGACTCTGATTTCTGGACTTCAGATTCTGAAGAAAAGATATACTACTGCTGATCATGTGAACAAGATCCTTAGAAGTCTGCCATCTAAATGGAGACCTAAAGTGATTGCTATTGAGGAAGCTAAAGATCTAAATACTCTAAGTATTGAAGATCTTATAACCTCTCTCAAAGTGCATGAACTAGGACTCAATGAAGATGAACCTGTTAGAAAATCTGAGACTATAGCACTGAAATCTAAAGGAAAGTCATCAAAAGCTCCAAAAGCTATAGAATATGATGAAGAATCTCCTGAGGGAAATTCTGAAGAAGATTCAGAAGATGAGGAGCTGGAAATGCTTTCTAAAAGAATTCAGTACTTGATGAAGAGACAAAAAAAATCTTCTAACAGGAGCAGCAACTTCAAAGGATCTGGTTCCAAGAAGGAAGAACTGAAAGGTTGCTACAACTGCAAGAAAACTGGTCATTTGATAGTAGATTGTCCAGATCTTCAAAAGACAAATCAAAGGAGAAATCCAGAAAGACCAACTCAAAATCAAGCAACTTCAAAGACAGATTCAAGAAAAGTCTTATGGCTACATGGGAAAAGCTTGACAATGAATCTGAGTCTGAGAATGAAGATGAAGAAGAAGCAAATACAGCTCTGATTGCTACAACATCTTCTAATGAAGAGTCATGATCTAACTCTGAAGAAGAAGATGAGGTATATTCTGAACTCACTCGTTCTGAACTTGTTGATACTGTTAAGGATCTTATGAACCATCTCAGAAGCAAGCTAATTCAGTTAAAATCTTTGAAAAAGAAATACAGCTTGCTGACTGATGAGTGAAGGTGAGAAAAACACACACAAGAAGGGGGCGTTGAATTGTGTGACTCAAAACTTGTTCTTTTTCTTTTCAAAACCTTTACACAAGTTCAGAACCAGGTTCTGAACTGTGATCAGAAATTATGTGCAGCGGATAAACAAGTTAAAATGAGAAGGGAAGAGAGACACACAGAAATTTATACTGGTTCCTTCTCAATGTGAGAAGTAGTCCAGTCCCCTTGTTTTCCAACAAGAGAGTTTCACTATAATCTGAAGATTACACAATGCTCAACCACTAAGGAAGAGACTTCCAGTTGCTCAATCACAAAGAAAGAGACTTCTATGCTTAACCACCAAGGAAGAGGCTTCCAATGCTCAAGTCACTAAGACAAGAGACTTCTCAATGCTCAAGACACTAAGTCAAGAGGCTTCTGACTCAGACCACAAAGGAATGAGGTTACAAATGCTCAGTTTACAGACTGAGACTTTGAGGACCAAACTGGTTTACAAATGAAATAGTTTGGGATGAACACTTGATCAAATATCAGAGGTGTTCTCTTAATACAACATAGGTTAAGACTCTTAACCTTAAGAAATTCTAAGTTACAAGACTAAAGAATTTCTAAGAGTTTTTATGAACTTGACAGTTTTTGACAGAAAACAGAGTGCAGGTTCAGCAATGTAGTTTCAAGAGTCTTAGACAATTTTCTTCTTCAAATCTTCTTCCTTTTATAGATGAAATATAGCTGTTGAAGATTTGCTCGATTTAAGGAAAGAGCCGTTGCAATTGGGCTATGTTTTTTGCAAAAAGTGTGCTGCACTTTTTCAAGCAAAACAGAGCAGCAGCCATTTTTGAAATGGCCTACCTTAAAAGCTAGAGAATGTTTGGGTCAGGGAGACAACTGTTCCATTGAGTTGTTCTGACATATCCAGGCATTAAATGCGCACAGTACTGGTCACTATCCAAGCCACATCAGCATGAGAAGCTTCTCTGTGAACAGTGATCAAAAGCTGCTTCAGTTGTACTGATCAGAAGCTGGCTTCAGGAGTTGACTCTGCATTGACTTCTTCAGAAGCACCCAGGCATCAGAAGCTGCCTTCAGACTCAGAAGCAGCACTTCAGGAGCACCACTTCAGGACCACTTCAGAAGCTCTCAGTTCAGTACCACTACTTCAGGAGCACTTCTTCAGGAGCACTTCTTCAGGAGCACTTCTTCAGAAGCACTTCTTCAGGACCAGTTTCCTTCTAGCTTTGCAACCTTGCTTCTTAGCTTTCCTTCTTGCTCTTTAGCTTGTTCTTCCATAACCATTGTCAATTAATACTTATTAAGCACGTGGTTCTGAAACACTTGAACAAAGCATTAGCAAATAACCAATTTTCTCTTTAATACTTTGTTATCATTAAAACCATAAAGAGAGATATGTTTACACACAAATGTTTCAACAATCTCCCCTTAATTTAAAAAGACTTGTTAAACACATTTTGCTCCAACAATCTCCCCCTTTTTGATGATGACAAACATAAGTATTAAAACAGAAAATTGTTGTTAACTTAATTAACAAGTTGACTGCAGGGTGTGAGGTTTGTAAGCTCCCCCAGAGTCTGATCCAAGTTAATTAAGTTCAGTTAAAAACAAAAATGTGGAAATTTCAGGATTGTTGTTAAGTTTAATTAACAATCTGACTTCAGGAGAGGTTTGTAAGCTCCCCCTAGGTCTAACAGTCCTCAAGGTTAGGTTTGTAAGCTTCCCTTGATTCTTATCCAAGTTAATTAAGCTTAACTTAAAACAATATAGTGAAATTTACACTCAGAATTCAAAATGACTTGTTGACTTCAGGTTCTGAGGTTTGTAAGCTCTCCCCCTAAGTCTGATAATCCACAGGATGAGTTTTGTAAGCTCCCTGAGTCTTATCCAAGTTATTTTAAATTCAATTTACTCACTAAGAGTAATGTATCTCACAGAAATGTATCAGAGCCATAATTTCACTTCAGAGGCTAAGAATTAAATGCAGTTCTCATAAGTTTAGTCAGAATTGTATCAGAGCTTAACAATTGTATCAGAGCTAGCTTAACAATTGTATCAGAGCTTGATAGGCTTAACTTCTGACAATTTTTAACTTATTTTTGAGCTCAGGTGCTTTAATACTTGTTTTACTTTCTCCCCCTTTTGTCATCAACAAAAAGTTTTACTTACTCCCCAACACAAAAAATTTCTCCCCCTTTGTCAAGAGAGTTTGAAAATGTATCTGTATCAGAGCAGAAAAGGATTTTAAAAGAGTTTGAAAGCATGTATCAAAGTAGTTCAATTATCTCCCCCCTTTTTTAAAGAGTTTGAAAACATTTCAAAAGGATTCAGAGTGAGGGGGTTTGAACAAGAATTTGTGAGATATTTATGCAATCATATGGATAACCAAGCAGCAAGGATAATCATCAGAGCCTACTTGATTTTCAATGAGTATATGACTTGCATTAAAAATAGAATGCTGTTCAGAAGCAGAAAAAGTTTGGAGCTTCTGACCAGGTCATTCTGTGTTCAGACATGACTTGTTCAGTACAAAAGGTTCAGTATCAGAGCAAGATAACCACATAGTGTTCAGTATCAGAGCCAAAACATGCAAGAAGGTATCAGAGCAAATCTGAGCTGGTTTAAAGAAAATAGTTCAGATCAGAGCAGGTCTAACTCATTTTTAAAGTAAAATTTTCAGATTAAAGACCAACTGAAAAGATATCTCAGAGCTTGATACCAATTGAGGATTTGATCTCAGAGGCTGATACCAAAATACAGTTTTAAGACTGCTGAACTTGTATCAGAACCTGATTTCAAAACATGAAGGTTTACCTCAGAGTCTGATACCAAATTGACATTTTAGTGCTGATACCAAGATGAATAGGTTTCTTAAGACTGAACATGTCTGAAACACTTTGAGCATTAAAAAATGTGTCTGTGCTAAACAGTTTTGAAAACATACTGATACCAATTGAAAATTGTTTGTCAAGCAATGTTAACAGTTAATATTAGAGCAGAAAATCACATTTTTAAATTGATGACTTTGGGAGGGTTTGAGTATAACTTTCAAAGCTTTAATCATCATTGCCCATAGCTATACTTATCAGATTCTGACCAACATTAGATTTTTATCAGATTCAGAAGTCAGAAAATCCAGGTTCTGATCCTTCAGACTCTGAAGTTTTTCAGGCTTAACTTTATTCAAACTCTCAGAAGATAAGTGTTTGATAAGTCTTAGCTTATGATAAACTCAGAATCAAGGAATACATTCAGATTCAAGCACATTTTCAAGAGATAAAATGCATGTTCAGATTCTTTTTAATAAAATTGAATCTTTCTTCTGTTAGGGGTTTTGTGAATATGTCAGCCCATTGATGATCAGTATCAATGAACTGAATATCTAAAACACCCTTTTGAACATAATCTCTTATAAAATGATGTTTTATTTCTACGTGCTTGGCTCTAGAGTGCAGAATTGGATTTTTAGACAGACATATAGCAGCAGTATTATCACAATAAATAGGAATATTGTCTGCATGAATCTGATAATCCTCTAATTGATGTTTCATCCAGAGCAGTTGTGTGCTACAACTTGCAGCTGAGATGTATTCTGCTTTTGCTGTTGACAAAGCAATGGTTGCTTGTCTCTTGCTGGCCCAGGATATCAGATTCTCACCAAGAAACTGACAGTTTCCACTGGTGGATTTTCTTTCAATCCTGTCCCCAGCATAGTCAACATCACAGAATCCAACTAGCTTATAATTTAGAGATTTCTTATACAAAAGTCCCAAATTAGTTGTTCCTTTCAGATACCTGAAGATTCTCTTGACAGCAGTCATATGAGATTCTCTAGGATCTGATTGGAATCTGGCACACAGACATACACTAAATAAAATATCTGGCCTAGAAGCAGTTAAGTATAGGAGAGAACCTATCATACCTCTGTACAGCTTCTGATCTACTTTTGAGCCATTGTCCTCTTTGCTTAAGGTGCAGGTGGGATGCATTGGTGTTGTCATCAGCTTGCAATCATCCAGCTGGAACTTCTTCAGAAGCTCCTTGGTGTATTTTGACTGATGAACATAAATACCATCTTTGCATTGGTTGATTTGAATTCCCAAGAAGAATTTCAGCTCACCCATCATGCTCATTTCAAATTCATCCTGCATTAACTTAGAAAATTCCTTGCAAAGAGAGGCATTAGTAGAACCAAATATGATATCATCAACATAGATTTGTACAATTAAGATTTCTTTCTTAACAGTTTTTCTAAAGAGTGTATTGTCAACTTGACCTCTTACAAAACCATTTTTAATTAAGAAATTACTAAGCCTTTCATACCAAGCTCTGGGAGCTTGTTTCAGACCATACAAAGACTTCTTAAGTTTAAAAACATGATTTGGATATTTAACATCTTCAAAACCAGGAGGTTGTTTTACATACACTTCTTCAAAAATTACACCATTTAAGAAAGCATTCTTAACATCCATTTGATATAAGATGATATCATGATTAATAGCATAAGAAAGAAGTAACCTGATTGCTTCCAGTCTTGCTACTGGAGCAAAAGTTTCTGTGTAATCTATTCCTTCTTGCTGGCTGTACCCTTGAGCTACTAATCTAGCCTTGTTTCTGATCACTTCTCCTTGTTCATTGAGCTTGTTCCTGAACACCCATTTTGTTCGAATGATGTTCTTCTAATCAGGTCTTGCCACAAGATCCCATACATCATTCCTTTGAAACTGGTTCAGCTCTTCTTGCATTGCTACAATCCAACCATCATCAGCAAGTGCTTCATCAGCAGTTGTAGGCTCAATCATGGATAGCAGGCCAAGCAAGGACTCATTCTGAGTGAATGCTGATCTTGTCTTTCTTGGACTGTTCTTGTTTCCAATGATCAACTCCTCAGGATGTGAAGACTTGTACTTGAATGAGGTTCTGGGTGGATTAGCTTCTGAAGAACCATTAGGGATTTGTTCAGAACCATGCTGGTCTTGATTAGCATCAGGAGTAGTGTCATTGCTGGAGAGTTTTTCAAATTCTTCATTGTTTTCAGCTTCTGAACCTTCATCAGAACCTGAACTGGGTTCAGCTTCTGAAGGCTCTTCTGAGATTCTGATATCTGCAAAACTCTCAACCAGCTCTGGTATTTCACTACCAGGCTTCTTATCATCAAACCTAATGTGTATAGCTTCTTCAACAACATGTGTTTCAGAATTATACACTCTGTATGCCTTAGATCTCTCTGAGTATCCTAAAAAGATACCCTTTTGAGCCTTGGCATCAAATTTCTTTAGGTAGACCTTATTGTTTAGTATGTAACATGTACAACCAAACTGATGAAAATAAGAAATACTTGGTTTTCTTCCTTTGAACAATTCATATGCTGTTTTATTTAGAATGGGTCTGATGTAGATCCTGTTCTGAATATAACATGTTGTGTTTACAGCTTCTGCCCAAAAGTACTTAGCAATTTTAGATTCATGGATCATGGTTCTTGCCATTTCTTGTAAAGACCTGTTCTTTCTCTCTACAACTCCATTTTGTTGTGGAGTTCTAGGAGATGAGAACTCATGGAGAAATCCATGGTCTTCACAAAAGTTTTCAAAAGGTTCATTTTCAAATTCCCCACCATGATCACTTCTGATTTTTAAAATTTTCAAATTAGTTTCTGTTTGTACTTGTTTGCAGAATTTGAAAAACACATCATATGTTTCATTCTTGGTTCTGAGGAATTTAACCCAAGTCCACCTACTATAATCATCAACAATTACAAGACCATACTTCTTCCCATTGATTGAAGCTATTCCAACAGGACCAAACAAATCAATGTGAAGGAGTTCTAGAGGTTTAGAGGTGGAAACAATGTTCTTTGGTTTAAAAGAAGTTTTAGAAAACTTTCCAATTTGGCATGCACTGCACAGTGCATCTGAGTGATAATCAATCTGGGGTAGGCCTCTGACCAGCTGTAACTTGCTAAGCATAGAGATGAGTCTCCAGTTAGCATGTCCCAGCCTTTTGTGCCACACCCATTTTTCATCACTCACAGACAGAAGGCAAACTACCTTCTGCTGAACCAATTCAGAAAAATTAATTTTGTAAACATTGTTTTTCCTGCTGCCTCTGAACACTACAGACTTGTCTTTGCTACTGATTACAGTACATGTGTTCTTATTGAACATGACTTCATAATCACTATCACATAATTGACTTATGCTAAGTAGATTATGTCTAAGTCCATCTACCAGCCAAACATTATCAATGTACAGGGAAGAATTACCTATCTTACCAGTACCAATGATCTTTCCTTTCTGACTTCCTCCAAATCCCACAGTTCCTCCCTCTTTCAGAGTTAGGGTTTGGAACATAGACTTGTCCCCTGTCATATGATGCAAGCATCCACTGTCCAGGTACCAGGACCTTTCCTTTTCTTTGGATGACAAGCATATCTGCAATTGAAATAATCTCAGACTTAGGTACCCAGATTTTCATGGGTCCTTTGGGGTTAGTCCTGAAAGGTTTTGGCTTTTTAAACTTGTGTCTGAAGTTATGATGTTCAGACTTGTTCTGATATTTAGGATATGAATCCTTATATCTTGAATAAGTCTGAGTTTCTGAACCTGAATACTTCAGAACCTGAGTTCTTAATGGTTTGGACTCAGATTTCTTCAGAACCTGGGACTTGAGAGTCTTTGGTTCTGAATCCTTTAGAGTTTGAACCATTGAGCAATTTGGTTCTGATCTCTTCAGAATTCTTACTTTGTTTACTTCAGGCACAAGGCAAGCTTCAGTTTTGCCTTTCTTAAAACAATCAGAAGCATAAAACTGATTGGTTTGCTTTGGCTTGCTTTGCCTAACATTCTGAGATTGAAAATGTTTTACATTGACTGGTTTAACAGATTTTGAAGTTTTAATAAACCCAGTCTTAGAAAAATTTGAATCAGATTTATTCAGATTCTGAGACTTACTAGTTCCAGGTTCTGAACATTTCAGATTCTGAACTTTTTCAGGTTCAAAGTCTGATTTCCTCTTACTCTTAGGCTTAGGACCTTTTGGCTTAGATTTAGGCAAGGTTTTAACATTTGCCTTCATCTTATCCTTAGGTTCAGAAGCTTCAGAGTCTGAGTTGTTCAAAACTTCTGACTTAGTCTCAGATTCTGATACTTTCAACTTCTCAGATTTATCAGAAGCAGGCACAAAGCATATACCATTGCCTTTTAAAATATTTTCAGAACATGAAGGTGAGTTTAATTCATTTGAAGGTTTGAATAAATCATAGCCAATGCCTTCACCTTTGTTTCTGATCATATTATACATCATAGAGGCAATTTTAGTTCTATTGAACCCAGTTAACATGAAATCCTGAAGAGCTATTTCCTGTTCATTAGGAACCTCTTCAGATTTCTTATGAGCCTCTTTTCTGAGTTCCTCAACTTCTTTATCATATTCAAAAATTTGATTCTGAAGTTTAAGATTTTCCTCAGACAGCAAGTTAGTTTGATTTTTCAAAGATTTAATTTCTTTTAACTTGCTCTTAAGATGACTCATAAGATCATTAACTGTTTCAATTAATTCAGATCTAGAGAGTTCAGAAAATACCTCATCTTCTTCATCAGAATCTGAGCATGATTCTGTATCAGAAGATGCAGTTGCCATCAGGGCCAGGTTTGCTTCTTCCTCATCAGATTCTGACTCATTGTCCAGATCATCCCATGTAGCCATGAGACTCTTCTTAAGCTTATTTCTGAAACTGCTGGACTTTGAGCTGGACTTCTTTGCTTTTTCCTTTGATTTTTCCTTCTGAAGATCAGGACAATCAGCAATGAAGTGGCCAGGCTTTTTGCAGTTGTAGCAGCTTTCTTTTTGGATATCCCTCTTTGAACCAGAATTAGATCCTCTAAAGTTACTGCTTCTGTTAGAGAATTTTTTCTTTCTGTTCATCAGATACTGAAGCCTTTTAGAAATCATTGCAAGCTCATCAGCATCTGAATCTTCATCAGAATTTCCCTCAGGAAACTCTTCTTTAGATTCAATTGCTTTCAAAGCTTTAGCAGGTTTTCTTTTAGACTTCAGAGCTAATGTTTTTGGCTCTCTAACAGACTCATCCTCATTGAGTCCCAGTTCATGCACCTTGAGGGAGCTTATAAGATCCTCAATACTTAAAGTATTCAGATCCTTAGCTTCCTCGATAGCAGTCACTTTAGGTCTCCATTTGGATGGCAGACTTCTTAAGAGTTTGTTCACATGGTCAGCTGTGGTATAACTCTTTTTCAGAATCTGAAGTCCAGAAACCAGAGTCTGAAATCTTGAGAACATAGTCTCAATATTTTCATCCTCTTTCATTCTGAACAGTTCATATTGCTGAACAAGAATGTTTGCCTTAGCTTCTCTAACTTTCTTATTACCTTCATAGTTAGAGCAGAGGGATGTGAAGATGGCCTTTGCTGTGGACTTGTCACTCAGCTTCTGATACTCAGTGTGAGGTAATGAGTCCACAATGATACCTCTGACATGATGATGCTTCCTATAGATCTTTCTTTCTGCATCACTCAGAGCTCTTCTGTTGACAGCAACACCTTCTTCATCTACTGGTATTGAGATTCCATCTTCAATAATATCCCATAGAGTATCATCAATCCCAATAATGTGACTATACATTTTACTTTTCCACCAAGAGAATTTTTCTGGGTCACCAGTAAACATAGGAGGTTTATTGTGTGACCTAGACTTCTTTTCTTCAGTACTATAGTCATATTGTACATTTCTTTGATTTCTGGGAGATGGTGGATTTCTGGGAGAAGGTGGGGGTGAACCACTAGTTGAGGTCATGTTTTTCTCAGGATCCTACTGACACACTGTTAAGTGTTAATATCAGAACCGGAGCTCTGATACCAACTGAAGGTGAGAAAAACACACACAAGAAGGGGGGGTTGAATTGTGTGACTCAAAACTTGTTCTTTTTCTTTTCAAAACCTTAACACAAGTTCAGAACCAGGTTCTGAACTGTGATCAGAAGTTATGTGCAGCGGATAAACAAGTTAAAATGAGAAGGGAAGAGAGACACACAGAAATTTATACTGGTTCCTTCTCAATGTGAGAAGTAGTCCAGTCCCCTTGTTTTCCAACAAGAGAGTTTCACTATAATCTGAAGATTACACAATGCTCAACCACTAAGGAAGAGACTTCCAGTTGCTCAATCACAAAGAAAGAGAATTCTATGCTCAACCACCAAGGAAGAGGCTTCCAATGCTCAAGTCACTAAGACAAGAGACTTCTCAATGCTCAAGACACTAAGTCAAGAGGCTTCTGACTCAGACCACAAAGGAATGAGGTTACAAATGCTCAGTTTACAGACTGAGACTTTGAGGACCAAACTGGTTTACAAATGAAATAGTTTGGGATGAACACTTGATCAAATATCAGAGGTGTTCTCTTAATACAACATAGGTTAAAACTCTTAACCTTAAGAAATTCTAAGTTACAAGACTAAAGAATTTCTAAGAGTTTTTATGAACTTGACAGTTTTTGACAGAAAACAGAGTGCAGGTTCAGCAATGTAGTTTCAAGAGTCTTAGACAATTTTCTTCTTCAAATCTTCTTCCTTTTATAGATGAAATATAGCTGTTGAAGATTTGCTCGATTTAAGGAAAGAGCCGTTGCAATTGGGCTATGTTTTTTGCAAAAAGTGTGCTGCACTTTTTCAAGCAAAACAGAGCAGCAGCCATTTTTGAAATGGCCTACCTTAAAAGCTAGAGAATGTTTGGGTCAGGGAGACAACTGTTCCATTGAGTTGTTCTGACATATCCAGGCATTAAATGCGCACAGTACTGGTCACTATCCAAGCCACATCAGCATGAGAAGCTTCTCTGTGAACAGTGATCAAAAGCTGCTTCAGTTGTACTGATCAGAAGCTGGCTTCAGGAGTTGACTCTGCATTGACTTCTTCAGAAGCACCCAGGCATCAGAAGCTGCCTTCAGACTCAGAAGCAGCACTTCAGGAGCACCACTTCAGGACCACTTCAGAAGCTCTCAGTTCAGTACCACTACTTCAGGAGCACTTCTTCAGGAGCACTTCTTCAGGAGCACTTCTTCAGAAGCACTTCTTCAGGACCAGTTTCCTTCTAGCTTTGCAACCTTGCTTCTTAGCTTTCCTTCTTGCTCTTTAGCTTGTTCTTCCATAACCATTGTCAATTAATACTTATTAAGCACGTGGTTCTGAAACACTTGAACAAAGCATTAGCAAATAACCAATTTTCTCTTTAATACTTTGTTATCATTAAAACCATAAAGAGAGATATGTTTACACACAAATGTTTCAACAATCTCCCCTTAATTTAAAAAGACTTGTTAAACACATTTTGTTCCAACAATGAGAATCTCCAACTTCAAAATCATATCAATGAGATTGAGGAAGAAGTTAGAGAACTCAGAGATATGGTTCATAAGAAACCTGATGAAGCTCCTAGTGAACATGAAATTGCTCTTCTGGATTTTATCCTAACTGGAATCAACAGAAGTAAAGTTGCTTCAATGATTTATAATATTAATAGAAACAATGGAGAAGGATTTGGTTTCAAGAATGATCCATTCAATCATTCAACAGAAACAATTCTACCATTTTCTGAAGATATTATGAAAGGCACTGAGGTGTGTTTTGTACCTGCATCTGACAGTTCTGAGAAACTGAATTCATCAGAAATTGAGACTACTGAACTTGAGGTTCTGAACAACTCAGAATCCAAAACTTCTGAACCTAAGGGAAAGATGAAGGCAAAATCTAAAACTTTGCCAAAGTCTAAACCAAAAGGTTCTAAGTTTAAGACTATGAGGAAAACAGACTTTAAATCTGAAAAGGTTCAAAGTTTAAAGAGTTTAGAACCTAAGGCAAGCAAGTCTCAGAACCTGAAAAATTCAGACTCAAATTTTAAAAAAGCTGTGTTTATGAAATCTTAAAAAGATACTAAACCAGTTTATACAAAACCTTTTAAATCTCAGAATGTCAGACAAAGGATACAAAAGAAAGCCAATATGTCATCTGATTCTGATTGTATTAAGAAAGGTTTGAAAGTTTGCCTTGTGTCAGGAGCAGGCAAAACTAAAGTTCTTAATAAATCAGAACCTACTACTTCTGAATCGAAGATTCTTCGCAAATCAGAATCAAAGATTCTTAAGTCCAAAGTTCTGAAGAAAACAGAACCAAAGTCTTCAAAGGTTCATACACTAAAGAGCTCAGAACCAAAGACCTTCAAGTCTCAGGTTCTGAAGAAATCTGAGTCAAGACCATTGAAAGCTCAGGTTCTGAAGAACTCAGTGTCTGATACTAAGACTTATTCAAGATTAAAGGATTCATATCCAAGGTATCTGAACAAGTCTGAGTTCTATAACTCCAGACATAAGGTGCAACAAAAGACTAAACCTTTCAGAACTAACCCAAGAGGACCCATATGGGTACCTATGTCAGAAATCATTTCTATTGCAGATATGCTGAACAGCCAAAGAAAAGGAGAAGTCTTGGTACCTGGGAAGTGGCTGCTGGCATTACATGACAGAAGGAAAGTCTATGTTCCAAACCCTGACCATGAAAGAGGGAGGAACTGTGGGATCTGGAGGAAACCACAAAGACTAGATCATTGGTACTGAGCTATTGAGAGCTCTGCAGATCTTCAGCTCTCAGTGGACACTTCAGAACCTGAACAGATTTCTGAGTTTGAAGTATGTCCAGAAGCTGAAAATCCTCCTGTAGCTAAAAATTTCTCAGTAGCTGACACTTCTCCTGATGCCAATCAAGAACATTGTTAGAACATAATGGGTGTTCAGAAACAACCTGAATGAACAAGGAGAGGTTGATCAGAATCTCAAACAGAGGTATAATTTGTTCTCTATTATACTTAACAGCTTCTACACCAATGTGATAGACTATCAGATTCATGAAAACAGCATACCCATCTTTGTGATAATTCTGCTGCAATCTGCTTGTCTAAAAATCCAATTCTACATTCAAGAGCCAAGCATATTGAAATTGAACATGCATTTCATCTCTTAAAAAATTGCTTGACTCTGAATAGAAACTGAGAACCTGAAGTTCATCAGAAGCTAAGACTTAACAGACACTCACTTTGAGAGTCTGAAGAAAGTTCAGCTTCTGAAAACATCAGAGTCTGAGTTTCAGTATCTGAATTTTTAAACTTCTGATAAAACTCATTGTAAGTGGACACTTTACACGTGGCCCACTAATGAGAGTGAATCTGAACAATTGTCTAACACATGGTCAGAATCTGATAAGCTATAACTGCTTGGCAGTGATGAATTAGCTTTGAAAGTTGTACTTTGCCCCTCCTAAAGTCATTAATGTGCAAATGTGTTAAATGTTTTTTCTGTTTTCAGTTTCTGAAATGTTTTAACAAAAACACTCAAAACACAGTCACACTTTCACTTTCTCATCTTAACATGTTCAGCTCTCAGACCTATTTAAAAACACTGAACAGCTTTGTCTGAAAGAGTTCAGCAGCACTGAACCATATGCTCTGTTGTTTGAAAGAGTTCAGTTGTACTGAACCATTTGCTCTGAAAGTGTTCAGTGGTACTGAACAAAATGCTCTGAACATTTTATCTCACGTTTTAAACTCTCTTGTGTCTTAAAATTCTTGAATTTTCTTTTTGTTGATGACAAAAGGGGGAGTAAAAGCTAACAAGTATTTCAGGCTCTAAGCTTACAGTATATAAGTTAATTTCTGATAATTAATTAACTTAGGAGAACATTTTCTCATCTCTTAGCCTCTTATTTAAATTCTGCAAGATAAACTGAAGACCAGCTTCTGAAGAGTGCGTCTGATGAACAATGCGTCTGAAGGTGCTCCTGAAGTCCGCTTCTGATGAAGTGCGTCTGATGAACAATGTCTGAAAGACCAGCTTCTGAAGAACTGCGTCTGAGTTTTAAGGAAAAGCAGAAGTCAACAATTGCAACTGTCAACAGTAAAGTACTGTACAGTCAGAACAGCTCTCTGCAACCTTTGCCTCCTTGGACGAAACACGCAGCCAGGTTTTAAGGAAACCATTCAAATCGTATTGCTCTGTTTTCTGTGCGCACACCAGAACAGAAGGAATTAATGGCTGAAGCTTCAATTACAACGGCTCTAAATTGATGACATGTCAACTTCTCAACAGCTCTTTATTCCTCTATAAAGGATTGAAGATTTGAAGAAGAAGAATAAGACTCTACAGACCTGTAAATCTGAAAGTGCCAATACTCTGTTTTATTGGACAGTCATCAAATAACTTAGAAATTCTTACAAACCTTTTTATCTTAGAATTTCTTAAGTATAAAGTCTTAATTTGTGTTGTATTTTGTGTACACCACTGATATTATATCAAGAGTTCAAACTCAAACATATTCTTTGTAATTCTGTTTGATTAAAAGTCTCTTACTTGTGTGCTTGAGCAACTAGAAGTTTCATACTTTGTGTTTGAGCAATGAAGTCTCAAACTGTGTGTTTGAGCAAGGAAGTCTTAGACTGTGTGTCTGAGCAAGGAAGTCTCATACTGTGTGTTTGAGCAAGGAAGTCTTAGACTGTGTGTCTGAGCAAGGAAGTCTCATACTGTGTGTTTGAGCAAGGAAGTCTTAGACTGTGTGTCCGAGAAAGGAAGTCTCTAGCTGTGTGCTTGAGCAAATTGTAATCTTTGTGATTATAGTGAAAATCTCTTGGTAGTAACAAGGGGACTGGACTACTTCTGGATTGTGGAAGGAACCAGGATAAACTGCTTGTCTCTCTCTCTCTCTCTCTCTCTCTCTCTCTCCCCTTTACTTTATATCCGCTGCAAAACACTCTGAAAATAGTTTCAGAATCTGATCTACATCTGATTCTGAACTAACCTTAGTTTTTGAGAAAGAAAAGAAAAAGCCAACACAATTCAACCCCCCTTCTTGTGTTTTTCTCACCTTCAAATGATCTGTCTAGTAAAAGACCAATGTAGGCAACGGTGGCGGAAGGTGCTCCGGTACGGTGGCGACAAGTCTTCGCGGTGGAACGAAAGGTGCATGCGGGCACATTATCACTCCAATGCTTAAGTCAGTATTGGAACTGAGAAAGAGACTGTAAAAAATGTGGGTAAAGTGAATCATACCTTGAGGGTGAAGCTAACTCACCCTTATATAGGCATGTGTGAGAATAACTGCCTCCGTGAGAGTAGGAGGCAGTAAGAGAACACGTGTACGGTATCTAATGCACGGGGGCGTGCTCCAGTGGAGTAAGGTGTACTGGTATTGGTGTGTTCCTTCAGACGATGCGCCTTAGTCTGGTGGACGCTTGGTCCACGTGTGTCGCGATGGAATTTGACCTTCTGTCCGGTCCAGAACACATAATATTAGTATTAAAAGTTTACAATAATATTTACCTATTTTTAATTAATTATTTTTTACAGACCTTTAATTTAATTTTGATATATAATAATATATATTTTTATTTTTATATTGGTCACATACTAAAATAAATGTACACATGTGAAATGAAAATGTGATGATTCAATTTAAACTCGAAATTCTACATAAAATGGTCTTACAACTAAATCACTAAACTAAACAACGAAGACGATATATACTAATATATGAATTTAACAAGTTTACACCGATTCAACAAGAGTTTATAATTTTGCCACGTCACTCTAACTTTCTGAAATAAATGCTCGCTGATGTGAAAATTGTTTGAGTAATAAATTAAAGAATGATAAATTTTGTGTAAACACCTCAAAAAAAAACTTTTGCATAAAATTGTATATTAATGTTTGACATATAGATAAGTTTTTTTTTCCTTTTGATTCATCAAACAAGGTTTTTAGGATACTTGTTTGCATCTTAAAATTGATAATAATTAATTGGGTCTTGCTAACCAGTGTCATAAGTGTGCGCACCTCGTTTTTTTTCCTCGGAAAAAAAGACGCGCAAATCCTCCGAGGACGTCCTCGAACGCTCGGAGGGCCTTTGTGAAGCCGCCACCAAAGTTTTTGTGTAAAGGGAACGTTGATAAACCCTTAAGTTTTTTTTTTGTTGTAAAGGGAAACGATAATAAAACCCTTTTGACGATGAGGATAAGGATTAGGTCATCGCAACCATTGTCGGGTTCGGGAGTCGGTTACGCGAGGGGAAGGTATTAGCACCCCTCACGTCCGTTGTACTCAACGGGAACCTTCTATTTGGTTAAAGCTTGAATTGTTTTTTAATACTTTGCGTGCATGTTCATTTATGTTAAAAATATAATAAAGGGGGGGAAAGAGATAAAAACAAACGAAAAAAAGAAAAAAAGTTTTTATTATTGTGCTTGACAAGATGTCGATCTTGCTCCTACGTATCTCCCGGTAGTCGGAGAATTCAAAGCATACGTAGTTCTTTGGTAGAAAAACGTATATGTGTTGGTTGATTTTAATTGGACGATGTTTTAACCGAATTCTTGCGATTAAACGTAGCTTGTATGCTCGCACTTGGAGACTTATTAAGCGTTCGTTCGCGAATCACATTAGAATTGTTAAAAGGTACGTCCGTTAGGGTAGATGGTTGAATTGGTCGCTATGGGACCAAGGGAGGTACAATGGACTCATATAAGTCAAACATTGACCGAGTGGACTCCGAAGAGTCGGGCGATTGTTCGATTGATCCACTGAGATCAAGAACGGGTACAATGGACTCGGACGAGTCGAACATTGACCGAGTGGACTCTAACGAGTCGAGGGGTTGAGTCTAATGGCCAACGGGGGACCAAAAGGCTTGGATTGACCACAAGGGGCCAAGATTTGGTTTGGTTAGGGTTGTACATATTAAAAAAGGGGAATGACGATTGTCCGAGCGACGAGACATACGTCACGCATTCGTACAATCGGGGCGATGGAGAGACATACGTCACACCATCCCTTTTTCATTCATGTTTTTGGATTGAATTCTTTAGAAATCCCAAGGTATATCAAAACATATGGTTTGAAAACCCAAAAAATGGGAAGGTTTAGCAAGTTTGCTAGAAAACGCGCAAGTTCGTCTCATTTTGCGAAAATGCGAACGTAAACGGTGTATGTTCATCTTTGAGTTTTGAACATCATGAACAATATTCATTGTTTAAGTTTAGATTGAAATGATGAACATAGCTTGTTTGTTCATGTGGTTTTGAAAGTTTGGGTACATAACTTGCTTTGCAAGTTACCCACAAAATGGCTATACGAACTTGTGATTTTGCCAAAATTATGCAAAAACCTTGTTATGGTTTGAAGAACATGGGTTTAAAAACTCTTAGGTTCTGAGCTCTGGGGCTAGAACCTCAAAAATTGGTTGGTTTGATACAAAAACTCAGGTTCTGAGTTCTGTCATGGTCGCACTGCGACCATGACTTCGCACTGCGAAGCATGCGAAATTTTGGGTTCAGAAGCTGTTTCTGAACTTTTGTTCAGAAACAACTTCTGAACACACTCAAGACCTTATAGATGGGTGAAAAACTTTGAGTTTTTGGGGTGAAAAAGGTTGGACAAACCAGTTTTGATGTTTTGAAAACCTTGGATTTCTTTGAAATTCAAAAGGGGTTTTTTTAGGACAAAGGTTTTGAGCCAAAATAGCTATGCAAACACAATTGAAAATGCAAGATAAAGAGCTTAGTAACTTACAGAACTCCTTAGCAAAGCTCCAGCTGCACTTGGTTTGATTTGGTTGAAGGCTTGTGCAAGAGGTTTGAGTATTTGTGATGGTTTTGGAACTTTGTAATGCTTTGTGTGGATTGGTTTTTTTCTGGTTGTTTGTGGAGATTTGTAGGTTGAAATGAGTAGAGTTTCTGCTCTTTGAATGCTGTGTTAACTGTGTTTGTTCCTTTGGGCATTGCCTTCTATTTATAGGCCAAAATCAAATCTTTGTCATCATTACACAATCCCAAAATTCAGCTGATTTGTGGCCAAGATCAAGCTGAATCCCTTTGCATTAAATGCTAATGGATAGAGGCAACCCTGCCTTGTACCAAGGGGCAAGATCCAGCTTGATTTCAGCCACAAATTCAACCAATTCTAGAAGGTAATGATGAAGAACAAAGCTGATTTGCAATTGGCTAATGCTTGGGGATCAATCCTTGCAATCTCAATGGTTGGTCAATAAAAACGTGCACTGTAATGTGCAGAGATTGAGGGATGAAAAGGCTAAAATTGGCTGGTGTGAGAGGGTGAAAAGCTGCTGCTGCAAAACAGAGTAGGCACTCATGGCTTTTCAAGTGAGAAATCCAGCTGGTTTGACTGGTTTTTGGGGCAGCAAGCAGGAGGAAAGTCCTCAAGCAGGTGGCTGGCAACCTTGTGGTGGTTAGCAGGTCACCTGGGAGGGACTAGAGCTGCCCAAGGGCAAGCCCACTTGCTTGTCACATGCTAGGTTGGAAGAAAAAGCTTCCAACCTTGGCATTAATGGCAAGTCCTTCAACTCTGGCTTTGCTTGGCCCAATTAGCCATGAATGCTACTTAAAATAATTATGGAAATGATATGCAACAAATTCTGGAATTAAATCCAAGAAACCAAAAATCTGCAGAAAAATCGCAGACTTCGCAGTGCGAAGTGGGCTTCGCATTGCGAAGTCCTCAATTTTGAAATGTTGACTTTTCTGTTGACTTTTGTTGACTTTTGACTTTTTTCCCCTCTTTGATTTTTTTTGATTTTTTGGTTTTAAAATGCGTAGGACAAAATTAGGGTACTACAGCTGCCCCTACTTAATTGTGTCTTCGCATAGAGTGCGTGAGTGCCGAGGGCATCTCATGAACTCTTTGCGGAGATCAATTAAGTAAAAAGAAAAAGAAGGACCCGAATTTTGTCCTTCGCGAAATGCAAATGTAAGGGTTGGTAGGGGTTGATCGTATCCAGCCGCTAACACTGGAGGTAGATCCACTGGGGGATGAAGGTAATCTTATCTAGGCACTGCTTCTAGAGGTCGATTCCTGAGGGTGGTGATTTACTCTAGGCACTGTCACTAGAGGTGGAACATTGAGGTAGGTGATCTTATCTAGGTACTGCTTCTAGAGGTCGATACCTAAGGATGGTGATTTACTCTAGGCACTGTCACTAGAGGTGGAACATTGAGGTAGGTGATCTTGTCTAGGTACTGCTTCTAGAGGTCGATACCTAAGGATGGCGATTTACTCTAGGCACTGTCACTAGAGGTGGAACATTGATGGAGGTGATCTACTCTAGGCACTGCTTCTAGAGGTCGATACCTAAGCTAGGTGATCTTATTCAGGCACTGTCACTGAATGTCGATTCCTAACGAGCTGTGATCTTATTCAGCCGCTAACACTGAAGGTCGATACACTGGGGGAGGTGATCTACTCTAGGTATTGCTTCTAGAGGTCGATACCTAAGCTAGGTGATCTTATTCAGGCACTGTCACTGAATGTCGATTCCTAACGAGCTGTGATCTTATTCAGCCGCTAACACTGAAGGTCGATACACTGGGGGAGGTGATCTACTCTAGGTATTGCTTCTAGAGGTCGATACCTAAGCTAGGTGATCTTATTCAGGTACTGCTTCTGAATATCGATTCCTAACGAGCTGCGGTCTTACCCTAAATAGGTGCCCCTGGTTGAATGTTGATGGATGCTGGTGAATATGTGATACTCACTGGAGAATCCTTGTTAAGGATGCATGCTTTATGGAATGAAATGCATATGTATGAATGGTTTTAAATATGCATGTATGAATAAAATGATGTTGGTTGGGTGCCGAGCAGAGTCGGTCTTTGTTTGTGGTTGTGTTCATGACAGTTGGGCTCTCTTTTTGTGTTTTGTTTGCTTTTTTTTTGGTTGGTCGGTTTGGAAGGACAACGTCCTTTGCCTACATACCCGAATGGGATCAAAACCGGTGTAGTTCGAGCCTAAGCCCGAAAATTTGTGTGTTTTGCCAATAATGATTGGACTTTTGTTTGGGGTTGAGACTCCTTGGGGAGTATCAATGAGGTTTGGCTTATGGGGATATAGGATCATTTTGGAAGCATGATCGATATCCAGCCTTTGTTGGTGTTTGGATATTCAGGGTGTTTATTGGGGAATTCTGCCTCTACTAACCCTTGGGGTTCTTGCGCTCCGCGTGCCGCGAGTTACACACTTGCCTTAGCTAAGGAGCATAAGTCTTTGGGTGCAATATTTTGGTGGGAACTACCGCAATTCTTTCAGAATTCACGAAGATTCAAAATAAAGCAAAGTTTGTTTGTTTTTTTTCTTTTTGGAAGAAAATTCTTTGGTTTATTTCCCATGTTTTAAAGCATTTTCATCGTGAATAAAACAAAATTTTATGCGCTACTGAGAACATAAAATAACAAAAGGAAATTTATTCAATGCAGATTTGACCTCTTGAATGGGTAAAAATACACAAAGTGAGAAGTGAGATAGAGAAAGACAAGAAAAAGCAAAAGAAAATGTTGGTTTTGGCACAACACATGCTATTTCCTTATGACTTCGATATTTTCGTTTGTTGGAAGATGCTGACGAGGCCGATTCCTCTCCTCTTGAATCTTGTCCGGAGCTCGGATGCTGCAGTCATTGCCTTTCTTCTTTTTTTTTGTTAACCCCTAACTTTTGCCTGGATTGCTCTTTCGAGTTCTCAATCCACCGGGGTGTATTTCCTTTTTTGATGTCCTTAATTTTTGCCTAGACCGCCTTTTCAGGTTTTCAATCTAGCAGGACGCTCTCTATTGCCTAAACCGCCCTTTCAGGTTTTCGATTTAGCGAGCTTTTCTCCTTTTTTTTTCTCTTTAGGCATAATACCTCTTGACTGCATCGGAGTTTATTGATAGTGGAAACTCCTCTCCGTCCATAGTGGTGATGATCAGGGCTCCGCCTGAGAAAGCTTTCTTTACCACGTACGGCCCATCATAGCTGGGAGTCCACTTCCCTCGGGGATCTTTGTGGATAGGTAATATCTTCTTGAGCACTAGGTCTCCTTCTTTGAACTCTCGAGGACGGACCTTCTTGTCGAATGCTCTCTTGAGCCTCCTTTGATAGAGTTGTCCGTGACATATTGCCGTCAGACGTTTCTCCTCTATGAGATTCAGTTGGTCGAACCTTGTTTGGACCCATTCAGCTTCTTCTAGCTTGGTTTCCATCAAGACCCTTAGCGAAGGAATTTCCACCTCTACGGGGAGAACAGCTTCCATACCGTATACTAAGGAGAAGGGGGTTGCCCCAGTTGAAGTGCGAATGGCTGTTCTGTAGCCATGTAGCGCAAAGGGAAGCATCTCATGCCAATCCTTATATGTTGTCACCATCTTTTGGATGATCTTCTTTATGTTCTTATTGGCTGCTTCTACCGCACCGTTCATCTTTGGTCGGTAAGGGGAGGAATTATGGTGCTCAATCTTGAAATCTTTGCACAACTCCTTCATCGTTTTGTTGTTTAGGTTTGCCCCATTATCCGTGATGATTTTGTGGGGAGTACCATAACGGCAAATGATTTCCTTCTTGATAAATCGGGCTACCACTTGTTTGGTTACGTTTGCATACGAAGCTGCTTCTACCCATTTGGTGAAGTAATCGATGGCAACGAGGATGAAGCGATGTCCATTTGACGCTTTGGGCTCGATCATTCCAATCATGTCTATGCCCCACATAGAGAAAGGCCAAGGTGAAGTCATGACATTCAGTGGAGTTGGTGGCACATGCACTTTGTCGGCGTAAATCTGGCACTTGTGACAAGTCTTGGCATAGTGGAAACAATCAGCTTCCATGGTTAACCAATAGTAGCCCGCCCTTAGGATTCTCTTTGCCATTGCATGCCCATTAGCATGGGTTCCAAAAGATCCCTCGTGGATTTCTTTGATGAGCATGTCCGCTTCATGTTTATCCACACATCTGAGTAGGACCATGTCATAATTTCTTTTGTAGAGGGTATTTCCACTGAGGAAGAACTGGGATGCCAATCTTCTGAGGGTCCTCTTGTCGGTGTGCGAGACATTTTCTGGATACTCTTGCTCTTCGAGGTATCGCTTGATGTCGTAAAACCAAGGTTTGTTGTCAAGTTCTTCTTCGACTGATGCGCATACAACTGGTTTGTCTCTACGATCCATCCTTATGATTGGTGCTTCATTGTAAGAATTTACTTGGTACATTGATGATAATGTAGCCAAAGCATCTGCTACCTGATTTTCTTCTCGAGGTATGTGGTGGAAATTGATTCCATCAAAATGCTTGATCAATTCTACAACCCGGGCTTGGTAGGGAATTAAATTGGGATGTCTTGTTTCCCATTCTCCTTTGACTTGATAGATGACCAAGGCTGAGTCACCGTATACTTCAAGGTTTTTGATCCTTAGATCAATTGCTGCTTCGAGGCCTAGGATACATGCTTCATATTCTGCCATGTTATTGGTGCAGTCAAAGCACAACCTTGCTGTGAAGGGCTGGTATCCATTTCTTGGGGAGATTAAAACTGCTCCGATACCGTGTCCCATGGCATTTGAGGCGCCGTCGAAAGCGAGCTTCCATTGAGCTCCTGGTTCTGGTCCTTCATCATCGCTTGTGACTTCTTCGTCATTCAAAGCTACGACATCTTCGTCTGGGAAGTCAAACTGTATGGGCTGATAATCCTCCAATGGTTGGTGAGCAAGGTGCTCGGATAAAACACTCCCTTTGATGGCTTTTTGAGCAACATATTGGATGTCATACTCAGACAGCAGCATTTGCCAACGGGCTATCTTCCCTGTGAGGGCAGGTTTTTCGAAGATGTACTTGATGGGATCCATCTTCGATATCAACCAAGTTGTATGGGTCAACATGTATTGCCTTAGACGTCGAGCAGCCCATGCTAAAGCGCAGCAAGTCTTTTCAAGTGAAGTATACCTTGTTTCACAGTCGGTAAACTTCTTGCTTAAGTAGTAGATTGCGTGCTCCTTCCTTCCCGTTTCATCTTGTTGTCCTAACACACAACCCATTAATCCTTCAAGTACGGTTAGGTATAAGATGAGGGGTTTACCCGGAACCGGAGGTATTAAGATCGGTGGTTCTTGCAGGTATTGTTTGATCTTGTCAAACGCCTCTTGGCAATCCTCGTTCCAATGAACGGCTTGGTTTTTCCTTAGCAGCTTGAAGATTGGTTCGCAGGTAGCTGTCATGTGTGAGATGAACCTGGCGATGTAGTTCAATCTTCCTAAGAAACCCCGGACTTCTTTCTCGGTATTTGGCGCTGGCATTTCTTGGATGGCCTTTACCTTATCGGGATCCACTTCAATACCTCTTTGGCTGACGATGAAGCCCAATAACTTCCCGGATCTAACGCCAAATGTGCACTTGTTAGGATTTAAGCGCAGCTTGAACTTTCTTAGGCGTTCGAAAAGCTTTTGTAGATGGACTAGATGATCCTCCTCCGTTTGGGATTTGGCAATCATATCGTCGACGTAGACCTCAATTTCCTTATGGATCATGTCATGGAAAAGAGTCACCATTGCTCTTTGGTATGTTGCCCCGGCATTTGTTAATCCGAAAGGCATTACCTTATAGCAGAATGTTCCCCATGGGGTGATGAATGTAGTTTTCTCCATGTCTTCTGGAGCCATCTTGATTTGGTTATATCCCGAGAAACCATCCATAAAGGAAAAGACTGAGAATTGGGCTGTGTTGTCCACCAATATGTCGATGTGTGGTAGTGGGAAATCATCCTTTGGGCTTGCTCTATTCAAGTCCCGATAATCCACACACATTCTCACCTTGCCATCCTTCTTCGGAACTGGCACAATGTTGGCAACCCATGTTGGATACTTGGTTACGGCTAAGAAGCCGGCATCGAATTGCTTTTTGACCTCCTCTCTGATCTTGAGAGCCATATCGGGTCGAGTTCTTCTCAATTTTTGCTTCACTGGCGGGCATTCCGGCTTGAGTGGCAGCTTGTGTACAACGATGTTAGGGTCTAAACCCGGCATGTCTTGATACGACCAAGCGAATACATCCACGTACTCTTGCAGAAGCTTGATCAACTTTCCTTTCACATCCTCGTGCAGGGAGGCTCCTATCTTGACCTCTTTTTTATCCTTCTCGGTCCCCAAGTTGACCTTTTCAACTGATTCTTGGTGAGGTTGTATTACCCTATCCCCTTGATTTGCAAGTCTAGACAATTCTTCAGGCGGTTCATAATCGTCCTCTTCATCATCTTCCGTTTGATTAATCGGGCAATCGAAGTCATAAGGGTTTAAGGTAGTGTTGTTTTTGGAGGGTAGATTTGTAGATCTGCATGATTATGATTTTTTTTTAGGCTTTTTGTAGAAAAATTTTTTTTTTAAACAAATGCAAAAAGAAAAAGACTCAACTGAACATAAAAGATTGCTTTTATTCATGATTGTAAATAACTTTTAAAACATGGGGGCCCCACACGACTAATCATTTGCCTTGGGCAGAGCTAAATGATTTTTTTTATTTAAAAGTAAAAAACAAACAAACATGGTTTATTACTTGATCCTGGTAATGATCTCAGGAACTGCGATAGCCCTCCAATTGTTCAAAGCTTCATCCGAAGCGCAACGATACACCAAATCAGGCACATCTTCGTCTACATCTTCGAGTAGAGCCACTTGATCTTCATGGATAAACCCCGCGCTAGCGAAATGCAAATGTAAGGGTTGGTTTATGAAGGTTCGGAACTTCCCCCCATCCTCACATGTAGGCTCTAAATTGGGAAATCTCCTAAGAAGAGGTCCTTAGAGTCATAGACCTCACATGGAATTAGGGTTGTCTATGGACATACGTCGACATGACTTCAATTAATTCCGCGTGAAAATCTCATCTAAGCGGGGTTGGACATCCCACCTCACGGACATACGTCAACGCGGGCTTCCGCACACAACCTCCTTCTAACTTAGTGTTTTTCTCAAGCTCGGGTAGAGAGCCTCACACGTCCGGCATTAACCCGAACAATGTGGAGTAACATCACTCAAGTAACCCCCACATTTGATATATATAATATGAATATAAAGCAAATAAAGCAAATATGAACATAAAGCATAAATATAACATGCATGAATAAAATAAATAAACATGGCACGCAAAGAAAATAAAGCAATTGTCTTTAACCCAAATAGGTTAGGCTTGACTCGCTAGCGGGAACAGGGTCCCCAGTGAAGTCGCCAGCTGTGCGCACCTCGTTTTTTTTCCTCGGAAAAAAAGACGCGCAAATCCTCCGAGGACGTCCTCGAACGCTCGGAGGGCCTTTGTGAAGCCGCCACCAAAGTTTTTGTGTAAAGGGAACGTTGATAAACCCTTAAGTTTTTTTTTTGTTGTAAAGGGAAACGATAATAAAACCCTTTTGACGATGAGGATAAGGATTAGGTCATCGCAACCATTGTCGGGTTCGGGAGTCGGTTACGCGAGGGGAAGGTATTAGCACCCCTCACGTCCGTTGTACTCAACGGGAACCTTCTATTTGGTTAAAGCTTGAATTGTTTTTTAATACTTTGCGTGCATGTTCATTTATGTTAAAAATATAATAAAGGGGGGGAAAGAGATAAAAACAAACGAAAAAAAGAAAAAAAGTTTTTATTATTGTGCTTGACAAGATGTCGATCTTGCTCCTACGTATCTCCCGGTAGTCGGAGAATTCAAAGCATACGTAGTTCTTTGGTAGAAAAACGTATATGTGTTGGTTGATTTTAATTGGACGATGTTTTAACCGAATTCTTGCGATTAAACGTAGCTTGTATGCTCGCACTTGGAGACTTATTAAGCGTTCGTTCGCGAATCACATTAGAATTGTTAAAAGGTACGTCCGTTAGGGTAGATGGTTGAATTGGTCGCTATGGGACCAAGGGAGGTACAATGGACTCATATAAGTCAAACATTGACCGAGTGGACTCCGAAGAGTCGGGCGATTGTTCGATTGATCCACTGAGATCAAGAACGGGTACAATGGACTCGGACGAGTCGAACATTGACCGAGTGGACTCTAACGAGTCGAGGGGTTGAGTCTAATGGCCAACGGGGGACCAAAAGGCTTGGATTGACCACAAGGGGCCAAGATTTGGTTTGGTTAGGGTTGTACATATTAAAAAAGGGGAATGACGATTGTCCGAGCGACGAGACATACGTCACGCATTCGTACAATCGGGGCGATGGAGAGACATACGTCACACCATCCCTTTTTCATTCATGTTTTTGGATTGAATTCTTTAGAAATCCCAAGGTATATCAAAACATATGGTTTGAAAACCCAAAAAATGGGAAGGTTTAGCAAGTTTGCTAGAAAACGCGCAAGTTCGTCTCATTTTGCGAAAATGCGAACGTAAACGGTGTATGTTCATCTTTGAGTTTTGAACATCATGAACAATATTCATTGTTTAAGTTTAGATTGAAATGATGAACATAGCTTGTTTGTTCATGTGGTTTTGAAAGTTTGGGTACATAACTTGCTTTGCAAGTTACCCACAAAATGGCTATACGAACTTGTGATTTTGCCAAAATTATGCAAAAACCTTGTTATGGTTTGAAGAACATGGGTTTAAAAACTCTTAGGTTCTGAGCTCTGGGGCTAGAACCTCAAAAATTGGTTGGTTTGATACAAAAACTCAGGTTCTGAGTTCTGTCATGGTCGCACTGCGACCATGACTTCGCACTGCGAAGCATGCGAAATTTTGGGTTCAGAAGCTGTTTCTGAACTTTTGTTCAGAAACAACTTCTGAACACACTCAAGACCTTATAGATGGGTGAAAAACTTTGAGTTTTTGGGGTGAAAAAGGTTGGACAAACCAGTTTTGATGTTTTGAAAACCTTGGATTTCTTTGAAATTCAAAAGGGGTTTTTTTAGGACAAAGGTTTTGAGCCAAAATAGCTATGCAAACACAATTGAAAATGCAAGATAAAGAGCTTAGTAACTTACAGAACTCCTTAGCAAAGCTCCAGCTGCACTTGGTTTGATTTGGTTGAAGGCTTGTGCAAGAGGTTTGAGTATTTGTGATGGTTTTGGAACTTTGTAATGCTTTGTGTGGATTGGTTTTTTTCTGGTTGTTTGTGGAGATTTGTAGGTTGAAATGAGTAGAGTTTCTGCTCTTTGAATGCTGTGTTAACTGTGTTTGTTCCTTTGGGCATTGCCTTCTATTTATAGGCCAAAATCAAATCTTTGTCATCATTACACAATCCCAAAATTCAGCTGATTTGTGGCCAAGATCAAGCTGAATCCCTTTGCATTAAATGCTAATGGATAGAGGCAACCCTGCCTTGTACCAAGGGGCAAGATCCAGCTTGATTTCAGCCACAAATTCAACCAATTCTAGAAGGTAATGATGAAGAACAAAGCTGATTTGCAATTGGCTAATGCTTGGGGATCAATCCTTGCAATCTCAATGGTTGGTCAATAAAAACGTGCACTGTAATGTGCAGAGATTGAGGGATGAAAAGGCTAAAATTGGCTGGTGTGAGAGGGTGAAAAGCTGCTGCAAAACAGAGTAGGCACTCATGGCTTTTCAAGTGAGAAATCCAGCTGGTTTGACTGGTTTTTGGGGCAGCAAGCAGGAGGAAAGTCCTCAAGCAGGTGGCTGGCAACCTTGTGGTGGTTAGCAGGTCACCTGGGAGGGACTAGAGCTGCCCAAGGGCAAGCCCACTTGCTTGTCACATGCTAGGTTGGAAGAAAAAGCTTCCAACCTTGGCATTAATGGCAAGTCCTTCAACTCTGGCTTTGCTTGGCCCAATTAGCCATGAATGCTACTTAAAATAATTATGGAAATGATATGCAACAAATTCTGGAATTAAATCCAAGAAACCAAAAATCTGCAGAAAAATCGCAGACTTCGCAGTGCGAAGTGGGCTTCGCATTGCGAAGTCCTCAATTTTGAAATGTTGACTTTTCTGTTGACTTTTGTTGACTTTTGACTTTTTTCCCCTCTTTGATTTTTTTTGATTTTTTGGTTTTAAAATGCGTAGGACAAAATTAGGGTACTACAATAAGAACATTGGTTAATGAATCTATTAATAAAAAATTTGCCTGGGAAATATAAATTTTTACTTTTATCTTAGCAATAACTACACCACTTTTTGATATAAACTTACTCCCTCCGTCCCGAAATATAAGCAAAAATTGGTCAACAAAAGTTAATGTATTTGGTTCAAAATTTGTACCAAATACATCAACTTATGTTGACTCATTTTTGCTTATATTTTAGGACGGAGTAGTACTATTTTTAACACTTTAACCAATGTTTCAAAGACATTCATTAGATTTATATAACTTAGGGTGGCATTTAGCCTGGGAATGTTAAGTTTTTTTCCACCATTGGGAAAAAAATTTTCAACCATTAGATTAATTAGGAACATTAATCTTATTATGGACTGCCTACACCATATTTTTTTCCTTTCTCTTTTACACTCTTATATTTTTGTTTTGATTTGGAATTTTTTGCTTTCCTTGATCTGGAAACAATTGGGCGTATTTCCTTGACACGCGCAAAATCGCATTTTTTTTCCAAAATAAATCTAGGCTTTGTCGGAATGCTACGAAACTTTACAGATCCTCTATATGTATTTTTATAGAGGTGTCTGCAAAAAACCAGCTCAAAATTCGTTTTCTAGATGGATGTTTTGTTGTTTCGTGTTTTTGAGTTTTTGGCGTGTAAAAAATTCATATTTCATCTGTCCCTTGTCAGAAAATTCTCGTTTTTTTGTGGGCAATTTTGTTTTTATGTCCTAAACATGTCTGCAAAAAATTGTGAAAAAATTCAACCTCTAAGGCACTCTTAATAATACGGGCGGGTGCGCGTGCCTGCGTGGGCGCGAGAAAATCCGGCCAATTGTTTCCAGATCAAGGAAAGAAAAAAATTCCAAATCTAAACAAAAATATAAGAGTGTAAAAGGGAAAGAAAAAAAATATGGTGTAGACAGTCTATGATAAGATTAATGTTCCTCATTAATCTAATGGTTAAAATTTTTTTTCCCATATTAAAAAAAACTTCCCATTCTTAGGCTAAACCCCACCGTAACTTGGTACTACATCAAAGATGCATGCTCTTTAAATTCATAAAGTATATACATGGATGATATTTATACCCAATGTTAATTAAAGATGCATGCTCTTCGTAGTGGTGATTGGTTTGTCATTGTAATTATTGGACTTGGTAGCTCCCTTTGGTACTCCTTGTGCTAGAGGAGCTTGTGTTATTTTTAATAAAATTTGTTTAGCATCTCAAAAAAAAAAAAGATTCTATTTGAAATGGCTTGTTCCACACTTTAAATTTGAGGAACCGATGCATGAAACTGGAAGGGACAGAAAGAATAATAGCCGCAAAGGTTGACGCATCACGCATGTGCTGATGGTGCAGCCGAAAGCATATAATAATAATAAATGTCCTATTAACTAGAGCATCATTTTGTCCAAAAAAAAAAAAAATTTAATTGTGCATGATAAAAAGAAATATTTTCTTCAAATTACAAGTTAAACATTTGTAAATATGAGAGATGTGATATACAAATAATTTTAACAGTTAGATCTATTAATCCATACACATTATATGATGAACTTTCAATATATTATCTTCACTAATTAATTGATTCATCTCACATAGTAGGCTATCGTGCTATTTCTCTTTGGAATACAAATAGGCTATCATGGTATATCTATTCATCTCATGATGACATAGTCAAGTCACATGTGTACTCTCCCAACAGCATCATAATTCATAACCACGCTCACTCACAAGCTATAAGCCTGATACGTAGTACGAGTGCGGGTACGATACGATACGGGTACGTGGATACGTGAAATTTTAAAATTTAGGATACGATACGGCTAAGATACATTAACAAAATATTTATATTAAAATTTATATGCATGTAAAATCCTTAAAAAAAAAAAAATAAGCATTGATTACTCTTCAATAATATATAATCATAAAAGTCATAATTTACAAAAATAATACATATGATCAAAATAAAAAATGAAACCTTTTTCATATAAATCATATTCTATTTTCATTCATATGTTACAATATCAACAAATGCATCAATAAAAGAACTCAAAACAAAGTTTGTTTAATGTTGATTGAATGAATCTCTTCTCTCTCGTTACTTTCATCCACCAAAAACATAATTTTTAATTGGTTAATAAAAAAACAATTATAGTGATTCATATCTTAAATTGAATCATATACATCTCCATTGAATTTTCACAACACAGTCTCACTTTTTTACCCTTCATTTTTTTCAGGATACTAATATGTGAAGTATCTAATAAGTATCTGTGTGTATCTGTCGAGTATCTTATAAGTATCCGATAAAATATATATTTTAAATTAAAATAATTAATTCCGATACTTCGTGGGTATGTATCCGAGAGTATCCGGAGAGTATCGGTATCCGATACGTATCTGATAAGGGTACGTCTCCATTTTGGAGTATCCGGTTCATAGCTCACAAGTGACAAGCTAGGTTCAAAGTTCAAACATTTTTCAGTTCTGTATTCATCTTTAGTCTTCCTAAACCCTAAATCCTTAATAAGAAAAACACAGGAATTTAATTAAAACATTTAGTTTGGTCAAATTAGCCATATTAAGAATAAAATTATGGTCATTCTAGCTAGTTCCTATTATTTGACCAATATTTGTGATTTATTGTTAGGAAATCTTAAATTAATTTAATATTTTTTCATGGACTCGAGTTTTTCCTCCATATTTTTTATTGAGCACCAATTTTATCTCTATATTTCCAATATATTGATTACACGAATTTTCATTAAAAAATTACAATTTAAGGTCATTAACTAGTGTTTCGGGAGCACTGATTAGCATTTTTCTTTTTACATGTACTCTCAAACATATTTACGGCAAACCTAATCATACTTTTAAGAGTAATGTACTTTAAAAATTAACGTTTTAAATGAAAAAAAATATCATACTTTTAGGATGCTGTCTAATGTGAGGGTTCAACATGTATATTATTTATTGAGAAATGATATTTGTACAACCATTTTGAAACAACTTTTTTGACAATTTTCTCTCTCATACTTACATGTTATTTTTATCCTCTATCTCCTTTTTTCTCTCTTTGTCTTTGACCAATAAGAAGAGAGAAAAACATGAATGTCACCAAAGTTATACAAATATCATTGCTATTATTTATTTTTGGCCTTAGTATTTTGTACCCGTGGTGTGATGGTTTTTGTTGTCAGTTTTTGTGTAGCTTTTCTCGTTGTATATTGTTTTTTCTTACACATCTGGTGCTTTGAATCTTTTACACTATATATTTCTTTGGCTTTTTCAAAAAAAAAAAAATGGTCTATTTGAAATGGCAATTAGGCAACCTAATCCATGAATTGTTTTGAAATATAATCCATGAATTGTTGCTATTTCATTAGAATTAAAAGTACATGAAAAGAGGGAGGAAAATGTGACCAAGAAATTTGGCATACTTTTTTTGACCACAAAATTTGGCATACTTATTCCAACAAAAATCAAAAACGAAAAATAACACATGGCTATATACCCATGCCCTCTCCCATATAAGAGAAACAATAGCAGTCATAAATTTTGACTACTGGTTAAAGATCATATGACTTGTATTTAAGTTTTGAATTCTCTTTAAAAAAACTCGGCTTGTAAAAATTATAATATGAACCGTCCAATCTCTTGATAGATTGAGATCCATTGACTATAGTATTTGATGATCTTAAAGAATTCGGGTCACGGAGAAGTTATGACCCTCTCATGTTCCTATCAAAAGGAGGACAATCTCCAACCCTAGGCACAACAATGTCCTTAGAAGTAGAAGACGGCGACATTGTTGATGGTGTTGAGAAAAATGCGGGCAAATTATAATAACGAAATCTCTCACTATTATTATTATTATTATTGTGATTGTGATGATATTGATGATGACTATTATTATTGTAAAGACTTGAAGCAGCACGTCGAAGATCTTCATCATCCTTACTACAAAGCACTTGTGCATATTGCATTAGGTTTGGGAACACCTCTTGTGATGATGACGACGAAGGAAAAAGAGGCTTCGGTGGAGCAAGCTGCGAAGAAGAAGAGGAAGAAGATGAAGCATTATTCTTATTGCGCGGCGGTGTTGGATCCGAAGGCAAATTAGAAATGAGTTGAGGGAAATTAAGCTTGGCTTTGTTTCCTTTGAATTTCAATGCAGCTTCATCATAAGCAGTAGCTGCAGCTTCAGCTGTTTCAAAGGTGCCAAGCCACACTCTTGCTCCTTTTTTAGGATCTCTTATTTCAGCTGCCCATTTCCCCCATGGTCTTTGCCTTACACCTCTATAATGTTTTTTCTTTTCATTACCTAATTCAAATCATTTTAAATAATTGGTTAGAACATTTTTGTCCACTTATATATAAGTTTTCATTTGTAAATGGCAAAGACAAAGTTTCATTATATATAAATGGAAGCACACTTAAAGAATCAACATCTTACATATAAGATAAAGAAATAGGACACATAAAAGCCTGAGATTGTACATAACTAATAATGGAAATTATGTCATTTGAATTAGGTTTGACATGTAACCTTTTTTTTGTTGATTCTCCAATTTTTAGGAGAGTAGCCCCTAAAACTTGTTTGTCCGAAAGATAAATCAAATTTAAAATTGTACGTATGAACTAATAATGGAAAGAAATTATGTCATTTAAATTAGGATTGACATAAAATAATAATAATAATAATAATAATAATAATAATAATAATAATAATAATAATAATAGTAATAATAATAATAATAATAATAATAATAATAATAATAATAATAATAATAATGTATATACAACAAATGGAGTTTTTTGTGAAGGAGAAAAAATAGAGACATTTTTTGGAGTTCCCAGCAGTTTGATTTGTGACACCAAAGGAGTAATATGTAGAGATAGATGAAATATCTTTCTCAAAAATAATAATAGAGTAAGAGATAAAATATCAGGATTAGTTGGACTTAGGTTATTGGTGAAAATATCTTGATCAATATGTGAAGAAACACTGTGACCAAACCTTGATCTAGACGTCTCCTAGTTATGTAAATAGACTACAAGACATTCTTAAAAAAATGAATTAAAAATATAAAATTACAAGATCTTGATCATTTCAAGATAATAGAGAAACGACACTATGAAGAAATTGAAGAGAATGAAGAACTTTGTAACACTTTACCTTGATTTGTAGGTTGAGATGGTTCTTGTTTCTCCATAAACAAAGGTGATGGTGAAGCTTTTTTCCTTTGATTCTTCTACTCTTATATATGTTGATATATTTATACTATAGCTATGTTGATGAGCTTTGAAAACTTGATGAAAGCAGATCTAAGATTTCTCAAAAGAGAGGATCGGTGATTTGAAGATGAATGAATGAAAATAAAACACCAAGATCAAAAGAGAGGATTCTGTTTTGCTTCTTTTAAATATAAGAAAGAGAATGACAAAAATTAAAAAAAGTGGATAATAATGAAATTAAGAAAAGAACAAGATAACATTAATTTGGACTTTAACTATCTTACGAAGATTTTGGTCCAAAAAAAAAAAAAAACTATCCTACGAAGATGTCTTTGTATTAAAGTATAGACATCTCTCTCTCTCTTTTTTTTTTTTTTTATACAACACTACCTTTGAATTTATTAAAAGACAAGTTATTGATGTGTACAGATCGAGTATCTCTTTTTCTTTTTTATTTAGAAATATTTCATCCACTTTTTGTATTTTTTATTATTATAATTGTTCTTAAAGGAAAGAGTCGTAATAATAAAAAATTTTGTTTAAGTAAAGTTTAGTCAAAGATTATTCAATTTAAGATTCAAATTCAGTTTCTTTCAAATAATTTGTTTTTATCCAAAATTTATTAATAAGTTGAGCCCAACAATATTGCAAATGATACATTTAACTTTGCTAATGAAAAAAAAAAAAAAAACATTGACTTCTAAAGTTGCCATTGTTTGCTATGGACTATAGGTTAAAGTCAGGTTTGTCCCTTTAGAGTTTTATGAGAATTAGATTGTTTTTAATTATTAATATGAGTGGCATAGTTATTAACTTGGTCGATTATTAATCTATATTAGAAAAGTTTCTTTTGACAAATCTCTGGTAGAAAAGTTGATCACAATCTTTTTTGTAGAATTTTTTAAGGGACTTTTTGTAGAATTTATTCTCTTTTTGTTTAGTAATTAAAATGATATTTGTTCATTCAAGATGGTAAAATATATTGAAAATAACACAAATTCAAGGTCACTAGAGCTGAAAAGAATGAAACACACTCGTTGCACCCAATTTAATATCATAAAGAGAAAATTGTCTACTAATGTGAAAATCAAAATAATGGGAAATACACATGTCCCCGTATATGTAACTTTGACGTTCAATTTATTGTTTGAATGTGTAATAGTTTGCAACTGATTAGTCAATGGGAATCAAACAAACATTGAAACAAGAGGAAAGTCAAACAATACCGCACCAAAACGATAAACAAAATAACACCACACACAAACAACAAAATCAAAAAGAAAAAAACATGAAAAAAATAGATAAATCAAATTCACATAAAAACCACATTTTTCCCTAAATTAATTAATATCACATTTTAGACAAAAGAAGATAATATCTCGCTACAACCCTAATTAACCGCCTCTCTTTCAATCTTCCCTACTTTTTTCTTCCTTCTTCCTCGTCCTCAAAAGATGAGTGGCTATTGACTATTTTTTGATCTAGAATTACCCTTTTTACCATATTTTTAAATTTTCCGACAAGGTTTAAACTCGATAATAATTTATCTAAATTAATATTTCGAATCCAGTTTCACTTGAAATAATTATTGTAATTGTTAAAAATTAAGATAAAATTGTTTAATGTCAAGGTTTATTATTTTAAGCAGATGAAATGTGGCAAATTTTAACAAGGGACAATTGAGTTAGGGAAAAGTAGGTTTGGTATGTATGAATCTTATTACATGTGTCTGCTTATGTCTTGTGAATGACTTTCTTGGTATTCTACCTTGTTAGGATTATAATATTGTGTATAGTATATTTAATTGTTTGGATCGCATAAAGACTATGTGTGGGGTATAATACACTGAATCTACTTTCATTTTCGTTTTCTGGAGAGTTCCATTTTTGAACTAATTAAACAGAGTTTGTTTCATCCTTTTAGTTTGATTTTTTGTTTTTTTTGTTTTTGACAGAATTGATTGTCTATTTATGCAGTTATGGTACTTTTAATTTAACGTTAAGCTAAGTACTATATAATAAATTTGACTTTGTTTAATAGTACTATATACAAGTAAATTGATCTTTCACTATGCACAAGTTGATTTTCCATTATCAAATTAACAAGTCTCTTTATATTCATTTAATTTAATTTAATAGTGGATTTTATTAATTCAATGGTGAAAATAGCATTGTGCTTGGTGGTGTAAGACTTGCCTTTATGATGTGACCAATAAATTCTACAGGAAAAGTTTGATATGCAATTATTTACAAAGGTTTAATTGAACATTGAGCGTACCTAATTAAAATTTTTACATAAACAATTTTTTAGCAGTATGTGAGACACAACCTCCTGGCAATGGTTCATTTCTAAGTCGTTTGACTTCGCTTCTTTATTTTATGAGTGGTGGATTGTATTTTACATATGTTACTTGGGTAGAGTACTCCTTGTACTATTTATTCCTTCGTGATTATTGTACTCCTTATACTTTGTTTGTCTCGTGTAAATTGTTTTGATTCAATAAATATATTTATTTGTCGTTAAAAAAAGTTTTTTATAAGTGTTTGTCGAGTCTCACAATCTTTTTTGACTTGAATTGAGACACCGTCCATTCACCTTAAATTTGTTTTATAAAAAAAATTACATATTGAACTGGCGGCGAGATATGGCCTTGAGGGAGGGCGGTTGAAGGAGAGAGGAGGGAATGTGTCTGTTTGATGGAAGGATTTGGTTCGAAATAGAGAGGGGGGTACGGTTGCAAGGGGGATGGTTTGAGGAGAATTAATGCCAGAAGGTTGGTGATGGAGAAGATACTTTATCTTCTAGACTGATAGGTGGGTGGGGGATGTACCTTTTTGTGTTAGACTTCGCCGAATTTTTGAGTTGACGAATGATAAGGGAGTGAAGGTGGCGGAAATGGCGAGGTTAGGGTGGGGGAATCGTGATGGTTGGCGATGGAGGAGGAATCTAAGGGCGTGGGAGGAGGGCTTATTATCTGAGCGTAGGACCGTTCTCATTGATGTGTCTTTGCAAGTTGGTGTATCTGATCGTTGGATATGGTCTCCCGAGCGTGATGGTAGGTATTCTGTGTGAGGTGCGTATGGAATCCTTACTAGCGAAATTTCTGATCGGGACGTCGTAGCTCTGGAGTTCATTTGGCACTGACCTATTCATATGAAGGTGTCTTTGTTTGTGTGGAGATTATTATGCAATAGAGTTCCTACTTAGGGGTGGGAATAGGCTAGGCCGAGCTAGGCTTTGCAAGGCCTAAGCCTGGCCTGCCAAATTTTTTAAGGCCTAAGCCTGGCCTGCGACCTGTCATAGGCTTACTTTTGAGGCCTGAGCCTGGCCTTCTGAAAGCCTGATAAGGCCTGCTAGCCTGTTTAGAAGCCTATATCATATGAACTTCTTTAAGTAAGCAATGTGATCTAAGTTTAAATAGACCTAGCGAACTAATAGATCAATTAGATTAAACTCTCTTTTAGTAATCAACATGAGTTTTTAGGGAATTTAACTATATATTGCATCATATTTCAATTCTAGTTTATAATAATACATTTGTATATGCGAAAATTAATGTATATTAATAAACTTAAATTACTAAAAAATTTATATTTTAATTCAAAGTACAAAATATATTATAATAATAAATAATATTAATCATATTTACTTAAATAGGCCGGCTTAATAGGCTTAAGAGGCTTTTTGAATGGCATGTGGCCTGACCTTTTAAGCTAAATAGGCTTCTAAAAAAGCCTAGGCCTTCTCTATTTAAGAAAAAAGCCTGGCCTGGCCTGGCCTGTCGTAGGCTAGGTCGTAGGCCCCTGTAGGCCGGCCTGGCCTATTCCCATCCCTATTCCTACTAAAGAAAATATATTCAAGTGGCGCATTGTTTCACTAGATGATCAACTTTGTGTTAGCGGGTGTGGTCATATTGAGACTGCAGCTCACCTTTTTCTGGACTGCTCGTTGTTTGGTTCCTTATGGTATGATGTTTGTCGTTGGTTAGGAATTGCATCAGTTTATCCTCATAATTTTCTAGATCAATTATTACAGTTTGCTCACATTGTCGGCACTTCTCGTACGAAACGTTATATTTTGGTTAAGATTTGGTGTGCTTGCATTTGGACTATCTGGAAGGACAATAATAGCAGAACTTTTTCAAATAAACCAGCTACCACTCTTCGGCTTATTGATGGCGTTAAGCTTCTATCTTTTAATTGTTTAAAGCTCTCGAGTAATTCTTTTGATTACCATAATTGGTGGTGTAACCCTTTGTTGAGTATGAACATTGGCTAGTTGTATGGTTTCCTTTTGTTTATATACTTTTCAGTTATTTTAAACTTTGTGTAACTTTTGACTTTATCCCGCACGCCTTGTGCTTGAGTTTAGTAATATAATTCATTTTGACGTCTTAAAAAAATCTCAATTATACTCACATTTTACTCATTTTACTCAATTTAATATTATCAATCATAAAATATCCATCAATAAGTATAAAATTCATTTCTCAACGATTATTTTAATTACATGGAATAAGTTCCTATGAATGATATTTTTTAGAATAGACTTTTTATAAGATTCAAAAAATTAGTCGCACTCAATTAAATTTGTTAAAGAATGTAAAGTTAACTATATTTGTTTATGATTAAAATTGGAGTTGTATTGATGTACAAAGGATGCACTGAAATTTGAATCTAAAACCTCATGCATATTGTCTAAACCCCTCACTATTAGATCAATTTTAGTTGCATTTTGTGAAGAAGAATGATATGTGAACAACCAAATTGCACAACCAACAACTTATTTGCTATTTTTAAATATATTTTGTCCGATTTTGATTTCCGTGCTCCTCACAAAGCTATAGGTTGTTGCATTGGTTGTCTCGTTTTAGTTGTATAAATAACATAGCTCTTTTATGAAATGTTGATAAGAGTTATGAAAGCATAATTCCTTAAAATTTTAAAATTTGTTCGCTTTTTGTTTTAAATAACTGTTCTTTTCAATACAAAACTTTTATTTTTTTTATTCTTAAACAAGTGTTCTACGGATACATGTTCTCATAACAACACGACTCATTTTATTTTTTTAAAATTTTAATGTACTTTTAGCATCTCTATTTTATATATACATGATTTCTGTCCCTGTATTTTTGAATCCGCAACTTTGACTAATTTGTAAATTGACTAATTTGTTTTTACCTCATATTCATGTTGAGGCTAAATTTTTGCGATGTAACAAGTCAGTGTTGAACAAAAATGGATTTTGAATAATGTCTCTGAAGTTTTGATGATGACTGATGGTCGAATTTAGGCAAGTGTACCAAATTGTTTACTAAGTAATAAAGTGATAAATAGAGTATTGTATCCACATGGACCAACTAGGCAATTCGCGTTACTTATTTCTGAACAGAAAACAATAAATAAAAACAATAAAATAAAATATAAAGGGGGTTTTGCAATTTAGTCTGTTTGCAGCAGATCAAGAGTTTAGAAGTAACCTGTTTTGATTGCAGAATGTTAGCGGCGGTTAGGATTCTTCAAATCCCCTGTATTCAATTTTTGGAATTAATCAATGGTCAAGCATTATTCAGATATCGAATTTGCGTCTTCTATTTAAGTGATGAGTTCGTGGGGTTTTATTTCCTACTAGCTGTTGAGTTGCACCTGCTGATCACACGGGTTTGTAGGTGTGGGGCCTTACTCTCTTAGAGGTATGGGTTTATTCCCCTCCAACTGTCGAGTTGCAGCCTTACACCAGAGTTTCTACACGGGTTAATGCTTAGGGTCGTCAATCATATAGGTGTTAGCCTGTATTTTTGACATGCTCCATTAAATGCAGTCAATAAAATTTGACTTGTCATTTCCAGGAAAAATGTTGCTTTCAACATTAAAATGGCCAACAAGATTTTATACTATTTCGACAGAGTCAAAGACTTAGCAAAAGGAAGAATTGGTGGACAAAAGCATTTGACAAATATGAATTGGGTTGATTTTGGGGAATGTCGAATAACTGTTGTCAAAGAAAGAAGATTAAAATTCAAAATTAGAAGATTCTCTCGTTGGAAGACGTTAGTGGGAGTTAGTTTGGATAGGATTGTACAGTTAGTTTTTCCTTAGTATAAATATTAGCTTTCCATGAGGAAAACAGGGTCACAAATCACATGCATAGAATTTAGAAACTCAAAGTATCCATGTCAAAGAGAGAAACGAGTAGCAAATCAATGTATGATCCTTGTGAACACATTTTCATTCGAATCAATGCAATTTAGTTTTTCTTAAGTTTTCTTGCATTCTACATATCTTTCTACAAATTTATGTTTACGTAATTCCTACAAGAAACCTTATTCGAAAAGTTCAATCTCATTAAACTTGAATACGTTTTTCTTCTTTTACATAACTTATTCAAAAACACCATGAACATTCAAATATTTCTGGGAAAGTTTAACACACATATGTCCTGAGATTTGTATGGTTAATCTCGCAAGCAACATTATTTGTAACCAGCAGTTGTTTACCAAAATTCAGCGTAAACAAATTGGCACGCGCAGTGGGACCTTTGTGTGTCAAATTTTGATTTTTTTTTTAAAACTTCTCTCTGAAATTCTTCGTTCTTGATCTTTTAAAACTTATGAATTCATCTTTGTATGCGATTGAGAGGTGGTAAGCGTCTTTCTGAAATGGTTCGTCCTAATTCAAGAACTGTTTCTACGTCCAATGCGCAGTCTAATACGCAATTATTAGTGCAATTCCTACAAATGTGGTGAGAGTAACATCCCCTATACCATCTTTAACGAATATGGGAGTAACTACTCCTGTAGTTGTTTTGACAACTGCATCGTCAATGCAGGCTAGCCCAATGGCTTCTAGGCCACTAACCCAAGGATTTGATAGAAATCCTCTAATTGGTCCAATTGGTACCTCTATGCCCTCTAAGCCTCAATTCACGTTGGCAATGCCAAATAGGGATCATCCTTATGGTATGCCAACATCATTGATGGCAGGCCTTCAGACAAACACATCTATGTATGCAGATAATGCAAATGCGTCATTATCTCCATTACATGGGTCTGCAATAAGCCTTCCAGGTCAAAACGCTCAACCTGCATTGACCACATCATCTTTGTTGTCCCTTAGCCAACAAATGGGTGAAAGTAACCACGAAATGGTAAATATGTTAACGCAACAGATTGGAACATTGTTCAATCCTATGATTCAGAACACGAACCAAAGTTACCAAATGTTGGCTACACAAATGGGGATGATTGAAGATTTTTTCGCCCCTGTCCAACCCCAAAATCCTAGGCCTTTACAGATAGGCAAAGGGATAAACAATGAGGGAAATCACGCACAACCTGTTCCCCAAGTTGTCGAACAACCTGTTCAAGGGGCATTCGAACAAGCCCCTGAAGTTGTTATGGTTAATAGAAACCAAAATGCAGACGAGGTGGTTAGGCAAGTCCAACAGAATAACTTTGGAGCCCAAAATAATATAGCCAACCTTGTCGAGACAATTCTAGTCCAAAATGGCCTCAATGTAGGTTTGCACAGGCCAAACTTTGTGTTGGCCTTATCTGAGTATGTCTTGCAAACTAAACTCCCAAGGGGATGGAAAATCCCCAAGTTCACAAAATTCGCTGGGGATACCTGTGAATCCACTGTTGAACACGTTGGTCATTATTTAACTGAGGCTGGGGACATAGCGAATAATGAAAATCTAAGAATTAAATATTTCCCAAGTTCTCTAACAAAAAATGCTTTCACTTGGTTTACAACCTTACCTCCACATTTCATGTTTAGTTGGAATCCGTTGGAGAAGGCTTTTCATGAGCAATTTTACATGGGACAATCTAAAATTAGCCTTAAAGAATTGGCTAGCGTTCGACGCAAAACCCTTGAAACTATTGATGACTATTTCAATAGATTCAGACTTCTCAAAGCAAGGTGCTTTACCCAAGTGCCTGAACATGAATTAGTCGAAATGGTCATTGGTGGGCTAGATTTTTCTATTCGAAAGAAATTAGATACCCAACACCTAAGGGACATGGCCCAACTTGCTGACAGAGTTCGGCAAGTCAAAAGGCTCAAAGTAGAAAAGGCTAGAACTAGTAGGTTCCATAAGAAAGAGAAGGTTGCATACGTCGACACTAATGACAGCGACCAAGAATTCGACGTCGAATACGATTCCGTCGAAGACAGTGAAATTAACGTGGCTGAGTTAAAGCATGGACCCCCTTATGTCTGTAAATTGCTAAAACCATCAGTCGGAAAAAAATCTCGTCGTACCTAAGAATGATAAATTTGATGCAAAGACTTACACTTTTGACATTACTAAATGCGACGAAATCTTTGATCTTTTGGTCACTGATGGTCAGATTTTAGTGCCTAAGGGCATGAAAACTCCACCAATGGGACAAAGAAAGAAAAGAGGTTTTTGCAATTTTCATAACTTTCTGGGGCATAATACGTCTCGTTGTGTTCTTTTCAGGGACCTAGTTCAAAAAATGCTGAATGAAGGAAGACTAAAGTTCAATGACAAGACAAAACCTCCCATGCAAATATATGCCAATCCCCTCCAAGTGACTGACGCGATGTACGCTGAACCAGTGGACATCAATGTTGTCAAAGTTACTGGAGAAATTATTGCTGGAAATTTTGTCGAGAAAAAGGCTATTGAAGGCCTCAAAGTTGGAAATGAAATGATCACTGAGGAGACTTCTTTGTTGTCAGTAATGTGTTGGTCTTCTATGTACCCATAGAAGGTAGCTCATTTGAAATTAAATTGAAAATTCTTGGAGGTTGTGTTGGGGTCGAACATTTCTCCAGTTGGTTTTAGGCCAGTAATGGCAGCCACGTCAAGAAGGGTGAGGGGTTAGCATTCCACATTTAAGATGGAAGCAATTTTTTGAAAGCTCCCAAAAGTGTAATGTTGCTAAGAGCATGTTGGGTTGATACCTAGGACCATACCTCGACAGTTGAATCAGGTCGAATATGCTTTGGGCTTTCCAAGCTTCCCCTTTCTTGGCTTCGACTTTATTAAGCCATTTCAATTAAACCTCATTTTCAGCATGAGGAGCTAACCTGAACACTCTATTGGATGCATCTATAAAATTCATGACATAGGATCCTTCGACAAATACCCTAGGGCTGTATTTGTGATAGCTAGGGAATATTTCCTGAATCTCTTCACTATCTACCCTAGACTTAGGAAGAGGACCTAAGAATGCATGAGTGTCCAGACTAGGAATAAGTACCTGGGATTACTAGATCTGTGCTTGCTCATCCTTCAAGTCAGGCTCAACCACAAACTTTAAATTCCTTGGTTGAATAGGTTTGGAGAAATTAACAGTGCCAAAACAACAGGAGCTTTAGAGCCAGGAGCAGATGCATGCGAAGAAGACGCCATTTCTTAGGGTTTTAAGATTCTGAAACTTTTGAAGATGAAAAGATTGATGATTTGGAACGGTGATGATTTTTCGCAAATTGATACGCAGAGAACAAGAGATCTTTGTACATTAATGATGAACTGAAGGTCTGGATCTTGAAGGTTCTATTTTCGGAGAAGAAGAAGATTTCCGCGAAGAGGATGAAGTTCTTTGAGAGAATAGGGTTTTAGGTTTCAGAGCATGCAAAAAGTGAACTGGAAATGAGAAAGAACCTTTTATACTTTCTGAAATTGAAAAAGATTTTAGACCTTTGGGTTTTTCCAGTTCAGATGTTGACAAGTGTCATCATCTCATTTTGACAGTTATGAAAAAGTTCATTTTGTGGGTTCAAGGTCAAAACGTGGCCCACTAACTTAATGTGAGTGGTGCCACAAAGAGATTTTCTCATTGACCATTCAGTTCTGAAAAATATTAAAGTCGAAACCAAACTTTGACATAGAACTATTTGGAAGTAACTTCAAAAACGTCATTCTCTTTTCACTTAGTTCAGTTGAGAAAGACATTTTTGGGGGCAGTTTGTTTGCCTGTATTTTCGACAGGCTCCATTAAATGTAGTCAATAAAGTTTGACTTGTCATTTCCAAGAAAAATGTTGCTTTCGAAATTAAAAAGGCTAAAACGATTGTATACTATTTCGACAGAGTCAAAGACTTAGCAAAAGGGAGAATTGGTGGACAAAAGCATTCGACAAATATGAATTAGGTTGATTTTGGAGAATTTCGAATAACTGTTGTCGAAGGAAGAAGATTCAAATTCAAAATTAGAAAAATCTCCCGTTGGAAGACGTTAATGGCAGTTAGTTTGGGTAAGATTGTACAATTAATTTTTTCTTAGTATAAATAAAAGTTTTCCATGAGGAAAATGGGGTCACAAATCACATGCATAGAATTTAGAAGTATCCATGTCAATGAGAGAAACGAGTAGCAAATCAATGTATGATCCTTGTGAAAACATTTTCATTCGAATCAATGCAATTTAGTTTTTCTTAAGTTTTCTTGCATTCTACTTATCTTTCTGCAAATTTATGTTTAAGTAATTCCTACAAGAAACCTTATTCGACAAGTTCAATCTCATTGAACTTGAATACTTTTTTCTTATTTTACATAACTTATTCAAAAACACCATGAACATTCAAATATTTATGGGAAAGTTTAACACACATATGTCTTGAGATTTGTATGGTTGATCACACAAGCAACATTATTTGTAACCAGCGGTTGTTTACCAACATTTAGTGTAAACAATAGGGAGATGCACTTTCGCACGTAAAGGTACGTGTGGGTTCTTACTCTATCAGAGGTATTTGAAACAATGACTTAAATTAGGGTTCCTAAATTCTCAAAGGTCCTAAAGGTTCCCTCATCTATTGAATCTTAGAAGGACATCAACATATTCTCCCTCTCGGTAGTTCTACAAACGGGCAGCCCTATATCGTTTACCTTACCAATGATAAAAGAATAATAAAGTTACTATGCTGATTAAAATCCCTGTAGTTACTATGTTTCCCTAATTACATGGTCGGTTATTAGATACTTCCTGATTCGGGTAGGTTTGCACCAATATTAGGTATGTCACCTTACAAAGTATCGTTATCTTAGGGTGTTTTCTCTTCAGATGAAACAAATCTTACGCTATAATAAAATTAAATAGTATTCATAAAATAAATGAATAAAGAAATTAAATTAAATAATCCAACAAATTAAATAGAGTTTCATCTTATAACCCTACCCTAATAGGGTTTAGTTATTCTTGGTAACAAAAGACAAATTACAAAAGAAATAAAACATATCCTAGAGACTTAGAGAGAGGAGAGATTCCTCCCTTGGAGCTCATAGTGCTTGTCTTTCTCTTGAACTGCTTCGTTCTAAATGAGAAATATTGAATGAGAGGATTTATATTTATAGACAAAGTTTCCGCCTGGGTTTGTGCTGAAAAACTGAGTTTCCACTTAAAATGTGGAAAAAGCAGTTCTGACCCGCCCACAACATGCCCAAGGCGCATAGGTGCAAAAAACATGCCCCAGGCGCATGTCATCATGCCCAGGGCGCATGCCTAGGGCACATGGCAGCATGCCCGGGGCGCATCAATGTGTTTTCCTGCGTGTAAGCGCCTGTTTCTTTGTCTTTTTGGTGTTTCTTTCCATATAAGATGTCTTGGGACTTGAGAACAGATTTCCTCCCTTTGTAATGTCTTCGTAGGCCTCTTGAATCTTCATTCATGATCTTCCTAAGATCTTCACAAGTCTTCAAGATGTCTTGCTTTGTCGATTTGCATGATTTCTTCATGAATTACATCAAAACACCCTAGAATTGCTATGTTTCGGGAAAAACTAAAATTACATGACTCAAATAGAAAACATTACAAATGTCCCGAAAACTATAGGAAATTGTTATAATACCCCTTTATTTTGGATTAAAACTAAATAAAAATGACTGAAAAAGATGCTAAGAACGCAAGATAACTTGTCATCAATGACAATGTATAAAAGAACAATTGGATATGTTAATGTGTGTTCAAGGATGCAGAACCATGTAATTAAATTCTGACTCTGAAAGTCAAGTTTTAGTTCTGAAACATCAAGACTCTGAATGCATAAGAAAGCATCTAAAGCAAAAGAGAAACTCATATGAATTGGAACAAGATATGAAGGAAGATCAACCAGAATGTTAACACCCTGATCAGAAGAGACTTTTCTCTTAGAAGCATCTGAATGAAGACTCTAAAGGATGAAGCTTTTGAAGGTGACGTCAGCAGCAGAAGACTCTGATTTAGTTTGTCGTCTTCTGATGGAATGTCACTGTCACACTCAAGGTAGTACAATTTACCATTTTCTGATCACGTACAGAAACAAACAAGAAAATTCAATGACAAAGAGAAAGTAACAAATCATTCTATTAGAAGAAAATGTATTTCGAATGACTACTCAACAACATTATCAATTTAAGGAAACATCCCAATGTCTCTGATCAAGCTTCTCAAGGACTAATTTGACGCGCTTACACTTCTTCAACAATGACTCTCTAATTCTCTCCTATATAAGGACCTGAACAGTTGAATAAAAATAACAAGACTTATATCATTTTACAAGTGTCCTTAATCTGTAAAATTATATAGCGCACAAACACTTAGATAACAAATTCTTACAAACTTTCAACCTTATATTTTCTCAAGTATTCTGAAGTCACTTGCACTTTAACTTTCTTACACCTCTGATTGTATATCAAGTGTAAACACAATCTTATTTATTTGTTAAACTCTGATTGCAGAAGTCTCTTACTTGTGTGTTTTAGCAAATGAAGTTTCTTACATGTGTGTTTGAGCAAATTGTAATTTAGTGAGATTATAGTGAAAAATCCTTTGGAAGTGCAAGGAGACTGGACTAACCTCAGTTTGTGAGGGAAACCAAGATAATTGCTTGTGTCAAATCTTTCTTTCTTTCTCTCTCTCTCTCTCTCTGTATTTAATTTGATTTTGATGTATAACTTTGTTTCAGACTCTAATAAGAACTCTGCTTCTGATAAGACTCAGTTTTATAAACACTTAAAAAAGTTTTTAGAAAAAGAAAAAACAATTCAACTCCCTTCTTATGTTTTTCTCACCTTCAGTTGACATCAGCGCTCATGGTATGTTGCTTAAACACTTAATAGTGTAACAAATAAAAGATCTTGAGAAAAACATGTTTGCTTCAGGTTCTACCTCTAATTCTAGTACTGGTGCTCCTAGTAACAATAACAATGTTGTATCTTATGATTACACCAACACCAATTCCACCTTTGATAAAAATTCCTACTCAGCTCGAACTTCATCTTTCAATGGAGATGCTGCACAATTTTCTTGGTGAAAAAGCAAAATGTATAGTAACACCATTGGTGTTGATATTGAACTTTGGGACATCATTGAGGATGGTGTCAGTTTTCTAGTAAATTATGAGGGAATGGTTATTGATAGAAAGAACTTATATGATGCTCAGAAAAAGATATATAGAAAGCATCATACAGATTCATGGTATTTTGGTCAGGGCTCTTCCTTATTCAGAGTATACCAAAATTGTTGATAAATCTATGCTAAGAGCATTTTTGAATCACTCTGCTCAACCTATGAAGGAAATCAACAAGCAAAAGAAGAAAAGGCTAACCTTCTGGTCCATCAGTTTGAACTATTTAAAATGAAGGAAGACGAAGATATTGAAACCATGTTCTCAAGGTTTCAAACTCTTGTATCTGGTTTTCAAGTTCTAAATAAGATTTATACAACACTAGATTAAGTCAAGAAGATTCTGAGGAGTCTTCCGACCAAATGGAGACCAAAAGTTATTGCTATTCAGGAAGCAAAAGACTTAACCAAGCTTAGCTTGGAGAACCTGATAACCTCTCTGAAGAGTCATGAGATGGAGCTTGTAGATGATGAACCAACTAAGAAGTCTTATAAGTCTATTGCTCTGAAGTTTAAGGGCAAAGCACTTCAAGCTGTGGAATCAGAAGAAGAAACTCCATAAGGAGATTCTGAAGATAGTTCTGATGTTGAAGAGATGGTGTTTTTGACCAAGTTGCTTCAGTATCTGAACAAGAAGAAGAAAAGGTTTTCTACGAGAAGCAGTGGAGTAAGAGGATCAAGCTACAAAGAAAAGAAGGATGAATCAAATACTTGCTTCAACTATAAGAAACCTGTTCACTTTGTTGTTGATTGTCTTGATCTTCAAAAGGACAAGTCCAAAAAGGAAAGTTCCAAGAAGGAAAACTCAAGAGCAGAGTCAAGAAAAGTCTTTTGGCAACATGGAAAAATCTTGATGCTGAATATGATGAAGAGGAAGCAAATCTGGCTCTGATGGCATCAACATCCTCTGATGGAGATTTTGATGTTGATTCAAAAGATGATGATGAGGCATTTTCTGAACTTACTCGTGAAGAGTTAGTCACTACTGTGAGAGACCTTATTTAGTTAGATTTTAATTGGAATTTTTCTATAAATAATTGAATATAAAAATTACAAATAATAAAAGTTTAAGTTTAATATGATGTAACTTTCATGTGTGTACCAAATTCAGTGTCACATCATTTAAAATTGTTCCACATCAACGTCAATTGAAATATTTGATTCAATATTATAAATTGAAAAAATAAGGGACCAAAATTGCATAGAAATAAGGGGATCATAATCCATAAATCCATAAATTGAACACATGAGGGACCAAAACTACAATATTATTTAGCCCTTCACATTTAAACTCATTTATTTAACCCTCACAAAAAAAATGAAATACTCCATTGGTTCGTCCCTTATTACAAGACTAGTTTACAAAAATAACGAGTATTAAAAAAATTTGTTGGAGTAATAAATTTGTCACAAATGTGTACGTATGTTTTACTAAATTGTCCTTTCTCTCTCTCTCTCTCTCTCTCTCTCTCTCTCTCTCTATATATATATATATATATATATATATATATATATTGTCGCGGTGATTTTCGGATATCAAACTATTGGTTAGCGTTGACTCACAAAATTAAGATTCACCACCGAGCTTTTATTTTTTCCGAGGAAAAGGGGGAAGTTCGAAAAAAAAAAACCCTATTTTTTAGAGATCAAAGGTCTGGGGGTTGGTTACGCAAAGGGAAGGTATTAGCACCCTAAACGTCTATAGTACTCTATAGGAACCTCTCGTTTTATTTTTATCTTTATGCTAAATTAATTACTTGTTTGTAAATAAAGGCCTAAGAGTAAAAAGACTAAAATGATGAATTAAAAAGAAAAAATGTTTTTGTTATTTTTATTGATTTGGGAAGACAAAGTCTTTTGCCTACGTACCCGAGAGGGATCAAAATCATGTAGTTCGGGGTAAAAAGCCGAGTGATTTGTTTTGATTGATTTTAAAGTTTGAAAAAGTTTGAGAAAGACAAGAGGCCGAAACGGCACAGAAGAATAAAATGTGAGTTTGATTGATTTTAAATTGAAGAAAAAGTTTGAAATAATTAAGATTGATTGAAATTGTTTTTGAAGAAAACGTAGGAATTGATTGACTTGAAAATGAAATTTGATGGAGAAAAGATTTTTTGGCTTTTTGTTATTTGAAATGTTTTTGATTTTTTGATTAAGCTAATTAACAAAAAATAAACTAAGTGGCGGTCAAAATAAACTAAGCGCGAGAGTTTTCTCACAAAGACGTTGGATCAAAGTGAAAGCCCTTTTCCTCGGATATGGTCATTAATCTTGCATTTTATCGTTTTTCGACATAAAGCGGAATAAATAAATGTGTGTGTCGGTGCAATATTCTCATTTATATTTACATTGTCCCTAAATACATTCTAAGTACCAATAATAAAATAAGAATAATAAAGCAATAAATAAAGAAAAATAAATTATAAGTGCATAAAAATATATAAATATGCAAAATAAACAAAAATAAATAAAAATAAAATAAAATAATGCATGAGATGTATTTTACATTAAGTAAACATGCTGCATAAAATAAAACAGAAAATAAAAATGCATGAAATGTTGGACATAATATAAATATGTTGCATTGGAATAAATAAAAAGAAAAAAAAATAAAAATGCATGATATGCAAAACATTAAATAAATATGTTGCATAAATAAATAAAAGAATAAAAGTAAAAATGCATAGTATGCTGGACAGTTAAATAAAAGTGCAAAAATAATGAAAATAAACTATACTAAAAAAAGAAAAATGCATTAAAATAATCTAAGCTATAAAGAAAAATGACAAAAATAATAAAGAATCAATGAAAAATAAATAAATAAAGCAAAGTAAAATGCCATAATAAAATAAAAGTGAATAAGCAAAAAAGTGCAAGAATAAAAATAAATGAAATAAAAAAAATGCAAGAAATAAATAAAGAAACAAATAAATTAAAACAAAAGAAAAAGGGGGTGCAGGAGTAAGCAGGGGGTGTAAGAAGCAATCAGAAGTGAGGAACGGGCTTAAGGAGGATGGGTTGTGGGCTCTCCAGATTGAATTTGGGCCGTTTATTGATCAACGCTCCAGATTCAATCTGGAAATAAGCTATAAATAACCTTTTTTGTAAAAAAATTGTCATTTTTCAAAGAACTTCCTCTCTCTTCACTTCTCTCTAACCGCCCCCCTCTCTCTCAAATTTTTCGGTGGCCGGAAAATATTCCGGCGCGGTGGCCTGCCGGCCTAGACGGCGGCGCCACCGCGCCGGAGTTCAAAACTCCACCGTTTTTAAAAAAAATTAAATTTTTAGAATTCCATTTTTTTCCTCTCTTCAAATCTACCACTAAAAAATTCAATTTTTCTTTTCAAGAACCTAGATCTAAGTTTTAAAATTTTCGAAATCTACCTTTTTCTTGTTTTTTTTTTTGTTTGGATTTTTGGGTTGATTTTGTTTTTGGTTTCGGTTTGGATTGTAGGTTTTGTGGTTCGGTTTTGTGTGGGAGAGGGGTGGTGGTTCGGTTTTTGTGTGGGAGAGAGGTGGTGGTTCGGTTTTGTGTGGGAGAGGGGTGGTGTTTTGTAGAGATTTGATAATGTTGTTTTGCTGTTTTTTTTGTGATTTGTTCTGATGAAATTTTATCTCCCCTTTTTTGCTGATTTTCAGTTCAATATATAGGCACCATTGGTGTATTCTTGGATCCCTGAGATATAATTGAATGCTGGATTTTTGTGTGTGTTTGGCAAAAGTTTTGGATAACAATGATTAAAGAGGGAATGAAGTGACTTTGCCTTGTGAATTTGGTGAAGATTGGGGCTGGATATTGAACAAAAGGATACTGAAAAAACAGGAAAAGGGGGCGCTGCCTCTGTGCAGTGATTTTGACCTTTTAATAAAAATTAAAAAAATAATAAAAAAAGAAAATAAGTAAATAATAATAATAATAAAAAGAAGAATAACAAAAATAAAAAAATGAGAATAAAAGTAAAGATAAAAAATAAAGTAAAATAAATAAAGATAAAAAGTGGCCCTAAAACGAACAAAAAATGAGGTATTTTAAAATACCACTCTACCGAAATTTTTCTCGAAAAGACAAAATGTTTCGGGCCAAAAGACATAAAATGGAATCTTAGGTCAAAAATTGGGGTATGACAGATGCCCCTATTTAAGTTTCTTCGTCCGGAGATATGAAGATGTAATCTTCGCTTCGACGGGAAAAAGAGACTTAAATACAGAATACACCATTTTTTTATCTTAAGATACCGAGAATGCTCGTGATGCAAGTATGAATGCACGACGACAAATGTGACTCGACCCGGGAAGGATACTGATAACACGGAAAATACACTGTCTAAGTAACTTGTTGGTTATTTATATGTTGGCTAAATGTTTGGTAAAATCAAAGTATGCAAGCAAGCGTCCTCAGATGTTAATTTGGTCCTTTAGAAGCTGGATATTGGTTTTGAGAAGTTTCAGAAGCTGAAATGGCCTTCAGACGCAAAAATGATCTTCAGACTCTGAAACTGTTCATCAGACGCTGGGAGGGTCAGACGCACTGTTCAGATGTTGACCAGCGTTGACCTTCAGAAGCTGCCTTCAGACGTTGACCAGCGTTGACCTTCAGAAGCTGAACTTCAGAAGCTGTTTTCAGAAGCTGGATTTCTACATTCTTTGTGATTAATTCCTTGCGTATCTTTTGAAGATTTATTGAGGTTTTATTCAGGCTGAAGTTTCCAGAAGATTGATATTTTTATGAGAAGATCTTATTTGAAGATTGACTTCGTGTTTATTGTTGAATATATTTTCAAAGGATCTTTGCAAAATTTTATTCAGAAATATGTTTCTTCTTTGAGCTTCTAATCAATTTCAGAATCATATATTTAAGGATGATTGTGTTCAGAATTATGAGAGCTGCTGAAGCTTATTTAAAGAGGACTTTGCTATTGAAGTTGTCACGAATCAAAAACCAGAAATTAGATTATAAGAGTCTTTGTGTTTTTGTCTGTGTAAGTTGTTGCTTTAATTGTACACCACTCATCTGAGTTGGTTTAGTTGTTTTGAGTTGTAAATCATTCTAAGCTTTTCAGTACGAATGATGTCTTTGTTATTTTGAAGGGTGTCTTCATAATTAAGTTGTTTTCTGAGTTGTTAATCACTGGGTTGTGATTACGTGGTTAGGAAGTAAGAGGGGTTTCTTATACCTAGGTGGTGTTCCTGGGTAGAAGTCAAGACAGGTAGAGATTAAGTGACAAGACTAGAACAGGGGTTGTGTCTGAGTCTTAGAATTAATTCTACTTATTAGATTTCCTTCCTAGATTGGTATCCCCCAGAGTAGGTGAAGTTTGCACCGAACTGGGTTAACAAATTCATTGTGTTCTTTATCTTTCTGCACTTTATTTTCTGCTTATGAACCTCTGAATTTTTGTGCTCTGTTTGGCTCTGTTTTACGGTTCAGAACTTACAATTGCCAGAATTTCAATTGGCATCAGAGCAGGCACCCTACTTGTTTTTTGGTGAGCTCCAGGGAGATATTTTCTGGCTTTATGGAGAAAGAAGGAGGATTTGTTAACAGGCCACCTTTGCTGGATGGGACAAACTATGATTATTGGAAATCTCGTATGAGTGCTTTCCTAAAATCTATTGATAGCAAGACCTGGAAAGCTGTTCTGAAGGGTTGGGAACATCCAGTTGTGACTGACAAAGATGGTAAGAAGACAGGTGTTTTAAAACCAGAAGAAGATTGTACCAATGATGAAGATGCATTATTTCTTGCAAATTCCAAAGCCCTGAATGCTATATTCAATGGAGTGGACAAGAATGTATTCAGAATGATCAAGAAGTGCACAATTGCCAAGGATGCCTGGGAGATTCTCAAGACTACTCATGAAGGCACTTCAAAGGTAAAGTTGTCCAGACTTCAGCTTCTGACCACAAAATTTGAAAATCTCAGAATGCTGGAGGATGAGAACATACAAGGTTTTTACATGAACATTCTGAACATGGCTAACTCTTTTGAATCACTTGGAGAAAAAGTTTCAGATGAGAAGCTTGTTAGGAAAATTCTCAGATCCCTACCCAAGAGGTTTGATATGAAGGTGACTGCAATTGAGGAAGCACATGACATCTCAAGCATGAAGGTTGAGGAATTAATTGGGTCTCTTTAGAACTTTGAAATAAGCAGAACTGATAAGAATGGTAAAGGTGTTGCATTTGCAGCTGATACTGAAAGTGTGGATGATGATAGCTCATCAGAAGCTCTTGTGCTGCTGAGTAAACAATTTAAGAAGTTCCTGAAGCAGAAGTCAAGAACTGATGAGAAGAGCAATCAGTCAAAGAGAGTTCAGTGCTATGAGTGTGAGGGATATGGTCATGTCAAGTCACAATGTCCTAATTATCTCAAGAAACAGAGGAAGAGTCTGACTGTGACTTGGTCTGATGAAGATAACTCAGAAGGTGAAGAGGAGCCTGTCACTGCTTTAACTGGAAAATTCTGGTCTGATGATAAAGTTATGGGTTCAGAAACTTCTTCAGAGTCTGAGTCAAGCGATGGAGAATCATCCTGTGAAGATCTGGCTACCTATTACAAAGATCCTACTGCTTTTTGCAAGAAGATGCAATATCAATTTGATGAAGTGTGCAAGCAGATGGAAGAACTGAAGAAAATTAACACTCAACTTCAGATTGAAAGGGGTGAACACTTAGAGAAGATTTCTGTTCTCAGTAATGAGGTGATTCAACTGAATTCTCAACTTGATCAGATGAAGAAGCAAGTCAGAATGATGAACTCTGCTACTGATGTGCTGGAAGAAATTTTGGAGAATCAGAATCAGGGAAAACCATATGGAATTGGGTTTAATGATCAGAATCTGAACATCAAACTACAAAAACCTGCTAAGAGGTTCATACCTGCTGCTACTCTTGTTCCACTGATGAGGAAACCTAAGAACAAACCTCAGGAATCCAAAGACAAGAAGGCTACTCATCCTTGGGTATGTCATCATTGTGGGAAAAAGGGACACATTAAACCTTTTTGTTACAAGCTGCATGGATACCCCAAACATTTTCACCACAGAAAAGAGGAACCAGCTGTGAACAAAAGCAAGATCAAGAAAGAATGGAGACCAAAGTGTGCTAGTATTGCTCAGAGTCTGAACAAAGGAAAAGGAAAGGTTGTTGCTGCTGACAGCAAGCCCATTCCTGTAGCACAGATGAGTTCTGGTGCTGGACCATCCAAAGTCTGGAGTAAAGTGGTTCTTGTTGCTGATCAGAAGGCTCTAGTTTCTAATAAGTCTGAAGATGGTGTGACCTGTGTTCAGAAGAGAATTGCTGAACTTGAGAAGCAGATTGCTGGGAAGAAGGTTCTAAATGTGCCTGAGGGACACATCAATTGAGCATCATCTGATGATTGTGTCTAATGAAGACTAAGCAACTTCTGATGCTGAGTCTGAAGACTGGATAGTTGGTGACTGATGTCTGAATTTTCTGTTTGTGTTTCTGATTTGCAAGTGTGTTGTACTCTACAGTTTTGGTTGTTCTCTTGTGTGGAGGCTATATGATTTTGTTCAGTGTGTGGGTACCAAGTTTCTGTGATCCTGTGTTAGTGTTGATACTGATTCTGGTATGCTGTCTGTGTAGTGCTGTTTTGTGTTGTGTTTCTTTCTCCTGATGTTTGCTGGTGCTTTGTCAAACTTGTTTGGCTAAAAAGGGGGAGAAATCTGTGTGTGCTGATCTGTTTGGTTCAGAGGGAGTGTTCCTGAGTTTGTGTGCTTCCTGTCAGAAGCTGAGCTGTTCAGGGGGAGTTCCTGAGTGTTGTGTTTCAGGGGGAGTAGATGTTCTTCAGAAACTGCTGTTGTGTGTTGCAGGGGGAGTATTTTGAAGTTGTTTGGTTTAAACATAGCTTTTAATCCGTTGTTGACTCTGCTACAATGTGTGTAGTTCTTCATTGCTGAGTACATTGTGTTGAACTTGTTTGATTTTAGCCAAAATATTGGTTTTGAGAAGTTTCAGAATCTGAAATGGCCTTCAGACGCAGAAATGACCTTCAGACTCTGAAATTGTTCATCAGACGCTGGGAGGGTCTTCAGACGCATTGTTCAGACGTTGACCAGCGTTGACCATCAGAAGCTGCCTTCAGACCTTGACCAGCGTTGACCTTCAGAAGCTGTTTTCAGAAGCTGGATTTCTACATTCTTTGTGATTAATTCCTTGCGTATCTTTTGAAGATTTATTGAGGTTTTATTCAGGCTGAAGTTTCCAGAAGATTGATATTTTTATGAGAAGATCTTATTTGAAGATTGGCTTCGTGTTTATTGTTGAATATATTTTCAAAGGATCTTTGCAAAATTTTATTCAGAAATATGTTTCTTCTTTGAGCTTCTAATCAATTTCAGAATCATATCTTTAAGGATGATTGTGTTCAGAATTATGAGAGCTGCTGAAGCTTATTTATAGAGGACTTTGCTATTGAAGTTGTCACGAATCAAAAACCAGAAATTAGATTATAAGAGTCTTTGTGTTTTTTTCTGTGTAAGCTGTTGCTTTAATTGTACACCACTCATCTGAGTTGGTTTAGTTGTTTTGAGTTGTAAATCATTCTAAGCTTTTAAGTACGAATGATATCTTTGTTATTTTGAAGGGTGTCTTCATAATTAAGTTGTTTTATGAGTTGTTAATCACTGGGCTGTGATTACGTGGTTAGTAAGTAAGAGGGGTTTCTTATACCTAGGTGGTGTTCCTAGGTAGAAGTCTAGACAGGTAGAGATTAAGTGACAAGACTAGAACAGAGGTTGTGTCTGAGTCTTAGAATTAATTTTACTTAGTAGATTTCCTTCCTGGATTGGTATCCCCCAGAGTAGGTGAAGTTTGCACCGAACTGTGTTAACAAATTCATTGTGTTCTTTATCTTTGTGCACTTTATTTTCTGCTTCTGAACCTCTGAATTTTTGTGCTCTGTTTGGCTCTGTTTTACGGTTCTGAACTTAGAATTGCCAGAATTTCATAACTTAATTTTTTATTTGTTTTAGGGTCATTTGTCGCGTTTCGCATGATATATGCTGGTATTTTGATGTGTTTCAGGAACCTAGGATGTAGAAAGCAAAAATAAAGAAAAACGGTGAAAAGGAGAAAAGGCTCAAAAAGTCAACAAAGCAAATGGAAAGTCAACACATTTAGTCAGGTTGAAGAATTCATCTCCACTTTTAGAAGCAGTTACCTCCATTTCCTCCATGTTCTCCACCTCTTGACACACTATCAGAAGCACTCCTGATGAATTTTTGCCTATAAATAGACCTTCAAGAATCAGTTTTCTAGGGGAGAGAGCTATAAGTGATTTAGAAACAACTTATTTCTGAGTGCTTATTGCAGATTACATTTCAATTTTTTCTCTTTTGATTCCCAAACCTTTACGCTACCGTACAATTATATATATGTTTATTTAAATTCAGTCCTAGATTTCTTTGATTCTTGATCGCTACTGTGACCTAGTTCTTTTTATTCTTCCATTAAAATTCCATTTAAGCTGATGCCGTTCCATGCCAATTGTTGCTGTTGTCAATGTTGTTATTTGCTTTAGTTCCAATTGCTTGTGATTACTGTTGCTGCTGATTTTGATTATATTCCACTTCAATTTATTCGACTGCTGCTGTTATTGCTATGCTTATTGTTTCGCTTGCTGCTGCCATTAATTTTGGTGATTGCTGCGCTATTTTGTGACCACTGTGCTGTTCCACCAATTTAATTACAGCTGCTGGTCTGTTTTATTTGAAGTTGCCATCATTAACAGGTTCAGTCTTTTGCTTTCTTTTTAATATGAATTCAGCAGAGATAAAATTAGTTTATAATTTAATCATGTCTGAGTAGTTTTAATTGAGTCCAAAACGAGAGGACCGTCGTAAATTGCACGTCTGGTTGATTATAACGCGAATGGATTTGTTGTTCTGAAAATTCTGTTTTAATTTAAGCTTCGCTACGAAAGTAGGAACATAGAGATATTGTTTACGCGTCGAAAGAGCGGAAACGATATTGGACTTTAGAAAATTCAGGTAATTAATTAAATAAAGTAGCGAAAGCATTTTTTTTTTAACTAATTAAGAACTTATTGAATTTTAAAAAGAGAATTTTAGACGCGAAATTAAGCACTACGAAAGTAGGGAATTACGCGCTAAAATCTGATAACGGTTTGCAAAAGCAAAACGGTGTCTCTAATTTAATATTTTCTACAAATAAATTTTGTTCTCGTCATAAATAAATAGTGCAATTTACGTGAGTGACACAGGTCGACGAAAACCATCGTTTTGGCCTCTCGTTGTTACTATCAAATTAAAATCATTATTTTTTTTACGCGTGAAACAAATATTGTTTTACACTAGCCTTAGATAAACAAAGAAACGACAGATAGCGGTTCTTGTGAATTGGTCTCTGTGGATTCGACAACCCTTTATACTAAAACCGATATAGCCGAACACTTGCGGCCTATCAAGTTTTTGGCGCCGTTGCCGGGGACCAATTTTGGCAATATCGTAACTTCGTTGTCACACCGTCTAGACTAAGGCAATTTTTATTTTTCCTTTAATTTTCCGTCGATTGTATGCCTAGTACTCGCTCTTCTGAGGACGAGTTAGAACAACCGACGGACCAAATGGCCAACGAAAATCGTCCTCTTAAGGACTTTGTCGTCCCGTCTCAGGATGAGCCGCACTCAAGTATTGTTAACCCGACGATTCAGGCTAACAACTTCGAGTTGAAATCCTCTCTGCTGCAAATCGTGCAGCATAACCAGTTTTCCAGAAACCCGACGGAAGACCCGAATTTGCACCTCTCCGTTTTCGTGCAATTCGCTGATACGCTTAAATGTAATGGCGTCGACCCCGAAGCCATTCGTTTACGTCTATTTCCTTTCTCCCTAAGAGATAGAGTCAGAGCTTGGCTACAATCCCTACCGTCTAATTCCATTACGACATGGAATGAACTCAAGAAAGCATTAGATACTTCCCGCCGAGCAAAACGGCACAACTCAGGAACCAAATCACCTGCTTTAGGCAGATAGACGGTGAGTCGCTTTTTGAAGCATATGAGAGATATAAGGAATTAATGAGAGCTTGCCCACACCACGGATTAGAAAAGTGGCTGATAACTCATACCTTCTACAATGGTCTACTCTATAACACGAGAATGACCATTGATGCCGCTGCAGGAGGAGCTCTCATGAACAAACCATTTAATGATGCCTATGGCCTTATTGAAAACATGGCCCAAAACCACTACCAATGGGGGAGTGAACGCACTCAAATTGAGAAAACACAACCCAAAGCAGGAATGTACGAAGTTAGTAACCTTGACCACATGAATGCTAGAGTGGATGCGTTGTACCATAAGCTTGATAACCTGACCCTCGCTCCACCAGCTATTGCTGCTGTTGTGACTCCCGATTGTGAAATTTGTGGAGTCCCTGGACACATCGCTGTCGAGTGTCAATTGCTAGCTGAAACTGATCAGGTAAACAATGCGCAAGGTAACCCGTACTCTAACACGTACAACCCTGGATTGAGAAACCACCCTAACTTGTCCTATAAGAATAATAATCCTACCTTTGCGCCCAGTCTTACACCTGCAACACCCCCTAGTTTTCAAGGCCAAAGAGGAGCCCCTGTTACTGCTACTGCTCCTAAAAAGTCTAACCTGGAACTGATGATGGAAAACTTTGTCATGGCACAGTCCCAACAGAACAAAGAATTCCTGAATCAGAACATCCACGCAAATGAAATGATTAAGCAGCTTGCATCCAAAGTTGACACATTGACCACCCATAACAAAATGTTAGAAACGCAAATTGCACAAGTGGCCCAACAACGAGCAGCTGTGCCTTCGGGAACCTTCCCCGCGCAACCTCAACCAAACCCAAAAGGGGAGCTGAACGCTGTTACCCTGCGTAGTGGAAAAGAGTTAGAGAGCCCAGGTGAGAAGAAAGGCGCTGAGATGGAGTTTGCGCCCAGTGAGAGTGAGCAAATCCTAAAGAGAAAGGAGGTGGTGGAGGAAGAAAAAGAGAAACCATATGTACCTCCACCCCCTTACAAACCTCCGATCCCTTTCCCTCAGAGACTAGCTAAATCAAAGAGTGAGGGACAATTTAAGAAATTTATTGAGCTCTTGAAGAAGCTCCATGTAAATATCCCTTTCACAGAGGCCATGACTCAAATGCACTCTTATGCCAAATTTCTAAAAGAAATTTTGACAAATAAGAGGAAAATCAATGATGATGATACTGTAGCACTCACTGAAGAGTGTAGCGCAATCATCCAGAATAAGATGCCACCCAAATTGAAAGATCCAGGGAGTTTTTCAATCCCTTGTGTTATTGGCAACTGCATCATCGATAAAGCGCTTTGTGATTTGGGTGCTAGTGTGAGTCTTATGCCCCTTTCCGTCTGCGAGAGACTCAACCTAGGAGAGATAAAATTGACCAGGATGTCCCTACAGCTTGCCGATCGATCTATCAAGTACCCGGTAGGAATACTGGAGGATGTACCATTGAGAATCGGCCAGTTGTACATTCCCACCAACTTTGTGGTGATGGACATCACTGAAGACTCATCTATCGCAATCCTCTTAGGAAGACCTTTCCTAGCTACGGCTGGTGCCATCATAGATGTAAAGAAAGGAAAACTTACCTTCGAGGTCGGGGATGAAAAGATCGAGTTCATCTTGTCTAAATTCATGAAAAACCCCTCCATCAACGACATGACTTGCTTAGTTGATATAATTGATTAATGCATTAAAGAGCATGCGTCAGGACCACCTCCCATTGAGGAAATGGATGTGTCCTTCACTGAAACTAAGGGAGACGAGGGAAGTCCCCATCAAGAAGAATTGGATGTAAATCCAGTTCGTCAAAATGAATGCCTCGCCCTTCTTCCCGCTCCGACTCAAGAGCAGCCGAATGTCGAAATGAAAGAGCTACCCAAGAACCTTAGGTATGAATCCTAGGATTTAAGCGACCAGTTATTGTGAGTGCTGACTTCGGAGAGATTGAAACTGAGAAACTACTTTGCTGTATTAAGAAAATACTGACGCTTCTGGATGCAGGTGTGATATACCCTATCTCAGAGAGCAAGTGGGTGAGTCCAGTTCATGTGGTACCAAAGAAAGGAGGAATGACAGTGGTGAAGAATGAGAAGGGATAGTCTGTGGCCACACGTACGACCACTGGATGGCGCATGTGTATAGACTATAGGAAACTAAACAAAGCCACAAGGAAAGACCACTTCCCTCTCCCATTCATAGACCAAATGCTTGAGCGCCTTGCTAAGCATTCCTACTTTTGTTATCTTGATGGTTACTCGGGATTCTTTCAGATCTCTATGCACCCGAGTGACCAAGAAAAGACGACCTTCACGTGCCCTTATGGAACATTTGCCTATCGGCGAATGCCTTTCGGGCTGTGCAATGCGCCCACCACCTTTCAGAGATGTATGATGGCAATCTTTAGGGATTTCCTTGAGGATATCATGGAAGTCTTCACGGATGACTTTTCAGTATGCGGGTCAAGCTTTGAGGTTTGTCTGGAAAATTTGGAGAAAGTCCTTGAACGATGTGTGAAAGTTAACCTGGTACTAAATTGGGAAAAATGCCACTTCATGGTGAAAGAATGAATAGTCCTCGGACATCTAGTGTCTAAACGAGGAATAGAGGTTGACAGAGCAAAGATTGAGGTGATTGAGAGGTTGATGCCTCCTACCACAGTAAAAGAAGTCCGAAGTTTTTTTGGTCACGCTGGTTTCTACCGGTAGTTCATTAAGGACTTCTCAAAAATCACTAAACCACTGACATGTCTTCTGATGAAGGATGCTGAGTTTATCTTTGATGAACAATGCCTAGAATCCTTCCAAAAGCTAAAGCAAGCGCTAATCTCTGCACCAATAATGCAACCTCCAGACTGGAATCTTCCTTTTGAGATTATGTGCGATGCGAGCGACTATGCAGTTGGTGCTGTCTTAGGACAGCGAAAAGACAAAAAGATGCATGCGATCTATTACGCTAGCAGAACCCTTGATGATCCTCAAGTTAATTATGCAACTACTGAGAAAGAGCTTCTGGCCATTGTCTATGCTATGCACAAGTTTCGTTCCTACTTAGTTGGATCAAAAATTATAGTCTACACTGACCATGCCGCCATCAGGTATCTGCTTAGCAAGAAAGACGCAAAGCCTAGACTGATTCGGTGGATATTGCTACTACAAGAGTTTGATCTGGAGATCCGTGACAAGAAAGGAACTAAAAATGTAGTGGCAACCACTTGTCTAGGCTAAGTAACGTGAAGCGAGAGGAGCTGCCCTTAGACGACTCTTTCCTTGATGATAGACTGATAGCTTCTGTACAGACGCAGGCACCTTGGTATGCTGACTTCGTCAATTACCTCGCTGCTGGGGTCCTGCCTCCTGACATGAACTATCAGCGGAAGAAAAAGTTCTTTCATGATCTAAAACATTACTATTGGGATGAGCCTCTCTTGTTTAAAAGAGGCGCCGACGGTATCTGATAACGGTTTGCGAAAGCAAAACGGTGTCTCTAATTTAATATTTTCTACAAATAAATTTTGTTCTCGTCATAAATAAATAGTGCAATTTACGTGAGTGACACAGGTCGACGGAAACCATCGTTTTGGCCTCTCGTTGTTACTATCAAATTAAATTCATTATTTTTTTTTACGCGTGAAACAAATATTGTTTTACACTAGCCTTAGATAACAAAGAAACGACAGATAGCGATACTTGTGAATTGGTCTCTGTGGATTCGACAACCCTTTATACAAAATGTGACTCGACCGGGGAAGGATACCCAAGTTTATTAAGGAAAGGGACTCCGCTGGGGGATGATGTAGTTTTACTGGGAGAAAAGGTCTTCTACTATCGCATTGATTCAAAACGATAGCTTAAAGAAGATAAAAGAAGGAGACAATGCCTACTATCAACAAAGATGATAGCTTAAAGAAGACAAATGACAGGTATTACCTACTATCGCGTACTGATAGCTTAAAGAAGGTAATATAAGAGAAAAGACATTGTCTACTATCGATGTGTAAATAGCTTAATGTAGATAGACCGTATATTTTACCTACTACCATTGTGAGGATAGCTTAAATGAAGGTAAAATATAAGAGGAATAACATGGTCTACTATCGTTGTGAGGATAACTTAATGAAGACCGACAAAATGTTTTACTTACTATCGTGTAAAGATAGCTTAATGAAGGTAGAACATAAAGGGAATAACTTGGTCTACTATCGTTGTGAGGATAGCTTAATGAATACCGATAGTATATTTTACCTACTACCGTTGTGAGGATAGCATAAATGAAGGTAAAATATAAGGGGAATAACATGGTCTACTATCATTGTGAGGATAGCTTAATGAAGACGGACAAAATGTTTTACCTACTATCGTGTAAAGATAGCTTAATGAAGGTAGAACATAAAGGGAATAACATGGTCTACTATCGTTGTGAGGATAGCTTAATGAAGACCAACATTATATTTTACCTACTACCGTTATGAGGATAGCTTAAATGAAGGTAAAATATAAGAGAAATGACATTGTCTACTATCAGTGTAAAGATAGCTAAATGAAAACAGACAGTATATTTTACCTACTACCGTTGTGAGGATAGCTTAATGAAGGTAAAATATAAGGGGAATAACATGGTCTACTATCGTTGTGAGGATAGCTTAATGAAAACCGACAAAATGTTTTACCTACTATCGTGTAATGATAGCTTATTGAAGGTAAAACGTAATAGGGATAACATACTGGGGATGACACTCTTGGGAATTGAACATGTTCACAAGCCTATTTGTTTGTAGAACCACCGGAAAGTGTCTGATTGGTGACATCTCTGGACCAGATACACTGGAGATGACACTTTTCGAGAGAATTTAAGTTGTTCGTTTGTAGAACTTGCCGCTTGAAATGTTTGATTGAAATGAAAGGATATGGCTAAAGCAAGACTCAGTGTGATTAATGCAACCATGTGTGAGCGATGTCATGTGCATGTTATGTATGCATGAATGTGTATATTGTTAAAGCACAAAAGTAAGTATAAATTTTATATCGTTCCACAGGGATTATTGCGATATCATAAACCGTTCAACATCGATTATCGTCTTAAGTTAGGGTTTAATCTTTTTCATTACTAACACTACTCGACATTAAAAGCATTATAAATAAAACGTAGAGTAATAGGACATAAAAGGTGTTAGGATTAAAGTTCATCAATCAAACGTCGATTGTATTCAATTGATCATAAATATGGATTCTAGCTTTTCCTTATATACGACATTATCACGTATTACTCGACAACGTCATTCGTGTCCAAATGACGTCGTGAGATCGATCGTATCGTTTAATCGACGATTTCTCAATCTATTAAACGATTCGAAAGCTTTACGATCCAATACTTAATGTAATTATCAAAACCAAATCCCATTTCTAGAATTTCTTATTTTGATAGAATATCATTCTAAACCTAGATTCAAAAGTATTTTTCAACATCATTTAAATCAAATATAAGAATTGGAAACAAGAACAAATTCAATGGTATATAAAAATGCTAGAATCATATATTTAAAATATCAAAGGTTTACAACTAAGAGTGATTAATTACCTAATAATCCCAACAAAGGAGATTAGTTGATCATTCTCATGACAACTATGCAAAAGTAGAAAGGAAGATGGAGAATATGCTAAGGCTTGATTTCTCAAAGCTTCTTAGTGTAATCTTCACTTGAATTCCTTTTGCTCTATGAAGTTTGCCTCCTTTTATGCCTATTCTCTCTCTAGAATTTAAAGATTTCAAGCTCTGGAAATTATAAAAACTAATATTCAATTGATTATATTGAAAAAATGAGCTTAAAAGCTTTTATATGTCTGAGATTTTGCACGCTCGCTACAAACGACCAGTCTGTCGCTGTAGCGAGGAAACTTTCTTGGCCAATGGGAGAGCTCCACGTCATCACTTAGCATTAAACCGCCCTTGGTCGCTGTAGCGACGAGATCTGTCGCTACAAGCGATGGATGCTGCAAAATTCCCTGCCTAAGCTCGCTTGAAGCGTCCAGTCCATCGCTTGTAGCGATGAACTCTCAATTTTCCCTGCCTAGGCTCGCTTGTAGCGATGAGGCTTGTGCTTGTAGCGATGGCTTTAACAAAACTTCATATTTTCTTGCTCCAATCAGGTCCAAGCATGAAATTCCTGCATAATTAAATGGGGTAAGACATAGCATCACAAATTTAGCATTTTAACCACAAATATGAGCTTATCCTAAGATAACTTGTAAAACAAGTAACATAAGTGCCTTAAAATATATCAAAAGATAACTACTTTTAGGCACTTATCAAACTCTCCCCAACTTAGCATTTTGGTTTGTGCTCAAACCAAAGAATCAAAAGGAAATTTTCACAGCTTTAAACCAAAGTATTGAGCAATAAGCAAAAGAATCAAAAGTTTGAAGAAATAAGTATCAGATGAATGATTCAAACGTGACTGCGCAAGCTAGAGTTAAGTTTCTCATTAAACGAGATACATACTATGAATGTGAACTAGTTCTAAACACAAAGAATCAAATCACACAATTCTTAACAAACAACATGTTTAAATTTGAACCAAACCTAACACACTTCTATATAAAGTATATGAACACATTGAAATCTATTGTGAGGGTATGAACACTCATCCAGCAAACATGATAACATTCCAATCAAATTATGTGTCCATCTAATTATCATTTCTAAAAGCATAAAAGCAAATGATCACAAGGTCTTTAAGGGTTGTAATTGGGCTTGGTTACAAAAGAATTGTCATATGTGGGATATTGAATTCAAATGGCCAAGCAAGAGGAACATTCAATCAATTTACAAACTTCCTCCTTATTCAATACAACTCTTGGTGAACCGCAATTTTTTCTTTTCTTGATTGATCTTGACAACTTTTTCTTTGATTTATTGCAAACCTTTCTATTTTTCTCTTTTCTTTTTCTTGGTTTGCTTTTCTTTCTTTTTTCTTTTCTTTTTCTTTTTCTTTCTCTTTTTCTTGTTGTCAAGATCAATTATCATCATTCACCACTACTTGACATTAACACAGCCTCCCTTTTCTCCCCAACTTGGTTCAATGATACCCTAATCGAATGTTCCTTTATCATTTTGGCAAAGTTCAATAATCACGAAGGATAAGGGTTCAAAAGAAAGCAAATATCAGAATTCAAAAATGAGTTTACTATGAACTGGATTTTTTTACAAACTCCGGCAATTTCAATAAGCAATTGAGCTTATGAAAGTTGACAGTTCATAGCTAACAATTCTGATTCAATAGGCTCAGAGGGGTTAACAGATTCTCACTTCTCACAGGGTAGGCTATATGGTCAAGTGTTTCACTCATATTCAAAAAAAATGCCTTGATCATTTCAATGCTTTTATACAATTTAAAACAACAATAGATTTAACATAAATTAATCGAGTTAAACATGAAATGCCGGTCTCCTGCATATATATACAATGGTTGAGGATTCCTCACATTTCGGCTAGTTCTAATTGGTTCAAAACTAAACATGTGCTTGCGTAAAACTGAATAAATTAAATTTGTGTGTAAAGAGCTTATTCACATTCAAGAATATACCTAGAAAAACAAGAAAACGAGTACCTTAGCTGCGCGCTTTTATCGCTCATTCTATCATTACCACTCATCTGATTCTAAGCTCAATGCTTTGCTTTCAAACAAGCACTTAGCTTTTGAATCTTTGTCATCTTTCTTTCCAAATTGTTGGGATAATTTCAAAAATAAATAACAAAATTTTTTAAATTAAGCAAAATATACTAAACATAAGCAAAGTACATAAACATACTAAACTAAACATAATAACCAAAATAAATTATCCATGGTACATAAACATAAACATAAACAAAGTACATAGCATGAACAAAGTTAAAAAGTACAAAGCATAATAAACTTGTTCAGGAATAAATAAAACGAAAGAAAGGTAGAACAAAAATTTTCTACAGCTTGCAAAGAGATCTCAATCTGAATCCATGTCTGAATCCATCAAGTCTGCAGCCTCGTGGTCAATGCTCCGTGTGGCCTCTGAGGAGTCATCACCATGGTCATCATCATCACCTCCAGCAGCATCATCACCAGCTGCATCTGCACCCGCCCCTCCAGAATAAAATGGCCTGTCCCCAGGACAATCAATATGCTCCTGGAAATAAGCTGGAGTCCAAGTGGAGTAGCCTGCCTCGTGCATATGACTCTGAATCGTCGTCAGGGATCGATGATTTGACTCATTCTGAGCCATGATGTGTGAATACGCAGTCATATGATAGGGATCCCAACTAGAAAAATCTAAAGGTGGATAGGTTGGGGCCTGAGGTTGGCTAGGGTCCTGGGGTGCAGTGGGTGGTACCGTAGATGGTCCAGCAGAAGTGGAAGGTCCAGCAGAAGAAGAAGGTGGAGCAGTAGGAGAGGGGGTAGAGCAGTACCTATTGATGTATCTATCATCAATAGGGTTTTTAATCTCCTCATCGACTTGGCTGGGCAAGTGGATCTTGGCTTTTCTACATAATCCCATAATCAGACCAGGAAAAGTCAATGGGCACTTAGGTTTACCCGGCGGCAAGATACCACTTTCTGCCACTATCCTCATTTCATTAGCTATTATCCTCGCAACGTCAACCTGACGGTTGCTGAGGATGTAATGAAGCAAGGGTGTGACATCCAGGGTAGTAGATGAGGTGTGAGACTTAGGCCTAATGTTATATAAGATAAGGGTGAGGATAACCTGAGCGGGGGTAGTCATGTCCTCCCTAAAAGCTCTAAAAGGCTTACCCGAGGCCTTGCTCACGTCGTAATTTTTCCCCTCTTGGAAGATCTCCCGTGCGATTAACTCGTGATCCCAGTTTCCCGCTGCTTGATGTTCGTGAAAGGCACACAACCTCTTGTAGTCTATTAGGTCATCTGGAAATGTAAGGTCCAAAGGATTACCTAAGTAGTCACTGATTGCGTTCCTATCAAACATTATGGTACGCCCTCGGACAAATGTTGTATAGGTGAAATCATCTGAGGGGTCAGCTGGAATTGCGTTTGCGTAGAACTCTCGTACAATATCATAATTTATCTTCCTTGGAGGATTGCATAAGATTCCCCATTTCCTCTCATTGAGCATATGAGCAATGCCTCCATAGTTTCCTTCCTCAGCTATCTTGAACTGCTTCTCTGACCAAATCCTTCTGGTTTTGAGCTCGGCGTAACGCTCCTGGTTACGTAGGCTCAGAAACCGGTTTGAATCGTGCGGTTGAGGGTTAGGTTTTGGTCTAGATGAAGATCCCTCAACATTACGTTGCCTCTTTGATGATGTTTTAGGTGCCATGCCTACAAAATAAGATTAAACATACAAATCAGGTAGGATCCAAGTCAGAAGTAGAATAAAAGAAAAATAAAACTGAATTTGGGCTTCGTCGCTACAGCGACAGGATGGTCGCTTGTAGCGAGCGAGCCCAGAAATTGCTGGTTTCCTGCGCTACAAGCGCTATGTAGCGAGGATCAACCCTTTTTCAAAAATCTGATTTTTCTCCTATCTAAACTACTTGTGGCATGCGAAATCAATCCTAAAGCTAAAACAAATGAATAAAAATCATTAAAACTGCCTAATCATCAAAAACCTAAGTTTATTTTGAATTTTTACAAAATAGGTTTTTCAAAAATACGAATTTCTTGCAAAAGATGATGATAGGCTAGTTTGTTTAATGATTCTAGTTCATTTTTAACAGCTTATGGTACATATTATCATGGGTATTCAAAAAGGCACAACCCTAAGTTTAAAAATTGAAAAAACTTGTAACCCTAATTTCTTAACAGCATGCTGGCACAATCATACAAGTTTAAAGCTTAAGAAACTAATACAGAGGGTTACGAAAATTACCTGGATTGTGAGAGATTTGTAAGATAGCACAGGAACAGATATCAAATGCAAGGATTTAGCAGAAAATGAAAATGGAAATTGCAGAAATAAATGAAAATGGAATGGAGTGTGTTTCTGTGTTATGGGATGCGAAAATAAGTAAGTATAACGGATATGGCATTAAATGGGTGGTTGGGGGGGTAAGATGAAGGGTTATAGTGGCATGGGAAACTGAAATGTCAGTTTTTCCTGCTGTCGCTACAAGTGCGCGATGCGTCGCTACAGCGACAGGATTTTAGCCCATCGCTACAAGCGATAAAATGGCGCTACAGCGGCAAAGTCAGAAAGTCATCGCTAAAGCGACCGTACGTCGCTACAGCGACGAAGAGTGAAAAGCTCATCGCTACAGCGATGGGATCTGTCGCTGTAGCGACCATGACAGAAAACAGAAAAATGAAATTTTAAGCTTTTGCCACTATCCCTACATGCATAAATGACTGTACAGAACTAAAATACAACTTAAAAAGCAACATACTTACAAAATTGGGGTGCCTCCCAACAAGCTCTTGTTTAACGTCATTAGATCGACGCCTGTTTCGCTTTTGCTTAAGAATTGATGAGTGAAATCGTCGTCGTGTGCCGAACAACTTCACCGCCAAAATACGGCTTCAGCCTTTGTCCATTCACTGTCCATGTTGATTTAGTGATAGGATCTTCTAGCTCCACAGCTCCATAAGGTTTGACCTCTTTGATCATGAACGGACCGGACCACTTGGATTTCAATTTACCCGGAAATAGCCTTAGCCTTGCATTGAACAGCAACACCATTTGACCGGGCCTAAATTCCCTCTTCATGATCTTCTTGTCATGATACCTTTTGACCTTTTCCTTATAGAGCTTGCTTGATTGATACGCTTGGTCACACATTTCTTCGAGTTCATTCATCTGAAGCTTTCTCTTCTCCCCCGCTTGCTCTTGATCAAAGTTCAAAAACTTTAGCGCCCAAAACGCTTTATGCTCCAACTCGACCGGCAAGTGGCATGCTTTCCCATACACCAACTGAAATGGTGTGAAACCCGTAGGAGCTTTGTATGCGGTCCTATAGGCCCACAATGCTTCGTCAAGTTTCATCGACCAATCCTTCCTTGATGATGACACGGTCTTCTCAAGTATCCTTTTGATTTCACGGTTGGATACCTCGGCTTGACCGTTGGTCTGCGGATGGTATGGTGAAGCTACCTTGTGTTTGACTCCGTAGTGCTCAAGTGCTTTTGCCAATTGTTGATTGCAGAAGTGAGAACCTCCATCACTTATAAGCACTCGCGGAGTTCCAAAACGGGAAAAGATGTTCCTTTTCAGAAACTTGACCACCGTCTTACTATCGGCTTTTGGGGATGCTATTGCTTCTACCCACTTTGACACATAATCTACGGCCACCAAAATGTATTCATTGGACATGGAGGATGGAAACGGCCCCACAAAGTCAATACCCCAACAGTCAAAGACTTCGACTTCAAGGATGCTTTGCAGAGGCATCTCATTCCTTTTTGAAATACCTCCAATTTTCTGGCAACTCTCGCATTCCTTCACATGCTCATATGCGTCTTTGAATAAAGTGGGCCAATAGAAGCCTGCCTGAAGAACCTTTGCACCAGTTCTTTCACCGCTGTAATGCCCACCATATGGCGAATTGTGACAATGCCACATGATGTCTTTGGCTTCTTCTCTTGCAACACATCTCCTTAACAGGTGGTCTGCTCCAATCTTGAAGAGATATGGGTCATCCCAAATAAATTGAGTTGAGTCTCTCATCAACTTCTTCTTCATTTGCCATGTATAGTCTTCCGGTATGAACCCCGTTGCTTTGTAATTGGCCATGTCAGCAAACCATGGTCTTTCTTGCACCATAAGCAACTTTTCATCCGGAAACTCTTCAAGAATATCCCTCTCGTTCTTCGTTACCTCATCGTTCACCAATCTTGACAGATGATCAGCCACAAGGTTCTCAGTCCCCTTTTTGTCCTTAATCTCCAAATCAAACTCTTGGAGTAGCAACATCCAACGAATGAGTCTCGGCTTGGAGTCGGGTTTGGTGATTAAGTACTTGATGGCTGCATGGTCAGTATAGATAACAATCTTTGAACCTATGAGATACGAACGAAATTTTTCTAATGCGAACACAATAGCAAGTAATTCTTTTTCAGTGGTAGCATAATTGATTTGTGCATCATTTAAAATTTTACTTGCATAGTGTATAGCATGAACAATTTTGTTTTTGCGTTGACCTAACACCGCTCCTACCGCATAATCACTTGCATCGCACATGAGTTCAAAATCATAATTCCAATTTGGTGCGGTGATTATGGGTGCGGATGTCAAACTATCCTTTAAACTTTCAAAAGCGTTCAAACAATCAATATCAAAATCAAAAGACTTATCTTTGTTGAGCAAATTGCTCAATGGCTTTGCAATCTTTGAGAAGTCTTTGATGAACCTCCGATAGAACCCGGCATGGCCAAGAAAACTTCGGATGTCTTTGACATTGACTGGTGGTGGAAGCTTGCCTATCACATCGATCTTAGCTTTATCAACTTCAATACCCTTGGATGAAATCTTGTGACCAAGGACTATGCCCTCGGTTACCATGAAATGACACTTCTCCCAATTGAGCACCAAGTTGGTTTCCTTGCACCGTTTCAGTACTGTGTCCAGATTCTTCAAGCACAAATCAAATGATGACCTGAAGACCGAGAAATCGTCCATAAACACTTCAATGCTCTTCTCTATCAAATCAGCAAAGATGGCTTGCATGCATCGTTGAAATGTTGCTGGAGCGTTACATAACCCGAACGGCATGCGTCGATATGCAAAAACTCCAAATGGACAAGTAAAGGTTGTCTTCTCGTGATCGTCTGGATTCACAGAAATCTGATTATAACCCAAATATCCGTCAAGGAAACAATAAAAAGCTTGTCCTGACAGTCTCTCTACCATTTGATCCATGAATGGTAGAGGAAAATGATCCTTCCTTGTTGCTTTGTTGAGCCTCCGGTAATCTATACACATCCTCCAACCGGTGACGGTTCTTGTCGGTATGAGCTCATTCTTCTCATTTGTGATTACCGTCATACCTCCCTTCTTAGGGACAACTTGAACCGGACTAACCCAAGTACTATCCGAGATCGGATATATCATGCCGGCTTCAAGTAGTTTAACCACTTCTTTCCGGACTACTTCCTTCATGTTTGGGTTTAGCCGTCGTTGAGGTTGTGCTACCGGCTTGTAATCTTCCTCCATCATGATCTTATGCATACAATAGGATGGACTTATCCCTTTCAAGTCGGATAGTGTCCAACCTATTGCTTCTTTGTTGGACTTCAAAACTTCAACCAATTTTGTTTCTTCATTGTTTGACAAGGAGCTACTAATAATGACCGGTTTATTACCCTCTTTACCAAGAAAGACGTACTTCAAATGTGAGGGTAGAATCTTCATCTCCGGCTTCATTTCTTCAACTTTGGCTTCATTCGTCAATTCCTCAATTTTGGCTTTGTGAGGAGGAATTTCCTTCAACGAATCCAGCTCCTTCAAACACTCTTCTATCTCCTTCTCATCTTCTTCTCCTATGATACTAAGTGCATTTGTCAAGACTCTTTCAAGATGTGTCAAGTGATGCAGCTGGTCCCTCGTATCAACAATCAATTCTTCAGTTGCATCCATCTTGAAACAGGCACCTTTATCACTAGGATATTTCATCACTTCATTGATGTTGAAATTGACTTCTTCATCGTCCACACGGACTTTCATTAGGCCTCCGTCAAGATCAATCATCATCCTTGCCGTTTGCATGAACGTTCTTCCAAGAATTAGCGGCACATCATCATCTTCAGGTATGTCCATCACTACAAAGTCGATGGGGAATAAGAACTTGTCGACTTTCACCAACACGTCTTCAGCTATCCCCAACGGACGTGTGACGGATTTGTCGGCCAATTGCAAAGTCAAGTTAGTTCGTTTCACAACCAAATCACCAATCCTTTTGACAACGGAAAGTGGGATTAGATTGATACTTGAACCTAAATCAATGAGTGCTTTGCCGACATTAACATTGCCAATAGACACCGGTAGTGTAACTTTACCCGGATCTCTCTCCTTCCTTGACAATGTTCTCTGGATGATTGCACTACAATTAGCATCTAGCTGAATTGTTTCTTCTTCATTATACCTCCTCTTCTTGGAAAGAATCTCTTTCATGAACTTGGCATAAGTTGGCATTTGCTCTAAGGCTTCCGAGAACGGAATGTTGATTTGTAAACGTTTGAATATGTCAAGGAACCTAGCAAACTGCCTTTCTTTCTCCTTTCTGGCTGGAGTAGTTGGATATGGTAGATGTGGTGTTGGCGAATTCTTCACAACTTCTTGATTCTTGCCCTTCTCCTTCACCACATCTTTCTTCATCACTATGTTTTCATTTTCAACTACTTATTTTTTTCGACTTTATCCTCATTATTAACTCCCTCTGTTTCTTTCTCATTTCCTTCATCATGATCTTCCTCCTCATTTTCAACAACTCTCCTCTCAACCTCAAGGTTGTCTCCTATACCTCTTCCAACTACCTTCCCACTCCGAGTAGCAATCGCCTTGCAATTATTGTTGTCTCTTGATGCAAGGTCTTCTTCATCAAAATGACTTAATTGTCATTTTGATGATGATGCATGGTCTTTGGGGTTGGTTTGTGTGTTGGCGGTAAAGGTTCCGCCTTGCTGGGTTGCTTGAGCAAGCTGTTGTGCCAACTGGCCCACTTGTGTTTCCAGGTTTTTGATGGAGGCATCAGTATTCTTTTGGTTCGCCATTGACATTTGCATGAATTGGTTAAGAGTTTCGTCGGTGTTTTGTTGTCGGTTTTGTTGCGGAGGTTGGTATTGATTGTAATGTTGGTAAGGTTGTCGGTTTTGTGGTCCAGCTTCTTTCCTCCAACCTTGGCCATAGTTTGGATTGTTCCCTCTTGGGAAGTTGTTATTATGACCTTGGTATTGGTTTTGAAACTGTTGTGGCCTTTGTTGATTTCCAACATAACTTACCTCTTCGGTGGGTGGTGGACAAAATCCGGTGGGGTGATCGCCCGAACAAAGTTCGCATGATGCGACTTGGTGGTGTCTTCTTTGTTCGTTTTGAATATCCTTCATTTGTTGTGGAAGGTTGGCCATCTTTCTAGTCAATTCTTCCACTTGTTGCGTTAGCAATTTATTTTGAGCAAGGATGGCGTCATTTGTCCCCAAGTCCAATATTCCCGCTTTCCTTTGGCCTTGGTTTCTATTATGGTGAGCCTGGTGGTCATTTAATGCCATTCTTTCAATGATAGCAACAACATCTTCGGCACTCTTGGCCATTAGTGATCCACCAACAGCAGCATCAAGTAATAGCTTTGACTGTTGTTGCATCCCATTCCGGAAAAGATGGATTTGTGTTAAATCATCGAATCCATGGTTAGGGCATCTTCTAAGCATCGACTTGAAACGCTCCCATGCTTCACATAGAGTCTCACTTGTGCCTTGAGAATAATACAGCGATAGTTGTCTTAGCCTCCATAAAACGATTCTGAGGAAAGAATCTCTCAAGGAATTTCTCCTCAAGAGTGTTCCAATTTGTCATCACTGTTGGCGGCTGATCCAAATACCACTCCTTGGCCTTCCCAATCAAAGAATGAGGAAACATCCTCATAAATATAGCCTCCTCATTGTTCTCCGTCTCTCCTAGTGTACCAGCGATCTCATAAAACTTAGTGAGATGTTGGAACGGATCCTCATGGTCTAACCCCGAGAAAGGATTAGCATATAGTATTTGAAGGATCCCGGTCTTCATCTCAGTTTGCTTTGTGGTCCGTGGCGTCTTTCCCAATTGTGCCAAGCGGCGTGGGCTATTGTGACATGGCATCCCACCTCCGCCTGAACCTCCAGATCCGTCTCCTGCAGCAGCCATTGGTATCTCTTGACTTGGAATTGATGAAGGACTTGAAACAGAAGTTTCCTCTTGTTGCTTTTTCTTTGCCTGCTGCCTTTTCTTCCGATTCTTGCTGTTATTTCTTCGAGCAGTCCTCTCTATTTCAGAATCAAAAAGCAGTTGGTCGTCCGGTATCTGACCTCGCATATACAAGTTTCAACAATCTGACCAAAAAGAATTAGCAAACAAGATGGATAAGGAATAATAGTTATATACATAAAAGAATTTTGTGCAAAATTGCTTAAGACAATAATTAACGCTGCAATGATTATAATATCTAAGCAGTTAATCCCCGGCAACGGCGCCATTTTGTTAAAGCACAAAAGTAAGTATAAATTTTATATCGTTCCACAGGGATTATTGCGATATCATAAACCGTTCAACATCGATTATCGTCTTAAGTTAGGGTTTAATCTTTTTCATTACTAACACTACTCGACATTAAAAGCATTATAAATAAAACGTAGAGTAATAGGACATAAAAGGTGTTAGGATTAAAGTTCATCAATCAAACGTCGATTGTATTCAATTGATCATAAATATGGATTCTAGATTTTCCTTATATACGACATTATCACGTATTACTCGACAACGTCATTCGTGTCCAAATGACGTCGTGAGATCGATCGTATCGTTTAATCGACGATTTCTCAATCTATTAAACGATTCGAAAGCTTTACGATCCAATACTTAATGTAATTATCAAAACCAAATTCCATTTCTAGAATTTCTTATTTTGATAGAATATCATTCTAAACCTAGATTCAAAAGTATTTTTCAACATCATTTAAATCAAATATAAGAATGGAAAACAAGAACAAATTCAATGGTATATAAAAATGCTAGAATCATATATTTAAAATATCAAAGGTTTACAACTAAGAGTGATTGATTACCTAATAATCCCAACAAAGGAGATTAGTTGATCATTCTCATGACAACTATGCAAAAGTAGAAAGGAAGATGGAGAATATGCTAAGGCTTGATTTCTCAAAGCTTCTTAGTGTAATCTTCACTTGAATTCCTTTTGCTCTATGAAGTTTGCCTCCTTTTATGCCTATTCTCTCTCTAGAATTTAAAGATTTCAAGCTCTGGAAATTATAAAAACTAATATTCAACTGATTATATTGAAAAAATGAGCTTAAAAGCTTTTATATGTCTGAGATTTTGCACGCTCGCTACAAGCGACCAGTCTGTCGCTGTAGCGAGGAAACTTTCTTGGCCAATGGGAGAGCTCCACGTCATCACTTAGCATTAAACCGCCCTTGGTCGCTGTAGCGACGAGATCTGTCGCTACAAGCGATGGATCCTGCAAAATTCCCTGCCTAAGCTCGCTTGAAGCGTCCAGTCCATCGCTTGTAGCGATGAACTCTCAATTTTCCCTGCCTAGGCTCGCTTGTAGCGATGAGGCTTGCGCTTGTAGCGATGGCTTTAACAAAACTTCATATTTTCTTACTCCAATCAGGTCCAAGCATGAAATTCCTGCATAATTAAATGAGGTAAGACATAGGATCACAAATTTAGCATTTTAACCACAAATATGAGCTTATCCTAAGATAACTTGTAAAACAAGTAACATAAGTGCCTTAAAATATATCAAAAGATAACTACTTTTAGGCACTTATCATATATGCATGAATGTATGAATGCATGTAAGACAATACGATTTGTATGACGATGTCACTGTATGACTGTATATAACACCGATGATATAAGACTGGACGGATAGGATGGGAAGCGAACTGACATCACAATACAAACACTCGGCAATCTTCATCGGGGATGATACCATTGACGAGAAGTCGAGCCACTGACGGGGTAAAGCCCGGCACGAGGTAGCAAATTATGGGGAAGTAGACACTTCTTGGGGGGGAAGCTCGTTAATCAGAAATCTGGCGGAAGTCGCCATTTCTCAAACGACACAGAGTATTCTCTCGTGGGCACACTTCAGTAGCCATGCTTTTCTTTTGTTTTTCTTTGAAAGTCCCTAACTTTTTCCTAGACCGCCCTTTCGGGTTTTCAGTCCACCGGGAGTATATTTCTTTTTTTTTTTTGTGTCCCTAATTTTTGCCTGGACCGCCCTTTCGGGTTTTCGATCCACCGGGACGCTCATTTTTGCCTAAGTCGCCTTTTCAGGTTTTCAACTTAGCGAGGTTTCCTTTTATATTTTTGTATTTCCTGACAAAAGTCTTCCCACGGCGTTTGATCGTCTTCCTTTTGCGGAGATTAACCATTCTCGAGGCGGATGTTGACGTACACTTCTCCTACTCATGAGTTCAAAGAGAGTGTGTTTGTTATTTACATTTTTCAAAAGTCATGAAAAAGTTTTTTTTTTGGAAAATTTTTGCTTTAAGTATTACCATAAAAAATAGAAGAAGTTTTGAAAACAGGGAGAAATGAGAATTCCAAATAAAGGGTCACAAGCTTAAATCTAATTAAGGGAGTGGTGGCCTGCTAACGGCTCGGCTCCACGGATCTTTACAAAATTTTGAAAAAAATGGCAAATAATATATGGGAAAGGTACATTGAACACAATAATCGATATCCTCCCTAACAAACTTTGAATTCCACTGTTCCGAGTCGCTGACGTACAAATGCTTCGAATCAGAGGTCTTTTGACAACTAGGATGCCCCAAGTGAAACAAGTCCGACCTGATGTAGTTACTTCGCATAATCCTTAATTTTTGCATAGATTGCCTTTTCAAGATGATTATTTTCTGTTTATGTCTCTAATTTTTGCCTGGACCGCCCTTTCGAGTTTTCAGTCCACCGAGACGCTCATTTTTGCCTAAGCCGCCCTTTCGGGTTTTCGGCTTACCGAGCTGTTCTTATATATTTCTAGACAAAGTATTTCTTGACTGCATCGGCGTTCATAGGACGTGCAAGTTCATCACCATCCATAGTTGCAAAAGTCATTGCACCAACAGAGAAAACTCTCTTGACCACATACGGGCCTTCGTAATTAGGCGTCCACTTGCCTCTGGAGTCCGGTTGAAAAGATAAGATCTTCTTGAGCACGAGGTCTCCTTCTTTTAATTCGCGAGGACGAACTTTCTTATCAAAAGCTTGTTTCATCTTCTTTTGATATAGCTGTCCATGACACAAGGCAGCCATGCGTTTCTCTTCGATCAAGTCCAACTGATCATACCTACTTTGGCACCATTCAGCCTCGGACAACTTGGCTTCCATCAGAACAGAACTCTCATCGACGGGATCTTTACCTCCACAGGGAGCACTGTTGAAGTGCGCACTGAAGTACGATACACATGCAAAGCGAATGGTAACATCTCATGCCAGTCTTTATAAGTGACCACCATTTTCTGGACAATCCTCTTGATATTCTTGTTTGCAGCTTTGACTGCACCATTCATCTGAGGTCTGTAAGGAGAAGAATTATGGTGCTCAATCTTAAAGTCGTTACACAACTCTTTCATCATCTTGTTATTCAAATTTGTTCCATTGTCTGTGATAATTCTATTAGGAACACCATAGCGACAGATGATCTGATTCTTGACAAACCGGACTACTACTTGTTTGGTCACATTGGCATAAGATGCTGCTTCGACCCACTTTGTGAAGTAATCAATGGCCAGTAGAATGAAACGATGTCCGTTTGAAGCCTTTGGTTCGATCCTACCAATCATATCGATCCCCCACATAGAGAACGACCATGGAAAGGAAAGAACATTGAGGGTAGTCGGCGGTCATGAATTTTATCAGCATAGATCTGACACTTGTGACATTTCCTGGCATGTTTGTAACAATCAGATTCCATCGTCATCCAGTAGTAACCTGATCTCAGCATTTTCTTAGCCATTGCATGCCCATTGGAGTGAGTTCCGAAGGATCCTTCATTTATCTCATGCATCAATAACTCTGCCTTGTGTTTGTCCACACATCTGAGCAAAACCATGTCGAAGTTTCTTTTGTACAATACATCTCCATTCAGGAAGAAACTGCCGGACAATCCTCTTAAGGTCTTCTTGTTTTTGTTGGATGCTCCGAATGGATACTCTTGACTTTGAAGGAAACACTTTATATCATGAAACCATGGCTTGTTGTCAACAACTTCCTCGGCTACGAATACATGAGCAGGCCTCTCAAGGCGTTGGATGCTGATTGTTGGCATGTCATTCCGGTGGTTCACCTTGTACATAGAAGATAAAGTAGCTAGAGCATCTGCCATCTGATTCTCGTCACGAGGAATGTGGTGCAACTCAACTTTGTTGAAGAAAGTCAGCAACCGTCTTGCATAGTCTTTGTAAGGAATCAAGCCGGGGTGACGAGTTTCCCATTCTCCTGGTTGATTACAAGTGCCGAATCTCCACATATGTCAAGATTCTTAATCCTTAGATCAATAGCCTCTTCGATACCCATGATGCACGCTTCATACTCAGTGATGTTGTTTGTACAATCAAATAGCAGCCTGGCAGAAAAAGGAATATGAGTGCCTTTAGGAGTGATGATGACTGCCCCAATTCCATTGCCATAGACATTAACGGCCCCATTGAATATCAAACCCCATCTGGATTCGAGATCTGGACCTTCTTCAGGTAATGGTTCATCGCAATTGTTGGATATTTGGTTGTCGGCTTCATGTTTGCTAAAATCAAATATACAAGCAATGTGCGTCTTCAGACGCTGACCTTCAGAAGCTGAAATGTTCAGACGCATAACTTCAGACGAAGACTTCAAAAGTACCTTCAGAAGCTGGTTTTCTGCGTTCTGTTTTCGCGCCTTGGAGTGTTTATTTTCTCGTGTGATCTGTTGAAGATTTGTCTTAAGAATTCTCTTGGATTTGTTTCTAGAAGGAAGATTATTTTGCGTGAAGATATTTGTTGAAGATTGGTTTCTTTTATTTGTGAATATATTTTCAAAGAAATCTTTGGAAAATATATTTCTAGAAAAGAAATTGCTTCTATATGTTTCTAAAGTATTTTGGAAATATATCTTTGAAGGATTTGGCTCAAGTTTATGTTGCTGCTGAAGCTATAAATAGAGGACGCTGCTATTGAAGAAAATTATCAAAACAGAAGCTATCTTTGAGAGAGTTATACTTAGGTTTTGAGTCTGTGAGCTTCGTGCTCTGTTTTCTGTACACCACTCAAGTGTTTAGAGTTGGTTTGTTTTTATTGAGTTGTAATCACTTGAAGCTTTTAAGCAAGAGTGACTGATTATGTTTTGAAGAGTGTCTTCATCTTTGATTTGTTAGAGTCTGATAATCACTGGGGCAGTGATTGACTGAGGGAAGTAAGAGGGGTCTTATATCTAAGAGTTCCTAGGTAGAAATACCACGGGTAGTGATTAAGTGAGAAGGCTGTGAAACAGGGGCTGTTGTCATAGGACTTCGAATTGATACTATTATAGTGGATTTCCTTCCTGGCTTGGTAGCCTCCAGACGTAGGTGTGTTTGTCACCGAACAGGGTTAACAAATCAACTGTGCATTTTAATTTCTGTCTGTTTTATTCTGCTTCTGAACTGCTGTTCTGCATACTCTGTTTTACTGTTCAAAATCAGGTCCTGCCAGGAATTTCAGCAATCCTTCATCTTTAAATACATGATTTCCTCGTCGGGGAAATCGAACTTAATGGGCTGATAGGCTTCAACTGGTTGGTGAGCCAAATGATCAGCGAGGACGCTGCCTTTGATTGCTTTTTGTGTGCGGTATTCGATGTCATATTCAGACAGTAACATCTGCCACCAGGCAATTCTTTCTATCAAAGTAGGTTTCTCAAAGATATACTTGATCGGATCCATTTTAGATATCAACCAAGTGGTGTGATTAACCATATAATGACGGAGACGTTTGGCGGCCCAGGATAGGGCACAACAAGTCTTTTCAAGCATGGAATACCGAGACTCACAATCTATAAACTTTTTGCTCAAGTAATAAATTGCATGCTCCCTTTTTCCGGTCTCATATTGCTGTCCGAGCACACAACCCATAGAATCTTCTAGAACGGTCAGATACATGATTAGAGGTCTTCCTTCAACTGGAGGGATAAGAATCACAGGTTCTAGCAAATACTCTTTAATGCTGTCGAAGGCTTTCTGGCAATCTTCCGTCCAAACAATCCCTTGATCTTTACGGAGTAGTTTGAATATTGGTCCACATATGGCGGTCATGTGAGAGATGAACTTGGAGATGTAGTTCAGTCGCCCGAGAAACCCTCTTACTTGTTTTTCTGTTTTTGGAGCAGGCATTTCTCTGATAGCTCTGACCTTATATGGGTCTACCTCAATACCCTTCTGACTAACAATGAAACCCAAAAGCTTCCCAGATCTGACACCAAAAATACACTTGTTAGGGTTCAAACGAAGTTGATATTTTCTCAGACGTTGGAACATCTTCAGTAAATACTCGACGTGTTCCTCTTCAGTTCCCGACTTGACGATCATATCATCCACATAAACCTTGATTTCCTTGTGCATCATATCGTGGAAGAGATTAGTCATGCCCCTCTGATAAGTAGCACCTGCATTTATCAAACCAAATGGCATTACTTTGTAGTAAAAAGTTCCCCAAGGCGTGATGAAAGACATCTTCTCTCTGTCTTCAGGTGCCATCTTGATTTGATTGTAACCGGAGAAACCATCCATGAAAGAGAAGACTTTAGACTTGGCGGTACTATCGACCAACACATCAATATGGGGTAAAGGGAAATCATCCTTTGGACTGGCCTTGTTCAGATCTCGGTAGTCGACACACATTCTGACCTTACCATGTTTCTTCGGGACAGGCACTATGTTGGCCAACCATTGAGGATACTCAGATGTGACAAGGAAACCTGCATCAATTTGCTTTTGTACCTCTTCTTTGATCTTGAGAGCCATATCGAGATGAGTTCTTCTCAGTTTCTGCTTAACTGGCGGACATTCGGGCTTCAAAGGTAAATGGTGCTCCACAATATCAGCGTGGATGTCACCGCCCCGGCCTCATGGATCCATGGTCGGCCCAACAAACAACTGTATGCCGCTTGGATATCCATTACTTGAAAGGTGATCTGGAATAGGTGTGGCCCAATTATTATAGGCAGATCTACCTCTTCGATTACTGACTTCCTTGAACCATCAAAAGCTTTTACTATTACTTCGCTCCTCCTTACTGGTGTACCCTTGTAGGAAAGTTGATCAAGAGTTGATTTGGCCAACACATTCAAAGACGAACCGGTGTCCACAAGTACATTTGACAGTGCATCAGACTTGCAGTTCACCGATATATGTAATGCCAGGTTGTGATTCCTACGTTCTTCTGGGAGCTCTTCATCACTGAAACTCAGATTGTTACATGCAGTGATGTTACCTATTATCTCACTGAATTGTCCAATGGTCACATCATGATCCAAAAAGGCTTGGTCCAAGACCTTCATCAAAGCTTCTCTATGAGCATCAGAATTAAGTAATAATGACAACACAAATATCTTTGACGGAGTCTGCATCAACTGATCAATAACCTTATATTCACTTTTCTTTATCAGTATCAAGACTTCATCAAAATCAGGATTGACACCGGGCCTATCGGACTGGCCTGCGCCTTGGTTTGTTTCTGGAGCACTAACCTTCTTTGGGGGGCCCGTAGGGATGACACGCCTTTTTCTCAGTACTCTACTATCCTCGGTAATGTTGACTATAGAAAGCAGGGAAGGTATGGGGACCTCGTGCCCGTTTTCCATCATTGTAGCATTGTACCTGTAAGGTATGGCCTTTTTAGAAGCATAGGGCGTTGGACATGGCAAGCAGATTACTAATGGAGCGACACTGGGTCTTTCACTGTTAAATGTCACTTCTATCTGCTCCGGGATGTTGAACTCAGGTGTTATGACACATACATCCTTATCCTTTCTTGTAATAATGAGCTTTCTTCTGTTTATGAGTCCTTGTATGTCGTCTTGTATTTTTCGACATCCCCGTGGGTTCACAGGACACGCCTTGCAGGTTGCATGATCATGATTAAAAAGGGCTACCTTGCACATCTCGACGTGTATCGGGACGAAAGGTGTCTAAATATGTTGGACGTTGAGAATGAGACCATCCTCTTGATAGTCTTGGACCATGTTGATGGATGACCCATGATTTGGCAGTGGGTTGGCTTGTACATTAGGGTTTTGGTCCTTGAAGGATAGGATGTTGGCTCGAACCAATCTCTGAACTTCATTCTTCAAAGCATAGCAATGTTCGATATCGTGACCGGGTGCCCCTTGATGGAAGGCACATGTGAGGTCAGCTCGGTACCAAGCAGGTAGTCTTTCAGGCACATGAGGAGGTGCCTTTGTTTGTACCAAATTCTACTCAAGCAAAGCCGGGAGCAACTCTGCGTATTTCATGGGAATGGGGTCGAACTGTTGGGTTCTTTGTATACGGTTTTGTGGATTGAGTTGTTGTGGAGCTTGTGCTCGAAGCTGTTATTGTTGGTAGTATGGTTATTGATGATGTTTTTGGTAAGGTTGTTGGTAAGGTTGTTGATGAGGTCGTTGGTAATGTTGTTGAGGCCTTTGTGGAATTTGTAGCTGGTAGTTGGGATACTGGCTAGTATTGGTGGAGGGTGAAATGGCAGCGACATGCTGGTAGATTGGGTATTCTTGGCGGGGTCTCCCATGGGCGACCATACTGACCTCTTGTTCTTTCCTTCTCGGGAAGTGGTTCCCAAACTTCTTTACACTGTTGGTGGGAGCACTTTCCTTGATCAAATGTCCTTCCCGGACCCCTTCCTCTAGACACATGCCCATATTCACCATTTCCGTAAAATCACTTGGTGCACTGGCGACCATCTTCTTATAATAGAACGAACCAAGAGTGTTGAGAAAGATTTTAGTCATCTCCGTTTCTTCCAGAGGCGGACTAATCTGAGCGGCGACCTCTCTCCACCGTTATGCATACTCCTTGAAGGTCTCTTTTTCCTTTTGGGCCATGGCCCGAAGTTGGTCCATGTCCAAGTTGTATTTGTATTGGCGAATGAAAGCATTGCCCAAATCATTGAATGTCCGGATATTAGCACTGTCCAAATTCATGTACCACTTTAAGGCGGCACCAGTCAAACTATCTTGGAAGTAATGGATAAGGAGCTGATGATTGTCGGTTTGAGTGGACATCTTCCTGGTGTACATCACTAGATGGCTTTGGGGACAAGTATTCCCTTTGTATTTCTCAAAGTCGGGAACCTTGAACTTGTGCGGTATTATGACATTGGGCACCAAGCAAAGGTCATGGGCATTCTTCCCAAACAATTCCTTTCCCACGGAGAGCTTTGACCTCCCGCTGCATTTCATCGAACCTCTCTTGCAGGTCATCCATCCGATCGTACGCCCCCATGCTTTCCGCATGATAGATGGGTCCATTGCCTTGCAGGATTGTGTGAATTATTGGAGCTGAGAAGGTCACTGTTGCTAGTGGAAACATAGGACCAGGTTGAAAGACAGGCATTGTTTGTATAATAGGGACTTGGACCTCGGAAACACCGGGACGGAATCCTTCGCTGAAATTATACGGCATGCCCCGTGGGTAACCTTCAGGCATGGTGTGTTGAGGAGTGCTGGCAAACACTGTTGAAATAGGAATAGTAGATATATTCGACTGAGCTGGAGAAGTACTAGCAGGTGGAGGAGGTGACGGCTGATTCTGTGCAGATACCAATGAAGCTACCAAGGCACCTAGCCTTTCCATTTCTTCTCGGAGTGTAGTTACTTCTTCACGAAGTTCGTTGTTTTCTTGTTCAATCAAATCCATTCTTTTCTTCCTGTTGGCACGAGTGTTGTAGGTGCGGGTTGATTTGGGATGACGGGCCACTTTTCTTTTGGAGGCAGGTTGACCTTTTTTATGTGAAAAACAAAATGTCAGACTCGGTTTGGGAAACTATGAATGCAGTATGATGCATGATTATGCTTATGCAAAAAATAAGAAAGAAAAATTTGTTGTCGAAGGACCTGTCAAAGTAACTGTAAACATCATAGTTGAACATTTCTTTTAAAAATAAAAGCATTACAAATGATCCCCTTCTTAAGAACAAAGCTAAGGGATATGCTCAAAAGTTCAACAATAGAAACTAGGAATCTAAAGCTCGAAGACCCCTGATATATCAAACTCTTGGAGTAGATTGTTCGTCAGAATCTGAATGGGAGCCAGAAAATAAGTCCATACATCTCTTTTTCCTCCTGGCATCCTTCCTAAGTCGGAAATCCTTCTGCTGGAGCAGATCGTCCTTTTCAACGATTTATCGGCTTTGGACGGAGAGCATGTGGTCTTTCTGTGCCAATTGTCCTCTCAAAGTTTCATTTTCAAGCTCGGCCTCCTGATACCTCTTTTGCCAAGTGTCCCTTTCAAACCGCACTTGGGTCAACTGCTCATGAAACTCCTCTTTGGTATCAAAGGGTATGGGTAAGGATGATGGTGGGGTGGTTGAGGACAAGAACCTTGGTAGGTGATAAGGCAAACCAAAACTTAAAGCTCTGTCAATGACCCACTGAGTGTAAGATCCATGTACGAAGCCTGACTTCTTTCCCAACTGGTTTCTATCAAGCCTGCGAATGGTATGCCAATCTCGCACAAATTTCATTCTCATATTTGCATGGTCTTCGTGGTTAAGGTAGAATTCACCGGTTAAGGAGAGGTTGTTAGGTTTCTCTTTCATGGGGTATCCGAACTGGCGTCTGGTAAGAGTAGGGTTGTAGGTAATTCCCCCGCGTGTACTAATGAGGGGCACGTTGGGAAACTCTCCACAACTGTCAATGATTACTCCAATGTCACTGGCTGGTTGATACTGAAATTCTGGCAAGGCACAACTAAGAGAATACCAGGTTCTGAACCAGCAGGTTCTGAACTATACGCAGGGCACAATAGTTTGCTTAAAACAGAGCACACACTCACACAAAGCAAAGCAAGAAAATAAAGTGCAGGAAAGTAAAAGGCACACACAAGGTTTGTTAACCCAGTTCGGAGTAAACACCTCCTACTCTGGGGGATACCAATCCAGGAAGGAATTCCACTATAGGAATTAATCCTTATGACTCAAGACACTGACTCCCAGTTCCCAGCCTAAGCAATTAACTTCCTCCTAGTCCTGAATTCTACCCAACACGTTGAGTTTAGAAAACCTCTAACTTCCTATTCAAGCAACTGCAACCCAGCTACTTGAACTACCCTTTGAACTTAACCCAGTTCTGAACACAAAAATTCCCCTGTTTTTGAATACACCTTCAAAGACAAAACTTCATTCGTACCTAAAGGCTTAGAATGAATTACAACTCAATAACAATCCTAAACCAACTCAAAAACATATGAGTGGCGTGCAAAAACAAAGCAAAAGCTTCAAGACAACTAAGACTCTATTTCTCTGAATAATACTCTTAAAAATCGTCTCTTGAATAGCAGCAGCCCTCCTCCTTATATAGCCTTCAGTCTTGCAAAATAAAACTAATCTTCTGATTTGATTTGTTACAGAAATAAGATTGGTCCAATAATGTAACAAATAAAACTGTTTTGTATCTTTGAAAGATTTAAAACAGAAAATACGAATTTCATATCTTTGAACCAAATCTTCAATAAAATCTTCTCCAAATAATTCAGCATTCTAGAAGCACTTATACAAAGATAATTCCTTGCTAAATCTCCCAAGATACGCGCAAAAACTAATCTGAAAACCCAGCTTCTGATGTGGTCAACAAAAGTCAACGCTGGCTTCAGAACCTGAAATCAGCTTCTGAACTGCTACAGTGCATTCAGCTTCTGATGACATTTTCTGCTTCTGAATGGCTTCAAAACACAAAACTTGCAACTGAAGAAATGTTTCAAATATGGAGATGCTTCTATTCAATACATTGGTTTTGCCAAAACATGCAGCCAACACAAAAGACTCAACAATCTCCCCCTTTGGCAAATTTTTGGCTAAAAACCATCCAAGTCCTTCAATCTTCATTATAATCAGCTCAACAATGAAGAACTCCACAATAATACATCATAGCAATTAGTTTAGGCAGCGGATTCAGCTATGTTACACATGCAGCTTCAACTTCTGAACTTCTGATAGAGCTACTCCAAGGTATCAGAGCTACTGATCAACTTCTGATCATCACACATACTCCCCCTGCAACTCAGCATACACTCAGCATACATCAAACTCCCCCTTACTTCTGAATTTATGGTATCAGAGCCAACACTTCAGGAGCTGCAAAAACACTCAGGATCAAAACAACCTTGGACTCCCCCTGAGACACATATTCCCCCTTGATCATATCTGCATATAATGCTTTGGTATCAGAGCAAAACACCTTCTGAAACAAAGACACACTTATCTGAAATGCAGCAATGCATCTTCTATTTCTTGATATCAGAGCCAACAGAGCCAACTCATTGCATAAGATTTTCTCCCCCTTTTTAGCCATAAAATTCTGACAAATCATAGTCTTCAAATAGGGAATAAAATCAAAACAGGTAGCACAGATCCTTGACAACTTGGTAGATTCAGACTCAGGTTCAGGATCACACTTAGCATAGGCACAACTGGCAGGTACTCTATCTTCCTCACATCCAGTTTGCAGTAATTGCTATAACTCTTCATGCAAACACACACCTAACTTGCTCCTTAAGTTTTCAAACTGCTTAGCATCCAAAGCCTTTGTGAAAATGTCAGCAACTTGTTCTTCAGTAGCTACATGCTCCAGCTGAATAATCTTGTCCTCCACAAGGTTTCTGATAAAATGATGTCTGATGTCTATGTGTTTGGTTCTGCTGTGCTGAATTGGATTCTTAGAGATGTTGATGGCACTCAAATTGTCACAAAACAATGTCATAGTTCTTTGTTCAATGTTGTACTCCTCCAGCATCTGCTTCATCCACACCAATTGTGAGCAACTACTTCCAGCAGCAATATACTCAGCCTCAGCAGTTGACAATGACACACAGTTTTGCTTCTTGCTAAACCATGAAATTAAGTTATTTCCCAAAAAGAAACAACCTCCTGAGGTGCTCTTCCTGTCATCAGCACTTCCAGCCCAGTCAGCATCACAATATCCCATCAGTTCAGAATTTGAACTGTGTGAGTACATGATTCCATAGTCACTTGTGCTATTAACATACTTCAGGATCCTTTTAACTTGTGTCAGATGACTCATCTTAGGATCAGCTTGATATCTTGCACAAACTCCAACAACATAAGTGATATCAGGTCTGCTTGCAGTTAAATACAATAGGCTCCCTATCATGCTTCTGTACTGACTCTGATCAACTGATACTCCTTGTTCATCTTTGGTTAGCTTCAGATGAGTAGCAGCTGGTGTCTTCTTATGAGCAGCTGATTCCATTCCAAACTTCTTTACTATGTTCTTGGCATATTTACTCTGAGAGACGAAGATTGTATCTTCCATTTGCTTGACTTGTAAACCAAGAAAATAAGTCAGTTCACCAACTAGACTCATTTCAAACTCTGACTGCATTTGTTGAACAAACAGTTTGACCATCTTCTGAGACATCCCTCCAAACACTATATCATCCACATAAATCTGTGCAATCATCAGATTCCCATTTTCATCTTTCACAAACAATGTCTTATCAGAACCACCTTTTCTGTATCCTTGAGCAACAAGAAACTGAGTCAATCTTTCATACCATGCTCTTGGTGCTTGCTTCAATCCATACAAGGCCTTCTTCAATTTGTAAACATGATTAGGAAAATTATGATCCACAAATCCTTTAGGCTGTTCAACATACACTTCTTCTTGCAGATATCCATTCAGAAATGCACTCTTCACATCCATCTGAAACAGCTTGAACTTGAGAATGCAGGAGACACCCAACAGCAGTCTTATGGACTCTAGTCTGGCCACAGGTGCAAAGGTCTCATCAAAATCAAGTCCCTCAACTTGAGTATACCCCTGAGCAACCAACCTTGCCTTGTTTCTGACTACAGTACCATTTTCATCTGTTTTATTCTTGTATATCCACTTAGTACCAATCACATTCAACCCTTCAGGTCTTGGAACTAGATCCCACACTTCACTCCTTTTGAATTGATTCAACTCATCTTGCATTGCTTCAATCCAAAATTCATCAGTCAGGGCTTCTTTCACATTTTTAGGTTCAAGCTTTGACACAAAGCATGAATCAGCAGTAGCTGGTTCTGATCTCCTGGTTCTGACCCCTTGATCCAAACTCCCAATGATAAGCTCCTTAGGATGATCCTTCTGAATTCTAATAGATGGCCCTTTATTGGTAGAATTATGTTCTGGAAGTACATCTGCTTCTTCAGACTCTGGATGAATTTCAGCTTCTGAAGTTTGTTCTTCTGATGGTTCAGACTCTGGAACAACTTCAGACTCACTTCTATCTTTCTCAGCAGTTAGATCATCAACTACCACATTAATGGACTCCATCACAACTTTAGTTCTTGAATTAAACACCCTATAAGCTCTGCTGTTTACTGAATATCCCAAAAATATACCTTCATCAGACTTAGGATCCAGTTTTCTCCTATTTTCTCTGTCAGCCAAAATGTAACATTTACTGCCAAACACATGAAAATATTTGACTGTAGGCTTCCTTCCTTTCCATAGTTCATACAATGTAGATGCTGTTCCTTTCTTCAGAGTCACTCTATTATGGATATAGCATGCAGTGTTCATTGCTTCAGCCCAGAACATATATGGAAGTTTCTTAGCATGCAGCTTCACTCTTGCACATTCTGCCAAAGTCCTATTCTTCCTCTCAACTACACCATTTTGCTGAGGTGTGATAGGTGCAGAAAACTCATGTTTTATACCTTCAGAAGCACAGAATTCTGAGAAACTCTTGTTTTCAAATTCTTTGCCATGGTCACTTCTGATTCTGACAATACCACAGTCTTTTTCTCTTTGTAATTGAATGCACAGGTCTTTAAATACTTCAAAAGTATCAGACTTTTCTCTAACAAAACTGATCCATGTGAATCTTGAGTAGTCATCTACCATTACAAATGCATACCTCTTGCCTCCAATACTCTCAACTTGCATAGGCCCCATTAAATCCATATGAACAAGTTCTAGTACTTTGGTAGTTACCTGGTGAACTAATCTGGGATGAGACTTTCTTGTTTGTTTACCTATCTGACAATCACCACAAACACTGTCCTCATTGATCTTCAGATTAGGCACACCTCTGATAGCTTCAGTACTTAGGATTTTCTTCATGCCTTTCAGATGCAGATGTCCCAGTTTCTGGTGCCAGAGCTTGACTTCCTCTTCTGAGCTCATAAGACAAGAAGTCAGACTTCTTTCTTCTTCAGAAACCCACAAATAACAATTGTCTTTGGATCTGCAGCCTCTCATCTGAATCTTATCTTCCTGATCAGTAACAATGCATTCTTGCTTGTTGAAATTAACCTTCAATTCTTGATCACAAAGTTGGCTGATACTGATCAGATTAGAGGTTAATCCTTCCACCAGTAGCACATCATTAAGTCTGGGCAAACCTTCTCTGATCAAATCTCCAATACCCAGAATCTGACCTTTTACACCATCTCCAAATGTCACATAACTTCTGGAGTATGATCTGATATTGCTCAGTAGTTTCTTCACACCAGTCATGTGCCTTGAACACCCACTATCAAAATACCAGTCTTCTTTTGAAGTAGCTCTCAAAGAGGTATGAGCAATCAGGCCTACATTCTGAACTTTGGGCTTCCACACCTTCTGAACATTGTGACTGATAGTAGCTGGTTCAACTCTTCTATATTGGAAGTGTTCAGGGTAACCATACAATTTAAAGCAGAATGGTTTGATATGCCCTCTCTTTCCACAATGATGACAGACCCATGGATGATTCCTCCTCCTTCTGTTTCTGAACAATTTCTGGGGTTGCTTCTGAGGTAGCATCTGAACATGTTTCTGACCTTGCATCTGAACATACTTCTGACCTTGCATCTGAGGTTTCTTCTGAGCTTGCATCTGGGCTTGTTTCTGAGGTCTCCTCTTTGATGTTCCAACCATAGAGTCATGAGTTTGAGTAGCAGGAACAAAACTCATCTGTTTAGGAATCTGAGTCTGATCCACAAAACCTAGACCAGTTTTTCCTTGTTGCTGATTCCCCAGAATGTCCTCCAACTTATCAGTAGCAGAGTTCAACATCTTCACTTGCTTCTTCATTTGATCAAGTTGGGAGTTCAGTTGATTCACTTCTTCTTTCAAATCTGAATTCTGCACTAACAGTTCACCTTTTTCAGCCTCCAGTTGTAGAATAGTCTCCTTCTGATCCAAAACTTGTTTGCAAACCTCAGCACTTCTGGTATACAGCTTCTTGTAGTTATCAGCTAGTTCATCATATGAGGTTTTAGCAGCTTCAGACACAGATGAGGCTTCAGACTCTGAGTCAGACTCTGAAAAAGTCTCAGACTCTAAAACAGCTTCCTTCTTCAAGATAGCTCCTGACCTCACAACCAGACCAGTATCACACATATCAGATTCACTAACATCATCATCTTCAGAACCATCATCAGACCATGCAACAGCTAGGCTCTTCTTCTGTTTCTTAAGGAAAGTAGGACATTCAGATTTAATATGCCCATAGCCCTCACACTCATAGCACTGCACACCTTTGGCTTGATTACTTTTCTCCTCAGACTTGGTCTTCTTCTCATCAGTTTGTTGCTTTTTGTTATTGACTCTGAAATTCTGACCTTTGGCTTTGGCCTTTCTGTTAACATTCTTCAGAATCTTGTTGAATTGTTTTCCCAGCAACACTAGAGCTTCTGATAAGTCATCCTCTTCAGACTCTTGTAGATCATCAGCTTCAGAATTTACACTAAAAGCTACACCTTTTCCTTTCTTCTCAGTCTGTTTACAAAAAGCAGTTTCAAAGTTGAGCAATGACCCAATCAGTTCCTCAAGCTTCATGGCAGAAATATCATGAGCCTCCTCAATTGCAGTGACCTTCATGTCAAATCTTCTGGGCAGGGACCTGAGGATTTTTCTCACCAACTTCTCATCAGACATCTTCTCCCCAAGTGAATCAAAAGAATTTGCCATGTCCAGCACATTCATGTAAAAATCCTGGATATTCTCATCTTCCTTCATCTTCAGATTCTCAAACTTAGTAGTCAGCAGCTGCAATCTGGACATCTTCACCTTAGAAGTTCCTTCATGAGTGGTCTTCAGGATTTCCCAAGCATCCTTAGCCACAGTACATTGTTTGATTAGTCTGAACATGTTCTGATCAACACCATTAAAGATAGCATTCAAAGCTTTTGAATTTCCCAGTGACAGATCATCTTCAGCTTTGGTCCATTCCTCCTCAGGCTTCAGAACCTCAGTCTTGTTACCATCTTTGTCTGTATACACAGGATGATCCCAGCCTTTAATCACAGCTTTCCAAGTCCTGCTGTCAATAGACTTTAAGAAGGCACACATCCTAGACTTCCAATACTCATAGTTTGTGCCATCTAATAGGGGTGGTCTATTGACATAGCCTCCTTCTCTATCCATGCTTACCAGAAATTAATCCCTCTGGATCTCACCCAAAATACAGGCTGGGTGCCTGCTCTGATGCCAATTGAAATTCTGGCAAGGCACAACTAAGAGAATACCAGGTTCTGAACCAGCAGGTTCTGAACTATACGCAGGGCACAATAGTTTGCTTAAAACAGAGCACACACTCACACAAAGCAAAGCAAGAAAATAAAGTGCAGGAAAGTAAAAGGCACACACAAGGTTTGTTAACCCAGTTCGGAGTAAACACCTCCTACTCTGGGGGATACCAATCCAGGAAGGAATTCCACTATAGGAATTAATCCTTATGACTCAAGACACTGACTCCCAGTTCCCAGCCTAAGCAATTAACTTCCTCCTAGTCCTGAATTCTACCCAACACGTTGAGTATTAGAAAACCTCTAACTTCCTATTCAAGCAACTGCAACCCAGCTACTTGAACTACCCTTTGAACTTAACCCAGTTCTGAACACAAAAATTCCCCTGTTTTTGAATACACCTTCAAAGACAAAACTTCATTCGTACCTAAAGGCTTAGAATGAATTACAACTCAATAACAATCCTAAACCAACTCAAAAACATATGAGTGGCGTGCAAAAACAAAGCAAAAGCTTCAAGACAACTAAGACTCTATTTCTCTGAATAATACTCTTAAAAATCGTCTCTTGAATAGCAGCAGCCCTCCTCCTTATATAGCCTTCAGTCTTGCAAAATAAAACTAATCTTCTGATTTGATTTGTTACAGAAATAAGATTGGTCCAATAATGTAACAAATAAAACTGTTTTGTATCTTTGAAAGATTTAAAACAGAAAATACGAATTTCATATGTTTGAACCAAATCTTCAATAAAATCTTCTCCAAATAATTCAGCATTCTAGAAGCACTTATACAAAGATAATTCCTTGCTAAATCTCCCAAGATACGCGCAAAAACTAATCTGAAAACCCAGCTTCTGATGTGGTCAACAAAAGTCAACGCTGGCTTCAGAACCTGAAATCAGCTTCTGAACTGCTACAGTGCATTCAGCTTCTGATGACATTTTCTGCTTCTGAATGGCTTCAAAACACAAAACTTGAAACTGAAGAAATGTTTCAAATATGGAGATGCTTCTATTCAATACATTGGTTTTGCCAAAACATGCAGCCAACACAAAAGACTCAACAGATACCAAACGATGTCGTCTGGGGTGAGGGACATCATTCTTTGAGGCTAACGAGTTTTTTCTGGATTGGTTTTGAAGAGGTGGGTTTGGGACAGATGCGAAGTAAACCACTTGTATAGAAAAGGCGCACAACAAGTAATAACTCCGCCTCTCTTTTGTGTTATGTGGTGAATGGAATGGTAGGTATCTGCAAGTAGGGTAGGGAATAGGTTTCTGGATAGGAAAATTTGGATCGTGCTGATATCAACGAAATCGCCAATGTTAGGGAAAAGTATGAGGTCGTAGATAAGTAGGGCAAGGATAGACTCGAAGGCATCGGTACTGGCGGCTTCGGCAAAGGTGAAGGCTTTTTGGTAGAGGAACTTGGAAGTTAGACCTTGGAAGCCTCTTTTGGTAGTGAGGTTAGCAGCTAGGTCGGAGGTTTTGAGATGGAGGGTTGCTGTAATGGCTGAAGGCTTAGGAGTTTGTTCAAGGCCATTGAAAGGTAATTTGTTGGGTACTGGTAAACCAATCAGGTAGGAGTATTCTTCTAAAGTGGGGACAAGTTGGTAATCGGGGAACGTGAAGCAGTGGTAAAGAGGATCGTAGAACTGGACCAAGGTATTAAGGATTCCTTCTTCGACATTTGTCTTGAGGAAGCTGAGTAAATTCCCGTAATGACCTCGGAAGTTCTCCGGACTAGCTACCAAAGATCCTAGCTTCCTTAAGTTTGTCAAATCCGGGTTTTTGAAAATATATTTCTGAGTGTTCCTTTTCACAAAGTCCATATCTGTGATGTTTACAAAAAACTTATCTAAATCCTTCGATATTAATGAGAAAGAAAAGAAGGAAAAAAAAAAGAATGAATGCATGTATGCATGATTATGCCAAAAAAAACGGGGAAAAACATGGTGTAGGGTTTAAGTCTATAATGTTGGAGTCAAGGGTAAGTGTGCAGTATGGTAGGGACTATGCTTTAACATGTACCTGTATTACGGGTTCTTCCAAGTTCCCAAAGTCATTGACCACTTCTGAATATTATCGGATTACGGGATTATTTCCGGTCCAACGATATTCTTAGGAAAGTCTCGTCTGAGTGTAGTATCGCGTATCAACCAAACTCAAGACTACTCTTGGTTAGTTACTGCGCTACGTCCTAAAAAGGCCGAGATTGGTTAAAGGTAACTCTAAAGGTCCTCAACTTCATAGGTCACTTAAAAATAACAATGCAAAACACGACTACTCATGTCGACATGGTATTACCTTTAAGAGACCTCCATTGAGTGAGGTTATATCACGTAAAGATAAACACTTAAGCACATATTTACGATTACAAATAAGTGAAATTTCTGGCGCAGTAGGTCCTGATGTTGAATCTGATGTTCCAACACAGGAACAACAAGTAAAACAGAATATAAACACGCAAAACAGAAATAACAGACAGAAAGTAAAAAACACAGGTTATTTGTTAACCCAGTTCGGTGACAAACACACCTACGTCTAGAGGCTACCAAGCCAGGAAGGAAATCCACTATGATAGTCCTGGTTCTAAGTTCTCAACAAATTCCAAGTTTACAACTTATCACCTAGCTACTACCCATATTGACTTCAACCTAGGAACTCCTAGACCTGAGATCCCATCTCACTTCCTACTCAATCAATCACTGCCCAGTGATCTTAAACTCTAAAACAATCAAAGATGGAGACACACTCCAAAACACTCAATAGTCACTCTTGCTTAAAAGCTTCAAGTGATCTACAGTTACAACTCAATAAAACAAACCAACTCTAAACAATTGAGTGGTGTACAGAAACAAAGCACAAAGCTCACAATGAAAAGACTCAAAACCTAAGTATAACTCTCTCTATAATGGCTTCTACTTTTATGTCCTTCTTCAATAGCAGCGTCTTCTATATATAGCCTTCAGCAGCAACATATATTTGAATCAAATATTCTTCACATAAATATATTTGAAACAAATATTATTCAGAAATATATTTTCCAAAGATGTCTTTGAAAATATATTCACAAATAAAATAATATCCAATCTGAAGAAATATATCTCACGAAAATATCTTCTTCTGGAAACACACGAAGCTTGGAGAACAAGAACATGAATTCTTCAATTAAATCTTCAACAGATCAGGTGAGAAAATAACACTCCAAGGCTCGAGAACAAAGTTGCTTCTGAAGATACTTCTGAAGTCTGAAGGTTCAGCGTCTGAAGACTCAGCTTCTGAAGTTCTGCGTCTGAAGACTCAGCTTCTGAAGTTCTGCGTCTGAAGTTCTGCGTCTGAACATCAGCGTCTAAAGTTCTGAGTCTGAACATTCAGTGTGTTGGAACAAAATGTGTTAAATAACTCTCTTCTGAATTAAGGGGGAGATTGTTGAAACATTATGTGTAAACATATCTCTCTTTATGGTTTTGATGATAACAAAAGTGTTAAATAGAAAATTGGTTATTTGCTAATGCTTTGTTCAAGTGATTTCAGAACCACGTGTTTAATAATTGGAAATTGATAATGGTTATGAAAGAACAAGCTTAGAGCAAGAAAGGAAAGATAAGAAGCAAGTTGCAAAGTTGCAAGAAAACTGGGTCTGAAGAAGTGCTCCTGAAGTGGTGCTTCTGAAGGGGAGTCTGAAGCCAAAACCTGCAAGTCTTCAACAGCTCTGTCATACCCCAATTTTTGACCTAAAATTTCTTTTTTTACTCGTCTTTTGGAGCGAAATTTTTCGTCGTCACAGACGAAATTTCGGCAAAAAGATATTTTAAAATATCTCTTTTTTTTCTTTCTTTTTTGTCTCGTTGGGGGCCGTCTTTATTTTTATTATTATTATTATTTATTTTATTTTTTCTACCTTCATTTTTATTCCCTTAAGTGTTTCATTACTATTTTTATTTTTTATTTTTATTATCATTAATATTTTTGCTATTTACCTTTTTTAAAGGTCTGACTCTTTAATCTGTTTAGGCAAGGTTTTTTAATGAGGAGTGTTTTTTGTTCAGAATTTTAATTTGGTTTTGATTGTCATTTAGACTGTCATTCATTGACCTTAATGGTCAGTGATGGCAGAATTAGTATAATTAGGAGCCAATTCCATCAGAAACCAAAAACACAAACAACTCCCATCAGAAGCCGTACCAACATTTTTTTCATCAGAACCACAAAAAACCATAAATCAAAACCAACACAAACACTACATCAAACCTCATCAACAGCCAACAAAAACCGGAACCATCACCACATACGGCCAACTACACAAAACCAATCATCACATACGGCCACCCCTCACCCACACACAGCCGCGCCATTCCATCCTCCACCACCACCACAATCAATCCGAACCTCCTCCCTAACCAAGCTACAAACCACTAACACTAATCCGAACCACCACATACCACAACCACATAAAGCCACACACACGGCCAAACCCACAGCCAAACAACCACTACGCAAAACCGCACCGCCTCTTTACAACCCTTCCCCTGCTACTGCACCCCTCTTTTTCTTTATTTTTATTTTTTTGTTTTATTTCTTTTTCTCGCATTTTCTTTTTATTTATTGCATTTCTCATCCTTTATTTATTCCTCATGCATTTCATCTTATTGTTCTTTTGCATTCTCTTCATTTTTTTACTTTATTTTATTTTCTCAATTTTGTAGTTTTCTTTAGGTTAATTATCATGCATTTTTTTCACTTTATTCATTTTAATGCTTTATAATTTAGCATCTCATGCATTCTTTTACTTTTATGTGACATGTTTATTTCTTTGTTTTTGCATCTCTTGCCTTTTTATTCCCTTATTTCAGCATATTTATTTTATTATATTTGCAATTTTACTTTTATTTTGTCAATTTTATTAGAATGTACTTAGGAACAATGTAAAAATATAAATGAGAATATGCACCGACACTCACTTTATTTATTCTGCTTTACGTCTTTTATTTTTTCTTTATTTATTTATTTCGCTTTACAAAAAGAAAAAATACAAAAATATTAGTTAGTTTAATTTCGAAAGGGTTTCGTGGTGATCCAACGTCACCACGAAATTTCCTCGCGTTTAGCTTTTTAGTTATTTTTTTTTAGTTCATTATTAAAAACAAAAACATGCAAATAATCAAAAATCAAAAAATCTTTTCTTAATAAACCTTGATTTTCAATCAAGTGTCCCTTTTTCTTTTTTTATTTTCTTTAAATAACCATTAATCTACCTTAATAACATTTAAATCATTTTCAAAAATTAAAAAACACAAACCAATTTTAATCTTTTGCCACTTGGCCTTATTTTATCCTTAAAACCTTTTTTCAAAAACTAAAAAACACCTAAACAAATCAAACGGCATTTTTACCCCGAACTACGAGGTTTTGATCCCTCACGGATACGTAGGCAGAGGACCATGTCCTTCCAAATCATAAAAAATACAAAAAAACATTTTCTTTTATCACTACTTTAATTCATTCCTTTTTTTGTGTTAAAAAAAATAAGCAAGTTATAGCCTAAATAAATAAATAAAATCAAGAGGTTCTCGTAGAGTACTACGAACGTTTAGGGTGCTAACACCTTCCCTAAACGTAACTAACCCCCGAACCCTTAATCTTTAAAATTGTGGTAATTTAGAACTTTTTTCCACTTTTCTTTTGAAAAATTAAAAGTTCAGTCGTGAATTAAAATTAGTGAGTCAACGCTAATTAATAGCTTGATCTCCGAAAATCACCGCGACAAGCTCTATACGGCTCTTTTCCAAAACCTGCAAGTCTTCAACAGCTCTATTTTCCTCTATAAAAGGAAGAAGATCTGAAGAAGAATTTTTGCTAAGACTCTTGAAACAAAACTGCTGAACCTGTGCTCTGTTTTGCTGTCCAAAACTCAAAGTACACAAAACTTTTAGAAATTCTTTTAGTTTCTGTAACTTAGAATTTCTTAAGGTTAAGAGTCTTAACCTGTGTTGTATTAAGAGAACACCTCTGATATTTTATCAAGTGTTCAACCCAAACTCATTTCTTTGTAATTCAGTTTGGTCTCTAAGTCTTAGTCTGCGTACTAAGCATTGTAAGTCTCATAACTTAGTGTTCTGAGCAAGCTGTAACCTCATTCCTTTGTGGTCTGAGTCTAGAAGTCTCTTGACTGTGTGTCTTGAGCAGGGAAGCCTCTTGACTTGGTGTCTTGAGCATTGGAAGCCTCTTCCTTTGTGGTTGAGCAATTGGAAGCCTCTTCCTTGGTGGTTGAGCAACTGGAAGTCTCTTCCTTAGTGGTTGAGCAATTGTAATCATCTGATTATAGTGGAAATCTCTTGTTGGAAAACAAGGGGACTGGACTACTTCCTACATTGGGAAGGAACCAGTATAAATCTTTGTGTGTCTCTCTTCCCTTCTCTATTTACTTGTTAATCCGCTGCAAACACTCTTTGAAAATAGTTCAGAACTTGTTTCTGAACTAATCTTAAGTTTTGAGAAGAAATGAACCAAGTTTTTAGAGTCACACAATTCAACCCCCCCCCCCTTCTTGTGTGTGTTTTTTCTCACCTTCAGTTGGTATCAGAGCTCCGGTTCTGATATTAACACTTAACAGTGTGTCAGTAGGATCCTGAGAAAAACATGTCATCTGATAATGAAGATTCACCTCCTCCTCCTCCACCCTCTCCCAGAAATCAAAGAACTGTACAATATGATTATGGCACTGATGATAGAAAATCCAGGTCACACAATAAACCTCCAATGTTTACTGGTGATCCTGAGAAGTTCTCATGGTGGAAAAGTAAAATGTACAGCCATATCATTGGTATAGATGATTCACTTTGGGATATTATTGAAGATGGAATTACAATCCCGGTTGATGAAGAAGGTGTTGCTTTCAACAGAAGAGCTTTGAGTGATGCAGAAAGAAAGATTTATAGGAAGCATCACAATGTCAGAGGTATCATTGTGGATTCATTACCTCACAATGAATATCAGAAGCTGAGTGACAAGTCAACAGCCAAAGCAATATTCACATCCCTCTGCTCTAACTATGAAGGTAACAAAAAGGTTAGAGAAGCTAAGGCAAACATTCTTGTTCAGCAATATGAATTATTCAGAATGAAAGAGGATGAAAATATTGAGACAATGTTCTCAAGATTTCAGACTCTGGTTTCTGGACTTCAGATTCTGAAGAAGAGTTATACCACAGCTGATCATGTGAATAAAATCCTTAGAAGTCTGCCATCCAAATGGAGACCTAAAGTGACTGCTATTGAGGAAGCTAAGGATCTGAATACTTTAAGTATTGAGGATCTTATAAGCTCCCTCAAGGTGCACATGAACTGGGACTCAATGAGGATGAGTCTGTTAGAGAATCAAAATCATTAGCACTGAAATCTAAAAGAAAGCCTGCTAAAGCCTTGAAAGCTATTGAATCTGAAGAAGAATTTCCTGAGGGAAATTCTGATGAAGATTCAGATGCTGATGAGCTTGCAATGCTTTCCAAAAGAATTCAGTATCTAATGAATAGAAAGAAAAAAATTCTCTAACAGAAGCAGTAACTTTAGAGGATCTGGTTCAAAGAAGGATAACCAGAAGGAAAGATGTTACAACTGCAAGAAGCCTGGGCATTTTATTGCTGACTGTCCTGATCTTCAGAAGGAAAAATCTAAAGAGAAAGCAAAGAAGTCCAGCTCAAAGTCCAGCAGTTTCAGAAACAAGCTTAAAAAGAGTCTCATGGCAACATGGGATGATATGGACAATGAGTCTGAATCTGATGAAGAGGAAGCAAACCTGGCCTTGATGGCAACTGCATTTTCTGATGCAGAATCCTGTTCAAATTCAGATGTAGAAGATGAGGTATATTCTGAACTCACTAGATCTGAATTAATTGAAACAGTTAATGATCTTATGAGTCATTTAAAAAATCAAGTTAGGAGAAATAAAATCTTTGAAAAATAGAACTAACTTGCTGTCTGAGGAAAATCTTAAACTTCAGAATCAAATATTTGAATATGATGAAGAAGTTGAAGAACTCAGAAAAGAGGCTCATAAGAAATCTGAAGAGATTCCTAATGAACATGAAATAGCTCTTCATGATTTCATTTTAACTGGATTCAATAGAACTAAAATTGCCTCTATGATGTATAATATGATCAGAAACAAAGGTGAAGGCATTGGCTATGATTCATTCAAACCTTCAAATGAATCAAACTCACCTTCCTGTTCTGGAAATATTTTAAAAGGCAATGGTATATGCTTTGTGCCTGCTTCTGATAGCTCTGAGAAACTGAAAAGGTCAGAAACTGAGAGTAAGTCTGGAGTCCGGAACAGCTCAGACTCTGAAGCTTCTGAACCTAAGGATAAGATAAAGGCAGATGTTAAAACCTTGCCTAAATCTAAGCCAAAAGGTCCTAAGCCTAAGAGTAAGAGAAAATCAGACTCTAAACCTGAAAATGTTTAGAGTCTGAAGAGCTCAAAACCTGGAACTAGTAAGTCTCAGAATCTGAATGATTCAAATTCAAATTTTTCAAAGACTGAGTTTATTAAAATTTCAAAATCTATTAAACCAGTCAATACAAAACATTTTCAATCTCAGAATGTTAAGCAAAACAAGCAAAAGCAAACCAATCAGTTTTCTGCTTCTAATTGTTTTAAGAAAGGTAAAACTGAAGCTTGCCTTGTGCCTGAAGCAAACAAAGTTAAAATTCTGAGGAAATCAGAACCAAAGCACTCAAAGGTTCAGACTCTAAACAAATCAGAACCAAAGACCTTCAAGTCACAGGTTCTGAAGAAATCTGAGTCCAAACCTTTGAGAACTCAGGTTCTGAAGAACTCAGGTTCTGAAACTCAGACCTATTCAAGATATAAGGATTCATATCCTAATTATCAGAACAAGTCTGAATATCATAACTTCAGACACAAGATGAAAAAGCCAAAACCTTTCAGGACTAACCCCAAAGGACCCATGAAAATCTGGGTACCTAAGTCTGAGATCATTTCAATTGCAGATATGCTTGTCATCCAAAGAAAGAAAAGGTCCTGGTACCTGGACAGTGGATGCTCGCATCATATGACAGGGGACAAGTCTATGTTCCAAACCCTGACTCTGAAAGAGGGAGGAACTGTGGAGTTTGGAGGAAGTCAGAAAGGAAAGATCATTGGTACTGGTAAGATAGGTAATTCTTCCCTGTACATTGATAATGTTTGGCTGGTAGATGGACTTAGACATAATTTACTTAGCATAAGTCAATTATGTGATAGTAATTATGAAGTCCTGTTTAATAAGAACACTTGCACTGTAATCAGCAATGAAAATAAGTCTGTAGTGTTCAAAGGTAGTAGGAAAAACAATGTTTATAAAATAAATTTTTCTGAATTGGTTCAGCAGAAGGTTGTTTGCCTTTTGTCTGTGAGTGATGAGAAATGGGTGTGGCACAAAAGGCTGGGACATGCTAAATGGAGACTCATCTCTAAGCTTAGCAAGTTACAGCTGGTCAGAGGCCTACCCAGCATTGATTATCACTCAGATGCTCTATGTTCAGCATGCCAAATTGGAAAATTTTCTAAAACTTCTTTTAAAAACATCTCTCATAAGTTCACTAATTATTCTCATAAGTTCACTAATTATGTTTTATGTTGGCGGGTCTCTTTGTATGTGTTGTCCGGAAAGAGGAGGACTCAATGATTATTCGTTCGCCGGAACCAAAAGTCAAAATTTTGGTAGATAGGGATCCCATAAAAACTTCTTTCGAGCAATGGGCAAAACCTGGTCATTTCTCAAGAACAATAGCTAAGGGACCTGATACTACTACTTGGATCTGGAACCTACATGCTGATGCTCATGATTTCGATAGCCATACTAGTGATTTAGAGGAGATTTCCCGAAAAGTATTTAGTGCTCATTTCGGCCAACTCTCCATTATCTTTCTTTGGCTGAGTGGCATGTATTTCCATGGTGCTCGTTTTTCCAATTATGAAGCATGGCTAAATGATCCTACTCACATTCGACCTAGTGCCCAGGTGGTTTGGCCAATAGTAGGCCAAGAAATATTGAATGGTGATGTAGGCGGAGGTTTCCGCGGAATACAAATAACCTCTGGTTTTTTTCAGATTTGGCGAGCATCTGGAATAACTAATGAATTACAACTCTATTGTACTGCAATTGGTGCATTGGTCTTTGCAGCCTTAATGCTTTTTGCTGGTTGGTTTCATTATCACAAAGCTGCTCCAAAATTGGCTTGGTTCCAAGATGTAGAATCCATGTTGAATCACCATTTGGCAGGGCTACTAGGACTTGGGTCTCTCTCTTGGGCGGGGCATCAAGTACATGTATCTTTACCAATTAACCAATTTCTAAATGCTGGAGTAGATCCCAAAGAGATCCCACTTCCTCATGAATTTATCTTGAATCGGGATCTTTTGGCTCAACTTTATCCAAGTTTTGCCGAAGGAGCAACCCCATTTTTTACCTTGAATTGGTCAAAATACGCGGACTTTCTTACTTTTCGTGGAGGATTAGATCCACTAACTGGGGGTCTATGGCTGACCGATATTGCACATCATCATTTAGCTATTGCAATTCTTTTTCTCATTGCTGGTCATATGTATAGAACTAACTGGGGTATTGGTCATGGTCTAAAAGATATTTTAGAGGCCCATAAAGGTCCATTTACAGGCCAAGGTCATAAAGGTCTATATGAGATCCTAACAACGTCATGGCATGCTCAATTATCTATTAACCTAGCTATGTTAGGCTCTTTGACCATTATTGTAGCTCACCATATGTATGCTATGCCTCCTTATCCATACCTAGCTACTGACTATGGGACACAACTGTCATTGTTCACACATCACATGTGGATTGGGGGATTTCTCATAGTTGGTGCTGCTGCACATGCAGCCATTTTTATGGTAAGAGACTATGATCCAACTACTCGATACAACGATCTATTAGATCGTGTTCTTAGACATCGCGATGCAATCATATCACATCTCAACTGGGTGTGTATATTTTTAGGCTTTCACAGTTTTGGTTTGTATATTCATAATGATACCATGAGTGCTTTAGGGCGCCCTCAAGATATGTTTTCTGATACCGCTATACAATTACAACCTGTCTTTGCTCAATGGATACAAAATACCCACGCTTTAGCACCTGGTACAACGGCCCCTGGTGCAACAGCAAGCACCAGTTTGACTTGGGGCGGTGGTGATTTAGTGGCAAGCAAGAAAGCGTCAAAAATGAAAGCTAGATTTCGAATTGGGTCTATTGAATCCCTTACAAAAAGATTCTGATTAGGAAGAACTCAACGGGCCCCCACTAATATTATCACTTAATCCGAATGGTTCATTATTTAATTTAACCATGATATTGACCAATCCTTGTGCCTTTTTTTATGAAAGGGGGTAGAGCCTTATGTAAACTGAGAAGGGGTAACATTTCCTTCGGGCAAGTTCAGCTATAGTTGGGAAGGGAACGACTAGCGGGCTGGTTACACCTACAACCGAAATGGAAACCGAGCGTTTCGTGGAATGCACCGATGGATAAGAGAACTGAGCTGGCGCTTGGGCGCTCTACGTACGATGTAGACTCCATCAGATACATATCGATTTCTTTCTGATGGATCAAGAATAGTTGTCTTATCAATAGATAGAAATAGGGGATTTCCCCTTATTATTGATGGATTCCCTCTACCTCATTCCTACTCTTTCGATCTATCAGAACGGATCAGGCTATCTATCAATCGATTTTTAAATAGCACGTTCATCTCGCTTTTCGTTCATTTCCGCCACGCCAACATAGCCACAATAAATAAGAAGAAGCAGGCGAAGCAGCTAGAAGCGCTCGCTTCTAGCCCTTGAATTCTTATTCACGAATGAATTGGGAAAGCCAACACAAAGATTAGATTCTGACTTCGTAGAGCCGGTGCTGCTGTTGCCTGCGCGTAGGGTGTCCCCCACTCCCGTCCCGGGGCGCTAAGGGGCTTTTGTTTTTGGAACAGACGGCAATGTTTTGCTGACGCCTTGAATCAAGCTTTTGTTGCGACATGCTATGTTTTCTCCCCCATTGCTAGTAGGTTGATGGGTCGCACGCCCGGCACACATGTTTTGGCCTTGTCTTTTGTGTCAATAACTAAAAATAGGTGACCTAACGGCCGCCGCCCGACTAAACATACCAATAGTCACCAGATTCATATGGGCTACTGAGGAGTAAGCAATGATCTTCTTAAGATCGATCTGTCTTGAAGTGGTCAAGGAAGTATATATTATAGCAATCGCGCTTGGAGTATAAATGAAAGGAGTGAAACAAAGTGTTGCTTCGGGAAACATGGGTATTGAAAATCTTAAAAACCCGTGGGCTCCCAATTTTGAAGGAATTCCTGCCAAGATGACGGATCCTGCCGTAGGTGCCTCTACATGAGCTTCGGGTAACCAAATATGAACAGGTACCATAGGCACTTTGACGGCGAAAGCGGCGAAAGAAGCAATCCATAGAAAGATTTGGCGCCGCTCACTAAATTCTGTGGTTAATGATATTTGTAAATCGGCGGTCCCTGTTTGGAAAAGAATCAACAGAATAGCTAATAGCATAAAAACAGATCCAAGTAAAGTATAAAGGAAAAACTGATATGCTGCCTTGATCTTTCTTTGTCTCGAACCCCATACCCCTATAATAATGGTAGAGTAAGGGGTGGCCCCAAAGCGGAATTTACGGTGGTGGTTGGTCGAAGCTCCAGTAGGTAGCCACTCCCTTCTCAGGGAACCGTACGTGAGACTTCCGCATCATACGGCTCCGTCCCGAGCTTCCGTCGTCGGCCCTTGTCATTAGACCACTATCTATGCATGTATATTAAGCCTGGACTCTCGAATCTTTTGCTTATCGGGTGGTGGCGAACAATGCAGCTTGCGTTGCGGGAGATGCCCGCCCGTAGGGCCCGGCCCGCTTCTCGCCCGAAAGAACCGCTCACTTGCTAGCCGGACTAGTGGGGGCCCTATCCGGAGACATACTGAAAACCATGCCTTTCGAACCGAACGCAACGCCCGTCTTCCAAATTAAATAAAAAAGGGGAAGAAAGATGGAGTGCGGCCTGTAGAGCACATGTAACGCACAGTCGGTTGCTCACGCAGTGGATCTCTCTCTAGATATCTAGAGAGAGAGATGTGAAAGTAATAGCCTTTCTTTTATGGCCGCCCCCGACTTACGGCTTTACGCTACTACTACTGCGATGTGAGCGGTTCCAATTTGTTTTTGTTTCCCAATTCTCCTGGCCGGAACTTGTATGCAGCACTTATACGAAGGTGCATGCATAAAGGTTTGGAACTCTTTTCTTATCTGAATCTTTAAGACGGGACCCTATTATCGAACCCTCTACCGAGCTTAACCCTGCCCGCATTTCCTTTTTTTAAGGGGGCCAAAGAAATGTCTCCACCTGCTGCCAACAGTCTTTCTTCGTAATTCTACTGAACGGGTCGATCCTCCCCTCCCGTTTGTTTTAGCAACTTATCCTAAGGTCTCCTCACCAAGAGCTCCCCGGCGACGACAGAGGAACCAACCCGCCTGCTGTGGCGGGGCGGCTTTTTTTTCACAATAAGACCTGGACGATTATCCCTACCCTCGGTAGCTTACGAGTTTACGTCCATCCCTGGTTGGGTACAGTTTCCTTTCGATTTTTCCCTTGTAGCCGTTACCCGAATTCGCGCAAGTGTGTCCACACCCCCCAAACTGACTTGACGAGGAATCCATTCTCGCGAACAAACACAACCCCTACACACACCTAGGAGCACCCCTTCCTGCATATCCATACAAGACCCGAGTAGGCGGGTCGAGGTCCTACGAGGTACCCACTACTCGGAGTACCCTCCCAAAAGGAAAAAGATGTGTCTGTCAGGTTCGGTTCGTCTTAGTTGGGTTGGGCGGGTTCGACCAGAAATGCTATGCTTACGCACAAGACTACCCCTCTTCCCGAAAGCTTCGCGGGGACTACTTTACGACGGACGACCGCCCGTAGGGGGTTTACTGCACAAGGCCCCTGCAGAGGAAAAGCTTTATCCCGGCGAATAGAAGATGCTCAGCTCCGCACAACATAGGGATTAGCACGCTTTCGGGAAGAACATAGAATAGTAGAGGATCCAGCATGCGGAACACGGCGATCATTAGAAATTCACGAATTAGAGATGCTGTAATATACTCTTTCCCATAACTTCTCATACCAGACCAACCCACTAAAATACAAATAGGGATCAGAAATGTGGTCAATATCACGAAGAAAAAAGAGAGACCGTCTATACCCAAATTAAAATTGATGTTTTCATAAGGAAGCCATCGAAGGCTTTCCACAAATTGAGATTTGGCCGTAGAAGGATCGAATTGTATCCGAGGAACAGGGGAATACAAAAAAGTAATAAGAGAGGCACACAGACCAATCAATCGTATCGGTCGTATTCTTGAATTTGGAATGAAAAGAGGAATAATGCTTCCTAGCACGGGACACAGAATAGGACCACTTAGATCAGAATAGCATTCACAGAAATGTTCTAACATAGAGTAGAATCGAACATTGAAGAGATTAGTTGACAACAGTCAAAAGATGGGCGCCTAATTCCAATACAATAGGGGTCTATCAGTGCAAGTCAGCTGAACACCGTGATTGATGAGTGGGTAGGTGGGTTAGGTGCGCCTCTCGTCCAGTGGGAAGTATTGAGGCGAGTCTCCTCCCCCCTTCCTTTTTCTACTTTTCCTCTCTCCTTTTGCTTGTGCTTCTACCCGGGCTTTTTATTTTGATAGATTTATAGAGACCCGAGGAAATTTTTCTAAGATTCATTGCTCGATTTTGCATGCTCTGCTCCCAAAATGCAGAGAGACTTTCGAGGGCAGATCCGGGTTGGTCCGGGGAGAGGCGGGCTAAGTGAAAGAAAAAAAATAATATAAATATAAATGGAGCTATGTCGACTTACGTACGTCTCGTTGACCAAACGATCAGGTATACCACGCCACCCACGTATCATCCCCTCTTTCTATAGAGGAGAGATAAAGAAAAAGAAAAGAGATAGCGATCGTGCCGTAAGACCTTGTTCGTTTCTACTTGACGTTATTTTCCTCGGTTTTTTTATTTGACATTAAGGCCTTTAGTTTAAGTAGGTTTGGGCTAGGTCGTTGCGCTCCTGCCACGTCTTGGCAAAGTAGGCTGATGGGCGAGCCTCCTCCTGCCGCAACGGTGTGGGGCGTCAGAGGCTGTTGCCCCGTCGCCAACTCGAAGGGGCTTCGACGCAGAGCTTTTTGGTTGTTAATTTATAGCAGCACCGAGCAACATCCAACAGCTCCATTCTGGTTGGTTTGCTTGCACTAAAGTGCCTTAAGTAGCCCTCGAGGAGTCCGTTTATATCCGTCTGAGCTTTCAAAGATATACCGACCATAGGTATCTTACTTACCATCAGATACCGACAGTCGTCTTCTAAGATTACCGACCTTAAAATCTCGGGTTTTCATCATCAGAAACAACCCGATTTCCAAGACCTCTTGCATTGCATTACCATAACGAAAAAAAGAGATAAATTGCTCTTGTGACTCGGAATGAACCTTTCTCGGTGGAAGAAAGGAATAGCGATGGATTCCTATGAAGCATTCAGGAACAAGAAGATTCAATCGGACGACGAATTCATACGTGGTCCAAGGAAATAAAAGGTCCGCTTCCACGATTTCATCTATATCGAATCTGAATATCAGAATAGCTTATATAGTCATGATTCAATTCAGGTCCACTGACTTTTGATTGATTTATCTTCGGATCTGATTGGAACATTTGAGAAGTAGGAAGACTTTGGCGGGCGATTCATAATTGGTATCTAGAATATCTATGTCCTAGGACATAAAATATGAATAATGAAGAGAAATTAAAGATAATATATATCTAATCTAAGAATTTTTAGGCTGTACACCTAATTTTTATTCCTGGGATTGTAGTTCAATCGGTCAGAGCACCGCCCTGTCAAGGCGGAAGCTGCGGGTTCGAGCCCCGTCAGTCCCGACCTAGGATCCGATGAATCGATCAATTCATCTCTGTAGGGGGGGCTTAGGATCTAATTCCCAGCAGGAGGATCCTTCTTTCGTTTCGCATTTCTCATCGGACAAATCAAGGAATAAAAATGACAATAACTAGTACCGATTGATGGAGGAGAGACATATGTAGGTTGGTACAATCGGGGGTATCACCATATTAAGCATATTAAGTAAGGATTCAAAGAGAGACCGTACAGGTCTGGCTTTTTTCGATTGTTCCTGGCCCATCGAATAGAGTAGCAATTTCTTTCCCATAACATTTCTTTTTTTTACGATACGCAATTAACTTAACATAGTTACCCCCACAGAGTACTTTTCAGATTCAACCTACCTTTTCTTTCTAGCTCCGTTTTTTTGAGCTAACTAGAAGCTTAGAGTAGAGCGCTAGCGTGCACACTTCCGTTAATGTGCTTCACCGATCGATGGAATCTTTTTTACATTAATTAGTCGGACCAAACGGAGAGATCAATGCTACTCACTCTGATCTCAGCTGCTTTGTATCTTTCTCGGGTACACCCCATACTAAGACTGGAGGAAGCTACTTCGCCAATGGTACTTCTTCCTCTTTCTCTGCCTTGACTATAGTATAGGTCGGATGTTTCCGTGAGCAGTAAGCAGCAGATATCCCCTTATTGATTGAATTAATGAAAGCTGGTGGCCGCCTGTGAATTCTTTCAAGGCAAGGGGCGGCCTGATTCGACATTGTTGTTTACTCTGATCCGGTCGAGGTGGTTTTCGTTTACCAGCGCGTAGGCGGTCTAAGTTCCTATGACCGAGTCTTTCTGGCCCCTGTGAACATCTTTTCTTAATGTATTAAAGAGGGCCTCTCTAACCGGTGAAAAGTGGTAGGTGTCCACTAACGGCCATTCCTGGCTCGGCTCCGATAACGCAATTCCGGAAGGAGTCGGTAGTTGGGCACTGGATCCCTTCGGACCTGGAGAACGCGTGACGCTGGGTCGGGGTTTGGTGAACCAACTGGTCGCTCCTCTAGTTGAAGTCTCGGGCCCCTTTTTATTTCGTTGCCTAGGTTACACCTTCGGAATACCCCATAAGGGAATTTCTCTCTATTTCCCTCAATCTTAACTTTACGCCACGCCGACTCTCCTTTCGTCATAAGGCGTGGAATTAGACCAAAGGGAATCTCCATAGGAACTAGTCCCTCAGATTTCGCACGTAGGAGATCGAGACACAGCCCCAGGGCTTTGAGGAAAGATGTAGATCGATCGCCAGACAACTACATAGAGGGTCTCTACAAGTCTATATATTATTTTATATTTAGTTCCCCCCGTAAGATCACCAATGAGGTCTGCAAGTTTCACATCTAAGTAATACAATACCCGATCCGATAGTTTACGATATATATTTAACAACAACATTCTAAGCTAAGAAAGGATATTTTTAGATATCGGTAGTTGTCCGGTCGTACCCAAACAGTAAGATTCCAGAGGAAAATGCACCTAAGATCAAATATTTCGAGCCGGCTTCCGTGGAAAATTCAGACTTTCTTTTTGATGCTGCCATCACATAAAAACATAAACTTTGAGGCTCAATAGCTAAATACATGGCAATTGAATCATGAGCCGAGATCATAAAGAGCATACTGCGAGTAGGAAGTGGAATTAATACAATGAATTCAAAAGCATCAAACCTCTCTTGTTCGGAAGAATCGAAACACATCGAAATGGTACCAGCCGTACTTAATAATAGAAGGATTTGGCAGAAATATGTAAAATTGTCCCTCCTAAAAAGATTATTCCGGAATAAATGGGCAATAGTTAGGAGAGGTGCGCCAGCGGCGAGCAGAAGCAAGGTTATTAGATACCTCAGGAAAGCCCGGCCAGAACCACACGTGCAAGTTTCCCTGCATGTGGCTCGTCCGTGATAACTTATTTATTCGGATTTGCGCGAACTAGCGGACCGATCACTAAGTGGGGATGCTCCCTCCAGCATGAGCGGACCTTTTCGAAACTGGTTAGGAATGGGCCTCACTACCCCAGCCAGGTTCTATTGATTATGTCCCCTTCCCCCGGGCGTCTTTGGCTTTACGAGATAAAGCCCGCCATAAAAGTCTTTATCTTCTCGTCCTGGAGAATATTCCGGTGCGTCCACAGAAGAGGAAATCGCAATGCATCTTGCTCAGCAGGCGTAGCTTGGAGTGGGAGTGTAGCGTGGGTAAGGTAAGTGGCCGCCAGAGAGGAAGCCGGCCTATTAAGCGCAGCTAAGCTAATATGCGCCGGAGAAAGCCAGGTGCCGTAGGTAAGCTCTATTCTTTTCGGCCCGGAGCATAGATTCCCCATAACGAATAGGCTAGCTCTATCTCTCAATTGCCTATCCTGTGCTCGAGAAGGTCCCCCAGTTCCTCGGCTGCACCTCGAGGTGCATTTAGTTGTCTTACATGAGACTCGGGGTCTTCCTCACTCCATGGCACCTTTCGCTCATCCATTCTGCCCGTCCAGACGCGGCGCCCTTTTTCATTATCATCTACCGCCCTTTCTTTCCTCCCGGCTATTCACGCATGAAGATCGTCGTATGTATGCTCGACTTCGGTTGCCGGTGCGTGTAGGTAGGAGTACATTATGGCAGGATCAGTCACCCGGGCAAACCAACCCTCCTCCAAGAAGAATTGTGCTATGCCCTCCCGATCCCTATAGAGCGAAAGAGCTGCCTGGTGATCCCTAGGTTGCAGCACGTCCGGTCGTTAACTCCTCGCGCCGCTGCCGCCGTTTATAGGACCGACCGACGCCTCACCTGCACTGGTACCTACGTAGTGTAGTGTCGGTCGCACATTCAACATAGCGTTCGGACTCATGTGCCTTCCAGAACCAGGGGTATTCGAGCCAGCTGCGTACGATTAGCCAGCCTTGCGGCTGCAAAAGGATTAGACATCCTCCCATGCTACGGTTCCCTGCGGTCCGAACCCGGTGCCGCATTAGGTTAGGGAGCTGGGCTTTTTTCGCTCCTCTCACATTCATTCGTTCGACTTCGCTCCTCCGCATCCCAAAGCGCGCTGCCCTCCTAGGCGCGAAACACTAAGTAATCCAAGCCAACCCACATTACTGACTAACGGTGGATAATCATATTTCTTAGAGGTACTAAATACAACTCCATGAATGAGCAAAATGAAGGTTGCATTAATGATAAAGATCTCTGGGGAAACCGCTAAAAAAAGATTGAACATGTGGGAGGATCCGAACGAATTAAGTTTTCATTTTCCCCGCATGGAGCACTGAGTCAAAAACGTCACTTAAATGAAACCCGTCCTTTCTTGCTCTCGGTCCCACCCAGTGCCGCTACCCACCTCTACTCTGATCTATTCCTATAGCCATAGATCATAGTTTCTAACCGCCGTCATAAGACGTTGGAAGGCCCGTGTGTCTCGGGTACCCAACCGGTAGATACTGCGTAGATGGTAGCGGTACTGCCGCAAGGAGAGTGCCCTACCTCTCGGATAAAAAACTATACCTCTTATCCGATGGCGGTTACGCAATACCCGAGTCGGATTGAAGCCGCTATGAATCAAAGCGGCTTCAATTAGCCTATCTATCTCGCTTTGAACCGAGATAGTCTCGCTAATTCTACGTAGGGTTGGATTTTCCCCTAACGTATTGACCAAGAAACGGGAGTAAAGCTCCCTCTCTCTTTGGGGGTCCGGTATTAATGCATCCAATAATACCGGAACCTCCGGGGCAGCGGGGGGCACCTCCAAAACCTCCGGGGCTACCCGAATGCCCACAACAGGCGGTGAAGGAGGTCCCTCCACACCTCCCACCCCATCGCATGTTGCGACGTCCCCGGAATATAAACAAATAAGGAGGTTGATCAAGAGAATAACGAACGTAAGAGACTGGCTTTCCAAACAAATCCAAAAAGCGAAAAGGGCTATTCTAGCCCTGTGGAAAGCTTGGAAAAACAGCCGTATCATTTCCTGCCAGAGATTCCGATTCATTACCAAAGGTTACTTTCTTTGTAGCTCTGCTCCCCCCAACAAGAGGAAAGACTTGTTTGTTGTAACGAACGAATGTATGTGGTTGTTTACCAGAAAGATATTGGACTCTTTTTTCTTTGTCGGCTGTAAACCAAGTTGCAAGACCGGGAATGAGCTTTACAACCTGGTTCCCAGTTCTTGAAGGGAGGGGAAGATCCCGCTACAGATCTAATTGCCTTGCCTACAACAGACAGATCTGGGGGCTATGGCTTTGAACGGCTCTAGCGAAAGTTATCTTACCGGGAAGGCGTGAACCCAGAGGTGATCTGGAGGTAGCTCGGAATAGAGATCCATCCCAGCCGGGGTTAGGAAGCTACCATTCTAACATAAAGGGAGACCTAGTTGCTAACTTAACCTTAAGGAGCTTTGCAGCACTCCTTTCTCAAGTAGGGGATGCTAAAGTAGTTGAGACCCCAGAGGAAATGCAATCAGTCCTAAAGGTAGATGCGACTTCGTTCCTTTCTTTTCTTATAAGAGTGTTAGCGCACTGAATCTCAAGGCAATTGCACCTTAGCCCAATAAACGAGACAGGGAAGGCTCTTACACCAAGAAAGGCATGGGAGTCTTTTCATTTGGGCGTGTCATCTCAAAGCGAGATTGTGCGCATCTCTCTTATATATATGTAATTGTCTGTCCGACTTTTGATAGGTCGAAAGACAAGATCCATAATTTAGTCTAGTCAAAAAGGATCTATTATACGCGAATTCCTTGGGATCTATAGAGATGCGCTATCGGTGACTCGATTCTTTATCTTTATTTCCCTGTAACCAGAAAGGGCTCGACTTGGTCAGATGGGTGCGTGCGCTTCGGTTCGGATAAGGCTAATTTATATGCTTACACTAGAACTATGGCTCACGAGGAAGCCCTGGTCCTGACTAAGGAATGGGATCCCCGTACTTTTTTTCCTATTTTATTTATTCTTTCATGTCGAGCTTTCGAAAGCCACTGGGGAGGGAGAATGAACGATCGACTGCTAAAGATCGTGAATAAAGCATTGATAGCTTTGCAGAGGAGAAAAACGATGATTCTTCCCGAAGGTTTTCCTTGCATGCTGAAGTGAACAGGGGCGGTACCAACTACGACTAGAAAGCGGTCACTCAGAAAGTCCGTTTATAAGGACTGCTCCTCTATGTGCTCCGAGACCCTCTCCTTGCTCGAGGGAAAGATGTAAGTCTTTTCTCGTTTCTCGATGGTGACGTGAGAAGTGGGGGAGATGAGACGACGCTCATAAGATTATGATCTTTTCTGGGTAGTTTGGTTTTATACTGCCTCACATCTCAATAAACATAAAGAAGCGAAGCCCGTCCATCTAACATCTAAAATTGTTAGATGGATGTCTTTCTTTGTTTTCCGACCGACAATGGTTGGCAATGGCTGTCGTGAAAAGTGGGACGACGCTCATAAGATTATTATCCTAGGTCGGAACAAGTTGATAGGAGCTCCTTTCTAATAGTAGACAGGCAGGTACGTGCTCCGATATAAGGGGGTCAGCTCGGCAAGTCAAGGATATAAGGAAAGAAGCTCATAAAGTCATGACATGCAACCCCCTCTCTGCAAGCAAAGAAAGAAGAAGGTGAGCGATTGTAAGGGAGAGGAATGGAAGTGAGAAGCGGCGGATGGGTCGGTCTAGTTCAAAGCCTAAGCTAAGATGGTATCTAAGAACATTGTTTCCACCTCAAAACCTTTAGAACTCCTTCACATTGATTTGTTTGGTCCTGTTGGAACAGCTTCAATCAATGGGAAGAAGTATGGACTTGTGATTGTTGATGATTGTAGTAGGTGGACTTGGGTTAAATTCCTTAGAACCAAAAATGAAACATATGATGTGTTTTTCAAATTCTGCAAACAAGTACGAAATGAAACTGATTTGAAAATTTTAAAAATCAAAAGTGATCATGGTGGGGAATTTGAAAATGAACCATTTGAAAATTTTTGTGAAGATCATGGAATTATCCATGAGTTCTCATCTCCTAGAACTCCACAACAAAATGGAGTTGTAGAGAGAAAGAACAGATCTTTACAGGAAATGGCCAGAACCATGATCCATGAATCTAAAATTGCTAAGTACTTTTGGGCAGAAGCTGTAAACACAGCATGTTATATTCAGAACAGGATCTATATCAGACCTATTCTGAATAAAACAGCATATGAATTGTTTAAAGGAAGAAAACCAAGTATTTCTTATTTTCATCTGTTTGGTTGTACATGTTACATACTAAACAATAAAATCTACCTAAAGAAATTTGATGCCAAGGCTCAAAAGGGTACCTTTTTAGGATACTCAGAGAGATCTAAGGCATACAGGGTGTATAATTCTGAAACACATGTTGTTGAAGAAGCTATACATATTAGGTTTGATGATAAGAAGCCTGGTAATGAAATACCAGAGCTGGTTGAGAATTTTGCAGATGTCAGAATCTCAGAAGAACCTTCAGAAGCTGAACCCAGTTCAGAGTCTGATGAAGCTTCAGAAGCTGAAAACAATGAAGAATCTGAGAAACTCTCTGTTAATGACACTACTCCTGAAGCAAACCAAGACCAGCATGGTTCTGAACACATCCCTGATGGTTCTTCAAAAGCTAATCCACCCAGAACCTCATTCAAATACAAGTCTTCACATCCTGAGGAGTTGATCATTGGAAACAAGAGCAGTCCAATAAAGACTAGATCAACATTCACTCAGAATGAGTCTATGCTTGGCCTGCTATCCATTATTGAGACCACAACTGCAGATGAAGCACTTGAGGATGAAGGTTGGATTGTAGCAATGCAAGAAGAACTGAACCAGTTTCAAAGGAATGATGTGTGGGATCTAGTTGCAAGACCTGATCATAAGAACATCATTGGAACAAAATGGGTGTTCAGGAACAAGCTCAATGAACAAGGAGAAGTGATCAGAAATAAGGCTAGATTAGTAGCTCAAGGGTACAGCCAGCAAGAAGGAATTGATTATACTGAGACATTTGCTCCAGTTGCAAGACTGGAAGCAATCAGGTTACTTCTTTCTTATGCTGTTAATCATGATATCATCTTATATCAAATGGATGTTAAGAGTGCTTTCTTAAATAGTGTAATTTCTGAAGAAGTGTATGTTAAACAACCTCCTGGTTTTGAAGATGTTAAAAATCCAGATTATGTTTTTAAACTTAAGAAGTCTTTGTATGGTCTGAAACAAGCTCCCAGAGCTTGGTATGAAAGGCTAAGCAACTTCTTGATTAAAAATGATTTTGTAAGAGGTCAAGTTGATAATACACTCTTTAGAAAAACTGTTAAGAAAGAAATCTTAATTGTACAAATATATGTTGATGATATCATATTTGGTTCTACTAATGCCTCCCTTTGCAAAGAATTTTCAAAGTTAATGCAGGATGAATTTGAAATGAGCATGATGGGTGAGCTGAAATTCTTTTTGGGAATTCAAATCAACCAATGCAAAGATGGTGTCTATGTTCATCAGTCCAAATACACTAAGGAGCTTCTGAAGAAGTTCCAGCTGGATGATTGCAAGCTGATGACAACACCAATGCATCCCACCTGCACCTTAAGCAAAGAGGACAATGGCTCTAAAGTAGATCAGAAGCTGTACAGAGGTATGATAGGTTCTCTCCTATACTTAACTGCTTCTAGGCCAGATATTTTATTTAGTGTATGTCTGTGTGCTAGATTCCAGTCAAATCCTAGAGAATCTCATATGACTGCTGTCAAGAGAATCTTTAGGTATCTGAAAGGAACAACTAATTTGGGACTTCTGTATAAGAAATCTCTGAATTATAAGCTAGTTGGATTCTGTGATGCTGACTATGCTGGGGACAGGATTGAAAGAAAGTCCGCCAGTGGAAACTGTCAGTTTCTGGGTGAAAATCTGATATCCTGGGCCAGCAAGAGACAAGGAACCCTTGCTTTGTCAACAGCAGAAGCAGAATACATCTCAGCTGCAAGTTGTAGCACACAACTGCTCTGGATGAAACATCAATTAGAGGATTATCAGATTCATGCAGATAACATTCCAATTTATTGTGATAACACTACTGCAATATGTCTGTCTAAAAATCCAATTCTGCATTCTAGAGCCAAGCACATAGAAATAAAACATCATTTTATCAGAGACTATGTTCAGAAGGGAGTTTTAGATATACAGTTCATTGATATTGATCATCAATGGGCTGACATATTCACAAAACCCCTAACAGAAGAAAGATTCAATTTTATTAAAAAGAATCTGAACATGCATTTTATCTCTTGAAAAATGTGCTTGAATCTGAATGAAAACCTTGATTCTGAGTTTATCATAAGCTAAGACTTATCAGACACTCATTTTCTGAGAATCTGAAGAAAGTTAAGCCTGAAAAACTTCAGAGTCTGAAGGATCAGAACCTGGATTTTCTGACCTCTGAATCTGATAGGAATCTAATGTTTGGTCAGAATCTGATAAGTATAACCCTGGGCAATGATGATTAAAGCTTTGAAAGTTTATACATTATCCCTCCCAAAGTCATCAACATAAAACTGTGATTTTCTGTTCTGGTATCAACTTCTAAATTTGCTTTAATTTCAATTGGTATCAGTTTGTTTTTAAACTGTTTAGCACAGACACATTTTTTTTTTAAAATGCCCAAAGTGTATCAGACATGTTCAGTTCTTAGAACTTATTTCAAATGCTATATCTTGGAATCAGCACTGAACCATATTTTGGTATCAGGTTCTGATATAAGTTCAGCAGTATTAAAACTTTCACTTGGTATCAGGCTCTGATATAACCTTTCAGTTGGTCTATGATCTGAATTATTTTGTTTTAAAAATGAGTTAGACCTGCTCTGATACTGGACAAAATACACTGAACAACTTTGTTTAAAATAGCTCAGATTTGCTCTGATACTGAACAAGTTATACTGAACAGCTATGTCTAAACACAGAATGCTCTGATCAGAAGCTATGAACTTTTTCTGCTTCTGAACAACATTCTATTTTCAATGCAAAGTCATATACTCATTGAAAATCAAGTATGCTCTGATGCTCATCTTTGCTGCTTGATTATCTATATGATTGCATAATTATCTCACATGTCTTTTCAAACTCTTTTCAATGCTCTGATACACTTGTTTTCAAACTCTTTTAAAACTTTTTGTTGATGACAAAAGGGGGAGTAAGTAAAACAAGTATTAAAGCTCCTGAGCTCAAATATAAGTTAAATAAGTTAAATATTCTGTCAGTAATTAACTTATGAAAGGGGAGTAAAAGGCATTAAGACCTGAGGCTCTGAACATAAGTTAAGGTTCTGAATGAATTTAACTTATGAGAACTGTTTTTATCTTTTAGCCTCTGAATTTAAATTTTGTGAGATACATAACTCTTAGTGAGTTAAAATGAATTGAAAATAACTTGGATAAGACTCAGGGAGCTTACAAAACTCATCCTGTGGATTATCAGACTTAGGGAGAGAGCTTACAAACCTCAGAACCTGAAGTCAGTAAGTTATTTATAATTCTGTGTGTTAGTTTCACTTTATTGTTTTAAGTTGAGTTTAATTAACATGGATAAGAATCAGGGGGAGCTTACAAACCTAACCTTGAGGACTGTCAGACCTAGGGGGAGCTTACAAACCTCTCCTGAAGTCAGATTGTTAATTAAACTTAACAACAATTCTGAAATTTTCACATTTTTGATTTAATCTGAACTTAATTAACTTGGATCAAACTCAGGGGGAGCTTACAAACCTCACACCCTGCAGTTAACTTGTTAATTCAGTTAACAACAATTTTCTGATTTAATACTTATGTTTGTCATCATCAAAAAGGGGGAGATTGTTGGAACAAAATGTGTTAAATAACTCTCTTCTGAATTAAGGGGGAGATTGTTGAAACATTATGTGTAAACATATCTCTCTTTATGGTTTTGATGATAACAAAAGTGTTAAATAGAAAATTGGTTATTTGCTAATGCTTTGTTCAAGTGATTTCAGAACCACGTGTTTAATAATTGGAAATTGATAATGGTTATGAAAGAACAAGCTTAGAGCAAGAAAGGAAAGCTAAGAAGCAAGTTGCAAAGTTGGAAGAAAACTGGGTCTGAAGAAGTGCTCCTGAAGTGGTGCTTCTGAAGGGGAGTCTGAAGCCTGAGTCTGAAGAAGTCAACAAAAGTCAACGTCTGAAGACCAGCTTCTGATCCTGAAGACAGCTTCTGATGTTCAGTACGTGAAGCCAGCTTCTGATGAAGAGAAGCTTCTGAAGGCTGATGTGGCATGGAAAGCAACTGGTATTGTGCGCATTTAATGCCTGGATGTGTCAGAACAACCCAGTGGAACAGTTGTCTCCCTGACTCAAACATTCCCCAGCTTTTAAGGAAAGTAAATTCAAAAATGGTTGCTGCTCTGTTTTCTGGAAAAAGTTCAGCACACAATTTCAGCTATCCTAGCTCACAACTTGCAACGGCTCTTTTCCTAAAACCTGCAAGTCTTCAACAGCTCTATTTTCCTCTATAAAAGGAAGAAGATCTGAAGAAGAATTTTTGCTAAGACTCTTGAAACAAAACTGCTGAACCTGTGCTCTGTTTTGCTGTCCAAAACTCAAAGTACACAAAACTCTTAGAAATTCTTTTAGTTTCTGTAACTTAGAATTTCTTAAGGTTAAGAGTCTTAACCTGTGTTGTATTAAGAGAACACCTCTGATATTTTATCAAGTGTTCAACCCAAACTCATTTCTTTGTAATTCAGTTTGGTCTCTAAGTCTTAGTCTGCATACTAAGCATTGTAAGTCTCATAACTTAGTGTTCTGAGCAAGCTGTAACCTCATTCCTTTGTGGTCTGAGTCTAGAAGTCTCTTGACTGTGTGTCTTGAGCAGGGAAGCCTCTTGACTTGGTGTCTTGAGCATTGGAAGCCTCTTCCTTTGTGGTTGAGCAATTGGAAGCCTCTTCCTTGGTGGTTGAGCAACTGGAAGTCTCTTCCTTAGTGGTTGAGCAATTGTATTCATCTGATTATAGTGGAAATCTCTTGTTGGAAAACAAGGGGACTGGACTACTTCCTACATTGGGAAGGAACCAGTATAAATCTTTGTGTGTCTCTCTTCCCTTCTCTATTTACTTGTTAATCCGCTGCAAACACTCTTTGAAAATAGTTCAGAACTTGTTTCTGAACTAATCTTAAGTTTTGAGAAGAAAAGAACCAAGTTTTTAGAGTCACACAATTCAACCCCCCCCCCTTCTTGTGTGTGTTTTTTCTCACCTTCACAGTGTCTGAACTTCTGCGTCTGAACATCAGCTTTTGATGTTTAGCTTCTGATGACTCAGCATCTGAAGGTTCTGCTTCTGAAGTTCTGAAGATCCAGCTTCTGAAAGTTTTGCTTCTGAAGGTTCAGCTTCTGAAGACGCGAACTTGCTTGTATATTTGATTTAAGCAAAATGAAGCCAACAACCAAATATCCAATAATCTCCCCTCATGCAAATTTTTGGCTGAAATCAAACTAAGACACTCAGAGAGATATCACAAGATAAATTCTTCATTCAATCATTAACGTAGCAGCCAAAAATCAACAGAGTCAGCAGCGGCAAATAAACAAAACTACGTTTCCACACATACACATCCCCTGAAACAGAGACTCCCCCTGAAACACAGAGACTCCCCCTAAAACAGAGACTCCCCCTGAAACACATCACATCAGCTCTTCTGTATTGCTTCAGAGTCAAACTGGCTTCTGAACTGTAGTGCTTCTGAAACAAACACTTATACTGTTTTCTGAACAAACACTTATTTATTTCCCCCTTTTTAGCCAAACAATCTTGACAAAACACAGTCTTCACACAAGGAAACAAAAACTGAATTAGTATCAAAGACTGCTCTGACATCACACTCTGCATCAAACATAGCTTCTTTATAAGGACCAACATCATCTTCATCTCCCTCACTTCCTGCTTGCTCACCATCAGCAATCTGTAATTGCTATAACTCCTCATGCAGACAAACTCCCAGTTTACCCCTCAACTTCTCAAATTGACTTGCATCTATGGCTTTGGTGAATATATCAGCTAATTGTTCCTCTGTGGGAACATGTTCAAGTTTCACTATGTTCTCTTCTACAAGATCCCTGATAAAGTGATGACGAATGTCAATATGCTTAGTCCTGCTATGTTGGATGGGATTTTTGGAAATATTAATAGCACTTTGTTGGATATTTTGATGTTGGCTACATGTTTGCTAAAATCAAAATGTACAAGCAATGCGTCTTCAGAAGCTAATTTGTGTCTTCAGAAGCTGGAAACTGGATTTCAGAAGCTGGTACTGTTCATCAGAAGCTGAATTGGTCTTCAGACGCTGGTAATGTTCATCAGAAGATGAACTGGTCTTCAGACGCTGGTACTGTTCATCAGACGCACTATTCAGACGTTGACTTTTGTTGACCTTCAGAAGCTGCTGTTCAGACGCTGACTTTTGTTGACCTTCAGAAGCTGCTTTTCAGAAGCATGTTTTATGCGTCTGAATTCTGTTAAATCTTTCACAGTATCTTTTGAAGATTTAATTGAAGATTTATCCAAGCTTCATTTCTAGAAGGAAGTATTTTTGCACAAGATATGTTCTGAAGATTTGATTCAATTATTTGTGAATATATTTTCAAGGAAATCTTTGGAAAATATATTTGTGAGTTTTATGTGAGCTTCTATTTGCTTCTAAAAGAATTCTGGAAACATATCCTTGAAGATTTGGTTCAGAATTGTGTGCTGCTGAAGCCTATATAAAGAGGACGCTGCTATTGAAGACTTGACTGAAAAACCAGAAGTTAACATTATAAGAGTCTTAGTGTTTTTGTGTCTGTGAGTTTTTGCTCTGTTTTGTACACCACTCATCTGTTAGAGTTGGTTTTGTTTGTTTTTAGTTGTAACTCACTTAAAGCTTTTAAGCACAAGTGATGTCTTTGATGTTTTGAAGTGTGACTTCGTATTTGTTTTGTTGAAGTGTTTGATAATCACTGGGCTGTAATTACTTGATTGGGAAGTAAGTGGGTTCTTATATCTAGGAGTTCCTAGGTAGAAGTCTATACGGGTAGTGATTAAGTGATAAGGCTAGAAAAACAGGGGTTGTGACTTGAGTCTTAGAATTAATACTACTTAGTGGATTTCCTTCCTGGATTGGTATCCTCCAGATGTAGGTGAAGTTTGCACCGAACTGGGTTAACAAATATCTGTGTTCTTTATCTTCTGTCTATTTTATTTTCTGCTTCTGAACTATAGTTTTTGAGACTCTGTTTTGTAGTTTAGAACGAGTTCCTGCCGAAATTTCAATTGGCATCAGAGTAGGCACCCTGCCTGTATTTGGGTGAGCTCTAGGGAAGGTGTTTCTGGCAAGAATGGACAAAGAAGGAGGATTTGTTAACAGGCCACCTCTGTTGGATGGGACCAACTATGAATATTGGAAATCTCGTATGAGTGCTTTCCTGAAATCTATTGATAGCAAGACCTGGAAAGCTGTTCTGAAAGGTTGGGAACATCCTGTTGTGCTGGACAAAGAAGGAAAGAAGACATCTGTGTTGAAACCAGAAGAAGATTGGTCTAATGATAAAGATGCTTTATCTCTTGCAAACTCCAAAGCCTTGAATGCTATATTCAATGGAGTGGACAAGAATATATTCCGAATGATCAAGCAGTGCACAATAGCTAAAGATGCCTGGGGGATTCTCAAGACTACTCATGAAGGCACATCCAAGGTAAAACTGTCCAGACTTCAGCTTCTCACCACCAAGTTTGAAAATCTCAGAATGTTGGAGGATGAGAACATACAGGATTTTCACATGAATGTTTTGGATATGGCCAACTCATTTGAGTATCTTGGAGAAAGAGTATATGATGAGAAACTTGTGAGAAAGATCCTCAGATCCTTACCTAAGAGATTTGATATGAAGGTGACTGCAATCGAAGAAGCACATGACATCTCCAGCATGAAGGTTGAGGAATTGATTGGGTCTCTTCAAAACTTTGAAATAAGCAGAACTGATAAGAAGGGGAAAGGTGTTGCTTTTGTAGCAGATGCTGAAAGTGTGGATGATGAAAGCCCATCAGAAGCTCTTGTGATGCTGAGTAAACAATTTAAGAAGTTTCTGAAGCAGAAGACAAGAACTGATGAGAAGAGCAATCAATCTAAGGGAGTTCAGTGCTATGAGTGTGAGGGATATGGTCATGTCAAGTCAGAATGTCCTACCTACCTCAAGAAACAGAAGAAAAGTCTGACTGTGACTTGGTCTGGTGAAGAGGATTCAGAAGGAGAAGTTGAGAATAAGTCTGCTAAGCATATTGCTGCCTTTACTGGAAGATGCATAACTGATGATGAAGTTAAGGGTTCAGAAACTTCTTCAGAGTCTGAATGCAGTGATGAAGAACTGTCTTATGAAAACCCTGCTGCTTTTTACAAGAAGTTGCATGTTCAATTTGAAGAAGTATGCAAGCAGCTGGAAGAACAGAAGAAAACTATCACTCAACTTCAGATTGAAAGAAGTGAACATTTAGAGAAAATTTCTGTTCTCAATAATGAGGTAACTCAACTGAATTCTCAACTTGATCATATGAAGAAGCAAGTTAGAATGATGAATTCTGCTACTGATGTGCTGGAAGAGATTTTGGAGAATCAGAATCAAGGAAAACCAAATGGCTTAGGATTTGTTGATAAGAATCTGAGCATCAAACAGCAAAATCCTACTAAGAAGTTCATACCTGCTGCTACTTATGTTCCTCTGATGAGCAAACCTAAGAACAAACCTCAGGGATCTAAAGACAAGAAGGCTTCTCATCCTTGGGTATGTCATCATTGTGGTAAAAAGGGACACATTAAGCCTTTTTATTACAAGCTGCATGGATACCCCAAGCACTTTCAACAAAGAAAGCCTGAACCTGTTGCAGTCAATGTCAAGAAGGTTTGGAGACCAAAATGTGAAAGTATTGCCCAGAATCTGAAAGATAGGAAAGGAAAGGTTGTTGCTGCTGACAGCAGGCCCACTTCTGTAGCAAAAAAGATTTCTGTTGCTGGACCATCTAAAATCTGGAGCAAGGTGTTGGTTCCTGTCCCTGTTCAGATGGCACTAAAAGGAAAAGAAGTAGTTCCTAGTAAGTCTGAAGATGTTGTTAAGCATGATACCATGCCCTGTGTTCAGAAGAGAATTGCTGATCTTGAGAAATAGATTGCTGGGAAGAAGGTTCTGGATGTGCCTGAAGCACACATCAACTGAGCAGCATCTGATGTTGTGTCTAATGAAGACTAAGCAACTTCTGATACTGAGTCTGAAGACTGTCAAGTTGGTGACTGATGTTCTGGATTTCACTTTGTGTTTCTGGTTTGGAAGTGTGTTGCACTCTGCAGTTTAGTGTGTGGATGCTATGTGGTTCTAATCATGATGATTGGTGCTGTGCTGAGTTCTGTGCTGGTGTTTTTAATGCTCATTCTGAAACTGGCTCTGATGTGGTTCTTTGTTTGCTGATCTGTAATGTGTTTATGCTCTGTTACTTCTGTTTCTTGCTCCTGGTGTTTGCTGGTTGTTTTGTTATCATTGTTTGGCTAAAAAGGGGGAGAAATATGTGTCTGTTTCAGAAGCTGTTCAACAGTTCAGGGGGAGTTGGAGTTTCTGAATGTCTGTTTCAGGGGGAGTTCCTGAGTGATGTGTTTCAGGGGGAGAAGATGTACCTCAGAAACTGCTGATGTATGTTGCAGGGGGGGTGTTTTGTGTGAAATGTAGTGAATTGTTCTGCTGCTGACTCTGCTATATATGTGTAGTTCTTCATGGTTGAATACTTTTGTTGAGTGAAGAACTTGTCTTTGTGGACAATTTGATTTTAGCCAAAAATTTGCCAAAGGAGGAGATTTTTGGATATTTTGATGTTGGCTACATGTTTGCTAAAATCAAAATGTACAAGCAATGCGTCTTCAGAAGCTAATTTGTGTCTTCAGAAGCTGGAAACTAGATTTCAGAAGCTGGTACTGTTCATCAGAAGCTGAACTGGTCTTCAGAAGCTGGTACTGTTCATCAGAAGCTGAACTGGTCTTCAGATGCTGGTACTGTTCATCAGAAGCTGAACTGGTCTTCAGACGCTGGTACTGTTCATCAGACGCACTATTCAGACGTTGACTTTTGTTGACCTTCAGAAGCTGCTGTTCAGACGCTGACTTTTGTTGACCTTCAGAAGCTGCTTTTCAGAAGCATGTTTTCTGCGTCTGAATTCTGTTAAATCTTTCACAGTATCTTTTGAAGATTTAATTGAAGATTTATCCAAGCTTCATTTCTAGAAGGAAGTATTTTTGCGCAAGATATGTTCTGAAGATTTGATTTAATTATTTGTGAATATATTTTCAAGGAAATCTTTGGAAAATATATTTGTGAGTTTTATGTGAGCTTATATTTGCTTCTAAAAGAATTCTGGAAACATATCCTTGAAGCTGCTCACATAAAAATATGTGTCTGTTTCAGAAGCTGTTCAACAGTTCAGGGGGAGTTGGAGTTTCTGAATGTCTGTTTCAGGGGGAGTTCCTGAGTGATGTGTTTCAGGGGGAGAAGATGTACCTCAGAAACTGCTGATGTATGTTGCAGGGGGGGTGTTTTGTGTGAAATGTAGTGAATTGTTCTGCTGCTGACTCTGCTATATATGTGTAGTTCTTCATGGTTGAATACTTTTGTTGAGTGAAGAACTTGTCTTTGTGGACAATTTGATTTTAGCCAAAAATTTGCCAAAGGGGGAGATTGTTGGATATTTTGATGTTGGCTACATGTTTGCTAAAATCAAAATGTACAAGCAATGCGTCTTCAGAAGCTGGAAACTGGATTTCAGAAGCTGGTACTGTTCATCAGAAGCTGAACTGGTCTTCAGACGCTGGTACTGTTCATAAGACGCACTATTCAGACGTTGACTTTTGTTGACCTTCAGAAGCTGCTTTTCAGAAGCATGTTTTCTGCGTCTGAATTCTGTTAAATCTTTCACAGTATCTTTTGAAGATTTAATTGAAGATTTATCCAAGCTTCATTTCTAGAAGGAAGTATTTTTGCGCAAGATATGTTCTGAAGATTTGATTCAATTATTTGTGAATATATTTTCAAGGAAATCTTTGGAAAATATATTTGTGAGTTTTATGTGAGCTTCTATTTGCTTCTAAAAGAATTCTAGAAACATATCCTTGAAGATTCGGTTCAGAATTGTGTGCTGTTGAAGCCTATATAAAGAGGACGCTGCTATTGAAGACTTGACTGAAAAACCAGAAGTTAACATTATAAGAGTCTTAGTGTTTTTGAGTCTGTGAGTTGTTGCTCTATTTTGTACACCACTCATCTGTTAGAGTTGGTTTAGTTTGTTTTGAGTTGTAATTCACTTAAAGCTTTTAAGCACAAGTGATGTCTTTGATGTTTTGAAGTGTGACTTCGTATTTGTTTTGCTGAAGTGTCTGATAATCACTGGGCTGTGATTACTTGATTGGGAAGTAAGTGGGTTCTTATATCTAGGAGTTCCTAGGTAGAAGTCTATACGGGTAGTGATTAAGTGATAAGGCTGGAAAAACAGGGGTTGTGACTTGAGTCTTAGAATTAATACTACTTAGTGGATTTCCTTCCTGGATTGGTATCCTCCAGATGTAGGTGAAGTTTGCACCGAACTGGGTTAACAAATAACTGTGTTATTTATCTTCTGTCTGTTTTATTTTCTGCTTCTGAACTATAGTTTTTCAGACGCTTTTTTAGTTCAGAACCAGTTCCTGTCGGAATTTCACACTTAGATTGTCACAATACAGTCTTAGAACATCCTATTCAACATTATATTCCTTCAGCATTTGCTTCATCCACACCAATTGGGAACAACTGCTACCAGCTGCTATATACTCAGCTTCAGCTGTAGATAAGGATACATAATTCTGCTTCTTGCTGAACAATGAAATCAGATTGTTTCCCAGAAAGAAGCATCCACCAGATGTACTTTTTCTATCATCTGCACTACCTGCCCAGTCAGCATCACAATACCCAACTAACATAGAACTTCCACTGTATGAGTACATAATACCATAGTCACTGATACTATTGACATACTTCAAAATCCTTTTTACTTGAGTCAAATGACTCGTTTTTGGTTCAGCCTGGTATCTAGCACAGACTCCAACAGCAAAGGTTATGTCTGGTCTGCTTGCAGTGAGATACAACAGACTTCCAATCATGCTTCTATACAAGCTTTGATCAACAGCAACACCTTGTTCATCTTTGGTCAACTTCAAGTAAGTGGCTGCAGGTGTTCTTTGATGTCTTGCATTCTACACCCCAAACTTCTTGACTATGTTCTTGGCATATTTGCCCTGTGAAATGAATATTGTGTCTTCCATCTGCTTGACTTGAAGCCCAAGAAAATAGGTTAGTTCACCCACAAGACTCATCTCAAGCTCAGACTGCATCTGCTGAACAAAAAGTTGAACCATCTGGTTTGACATCCCACCAAAGACAATGTCATCAACATAGATTTGTGCTATCATTAATCTTCCATTATCTTCTTTCACAAACAGTGTCTTATCAGTTCCTCCTTTTCTGTAACCTTGAGTAACCAGAAACTGTGTGAGTCTCTCATACCATGCTCTAGGTTCCACTTTTCTGTAACCTTTTGTTCACAACTGGTTCCACTTTTCTAACTTGAACAAAAGTATGGCTTATCTTTGATTGAACATGAGGTTTTATTTGTTGAAAGTGCTTGGGGTATCCATGCAGCTTGTAACAGAAAGGCTTTATGTGCCCCTTTTTACCACAGTGATGACATACCCAAGGATGAGATGCCCTCTTGCTCTTAAATCCCTGAGGTTGGTTCTGGTTTTCGAACTTAGGTTTATCCATCATTGGATCACAAGTTTTAACAACTGCACTGACCTTTTTAGTTGGATTTTGCTGTTTGTTCAAGGTCCTATAATCAAACCCTATTCCACTTGGTTTCCCTTGGTTCTAACTCTCCAATATTTCATCTAACATAGCAGTACTAGTGTTCGACATTCTGACCTGCTTCTTTAAATGTTCAAGTTGAGAGTTCAAATGGGTTACCTCATCTTTGAGATCAGAAATTTGTCCCAAGTGTTCACTTCTTTCAGCCTGAAGTTGACTGATAGTCTTCTTCTGATCTTCTAGTTCCTTGCACACTTCTTCACTTCTGATGAATAGTTCTTCATAAGAGGCAGCTGGTTCTTCAAAAGCCAATTCTTCTTCTGAGTCCATTATGCCAGAAAAAAAAAACTTTCCCTGGAGCTCACCCTAAAACAGGCAGGGTGCCTGCTCTGATGCCAATTGAAATTCCTGGCAGGACTGGTTCTGAACCGTAAAACAGAGTATGAAAATAGCAATTCAGAAGCAGTAATAAAAAGGACAGAAAATAAAGGAACACAGTTGATTTGTTAACCCAGTTCGGTGACAAACACACCTACGTCTGGAGGCTACCAAGCCAGGAAGGAAATCCACTAAAATAGTATCAATTCGAAGTCCTATGACACAGCCCCTTCTCACTTAATCACTACCCGTGAAATTTCTACCTAGGAACTCCTAGATATAAGAACCCCTCTTACTTCCTACTCAAGCAATCACTGCCCCAGTGATTGTAAACTCTAAACCAATCAAACAAAGATGGAGACACTCTCCTAAAAACTCAATACATCACTTTTGCTTAAAAGCTTTAAGTGATTACAACTCAATAAAACAACAACCAACTCTAAACACTTGAGTGGTGTACAAAACAAAGCATAAATCTCACAGACTCAAAACACTAAGTATGACTCTCTCTCCTGTTTTGAATGACATTCTTCAATAGCAGCGTCCTCTTTATATAGTCATCAGCTGCAACATAATTCTTGACCCTAATCTTCAAAGATATAGTCCCAGAATTCTTTAGAAGCAAATCGAAGCTCACATATTATTTAGAAATATATTTTCCAAAGATTTCCTTGAAAATATATTCACAAATAATTGAATCAAATCTTCAGAACATATCTTGCGCAATTCTTCTTTCTTCTAGACACACAGCTTGGATAAATCTTCAATTAAATCTTCGAAAGATACTGTGAGAGAATTAACAGCTTGAAGACACAAATTCTGAACGCAGAAACCAGCTTCTGAGCATGCTTTTGAAATGCAGCTTCTGAAGGTCAACGAAAGTCAGCGTCTGAACAGTGCGTCTGAAGGTCAACGAAAGTTAACGTCTGAACAATGCGTCTGAAGGTCAACGAAAGTCAGCGTCTGAACAGTGCGTCTGAAGGTCAGCTTCTGAACAGTGCGTCTGAAGTACTTCGCAGAGCAAAGTGGCGTCGCAGAGCGAAGTCATCAGCTTCTGAAGTACTATTCAGCTTCTGAAGACCCAGCTTCTGACCCAGCTTCTGAAGATGCACAAAGTGAGATTTTCAGCTTCTGAAGCACAAATTGCTTGTCTATTTGATTTTAGCAAACATGAAGCCAACAACCAAATATCCAAAAATCTCCCCCTTTGGCAAATTTTTGGCTAAAATCAATTTGAGCATAGCAACAAGCAAATTCTTCACACAACAAAGAACGCAACCATGAAGAGCATAACACAAATGTAGCAACAGAGTCAGTAGCGGATGATTCACTATATTTCACACATATACTCCCCCTGAAACACACATTCAGGAACTCCCCCTGAAACAGACATTCAGAAACTCCCCCTGAAACAGATCAATCTGAAACTCCAACTCCCCCTGAACTGTTGAACAGCTTCTGAAACAGACACATACTTATTTCTCCCCCTTTTTAGCCAAACAATATTGACAAAACAACCAGCAATCCAGGAGCAGAGAAACACAAGAAACATAGCATAAGCACATCACTGAATTCTATTCAGAGTTTATAACTAGCGCAACACATAACAGCACTGTCGCGTCGAATTTCGGATATCAAGCTATTGGGAAGTGTTGAATCACTAATGTTAAATCACGACTGAACTTTCAATTTTTCGGGGAAAAAAGGAAAAAAGTTCGAAATTACCCTTTGAAAATGATTTTAGGTTCGAAAGTTGATTATGCGAGGGGAAGGTATTAGCACCCATCACATCCGTTGTACTCAACGGGAACCTCTTAGTCGGGTTAGGCTTAAAATGTTTCGAAAGTTTTACTTGCGTGTTTGAACATATAAAAAAAAAAGAAAAAGAAAATATGATATAAAGGAAAAAAGGGATAAAAACAGACGAAGGGGGAAAAAAGAAAGTTTTTATTAATGGGCTTGACAAGATGTCGATCTTGCTCCTACGTATCTCCCGGTAGTCGGAGAATTCAAAGCGTACGTAGTTCTTTGGTAGAAAAAATTTGTATGTTGGTTCGTTTTAATTAAAAAAGGTTTGACGACGCACAGAGGCGTAAAATGTTTAAATGATGAAGACAAACGCACGTTAAGGCGATAAACTCGCACAAAGCGTAAATGTTTTAAAGATAAACAAGACGGACGCACAGAAGCGTAAAAAGTTTGAAAATAAAAAGACAGACGCACAGCGGCGTAAAAAGTTTGAAAATAAAAAGATAGACGCACAGAGGCGTAAAAAGTTTGAAAATAAAAGACAGACGCACAGAGGCGTAAAAGGTTTGAAAGGAAACGCGTGAAGGCGCGAAAGGTTCGGATTGACCACGAGGGCCAAGAAAATTTCAAAATGGTCACGGGGGACCAAAGAAAGGTTAAGCGTGCTAGACGCGTTAAAGGTGGAATGACGATTGCCCGAACGACGAGACATACGTCACGCATTCGTGCAACCGAGGTTTGGGGAGACATACGTCAAGCCATTCCCTTTTCATTCAAATTTTGTTTTGTCGAAAATCAAAGAAATCTCAAAGGGAACCAAAACACTTGGTTAAAAAGAAAGTTGAAAAAAAGAAAAGAAAACACGAACAAATTTGTTGTTCGAGTTTATTGAAAATCATGAACATCACTTGTTGCTTAAGTTATTGAAACTTAAGAACAAGCGTTTGTTCAAGTTTGAAAGGTGCACAAAATCATAAAAAACATGCATAAATTTGGAAAAGGCACAAGTTCGGCTCAATTCGAGTTTGGTTTAAAAAGAATGAGCAAGCTCGGCTCAAGTTCATGTTTTGATTGAAAATCTTGAACAACGTTTGTTGTTCAAGTTTAACTTTGAAAATAGACGAACTTAGCTTATTGCTCAAGCTTGGTTTTGAAAATTTAAGAACATAACTTGTTGTGCAAGTTACTCAAAATTTATCGCACGAACTTGTGAAATTTCCAAAGTCATGCAATATTATGGATGTGGTTTGAACAAAAATGATTTTAACCCTCTTTAGGTTCTGAATCAAGGGCTGGAACCCCAAAAAATTGGCATTAGGAAGCCTGATTCATGTTCTGAGTTTCACATACTTCGCAGAGCAACCAGAACTTGGCTCTGCGAAGTCAGGTTCTGATGTGGTCGCTCTGCGAACAATACTTTGCTCTGCGAAGTATGCGAAATTTTGAACTCAGAAGCTGTTTCTGAACAGAAGTTCAGAAACTGCTTCTAAGCAAGCTTCAGAACCTAAAGGGGGTTAAAAAGCTTTGGAAATTTGGATGAAAAGGAGTATAAAAACTCAGTTTTAATGCTTGGCCCCTTTGAGATTCCTTTTGAGTTTCAAAAGGGGCTTTTGTGCACAAAATGAAATTAACCAAAACAAGAGATGCAAACAGCAATCAAAATGAAAGATAAAGACTATAGGATACTTACAGAACTCCTAGTAATGCTTGTGCAAGAGGTAGGAGGTGGCTTGCTTGATTGATTAGAGGTTATGGACAAACAACTCTAATTGGTTTTTGCTTTGTGTATGAACTGTTTTGATGCTGCAATGTGATGGATTTTGGTGTAAATTTCGTGTGTATATGGCTGTTAAAATGAATGTGTGTTCTGGTGTTTCAATGTGTATTAATGTGTGTTATCCTTGTGCCTTGGCATCCCTTTTATAGGCCAAAATGCAATCCAATGCAATGATGGAAAATCTCTAGATCCTAGCTGATTTGTGGGCTAAATCCAGGCTAAATCACTTTGCATTTAATGCTAAAGGATAGAACTTGCTTTGCCTTGTGCCAAGGGTCAAGACCTTGACTGATTTCAGCCACAAATGCAGCTTCTTCTAGAATGCAATGATGAGGAAAATCTGAAAAACAGGGCAGCTTCAAATTGTGTGATCCTTGGGATCAATCCTTGCAATCTTGGAAGGCCAAGCAATGAAAACGTGTACTGCCATGTACAGAGAGATTGGGGGAAGCAAAATGAGCATGTGGGCTGGTGTGTGGGAGGAGAAATCCAGCTGAAAACAGGGCACATCAAATAGCTTTTTTGCAAGCAAAACCACTTAAGTTTGACTGGTTTTGGTGGAGAAATAAGGAAGGAAAGGGATCAAGCAGCTGGCTGGCAAGCTCAGGTTGGATGATAGGTCAATTGGGAGGGACAAGAGCTGACCAAGGGCAGCCAATTTGATTGAGCACATGTTAGGTTGGATGAAAATCCTTCTTACCTTTACCTTTAATGTCACACCTTGATTCTTGCTTTGTGCAGTCAATTTGCCACAATGGATGATCATAACAATAATAGATAATAATAACAATAACTAAAATGAAAACAAAAGCAAGATAAATCAAAAAATAAAAATTCTGCAGAAATTTCGCAGAGTTCACAGTGCGAAGGCAACTTCGCAGTGCGAACTCCCATTTTTTTGAATTTTTTGTATTAAAATAAAATAAAAATAAAAGATAAAAGATAAAAAACAAATAAATAATAAAAACAAATGATGAATGATGAATGATGCAAATAACAAAGATGGAAATAGAAATAACAATAGTAAAAATAATAAAATGATGGTAAAGGTTAATAATACTAGTAATTAAAAATAATGATAATAAAACATTAATGATAAAAGGATAATAATGATATTATTAAATGAAAAATATAATAACAATAATATTAATAACAATGATGACAATGATAATATTTGATAAAAATGGTAGTAATGCCTATGGTTAAAAGTATAAATAAAATCCAATAACAAAAATGAAATAATAAAAAGTAATAAATGATGAAATAATAAAATATAAAACAAAGAAAAATATGAGTCAAAAAATGGGGTATGACAAGCACACAAAGAACCACATCAGAACCAATTTCAGAATCAGCATCAAAAAACATCAACACAGAACCCATCACAGCACCAACATTAGGATCAGAACCACATAGCATCCACACACAGAAGAACAAAAAGTAACAACTGCAGACCAGAAGCACAAACAGAAATCCAAGACATCAGTCACAAATTGACAGTCTTCAGACTCAGCAACAGATGTTGTTTCATCATCAGACACAGCATCAGAAGCTGTTTAGTTAATGTGTGCTTCAGGCACATTCACAGGAATCTTCTTCCCATCAATCCTCTTCTGAAGTTCAGCAATCCTCTTCTTAACAGAGAGCATGATGTCAACATCATCCTCAGCTTCACTAGGATCCAGTCTCTTTGCTACACTTTGTTCAAGCCTATTTCCAATGGGTTCATCATCAGACTCCACATCAGAACCTACATCAGAACTAACTTCTTGAACTTCTTGGTCAGACACAGTATCCTGGGAATACTCATCAGTCTCCTTCTCTTGCGAATTGTCAGAAGGTGACACAGCAACAGACTCACTGGCAGACTTTCCAGGAGACTTTTCTTTACAGGCTTTAATAGGGTCATCAGGTTGGATCAGGAATGTTTCAACATCTGGTACAACTTCATGCTCAGACCCATCATCAGAACCCACATACTTTTTGATTAACTTCACATGTGCAGCATAAGATGTTCTCTTGTGTCTTTCATTCATAAGAGCACATTTCTTCATTCTACTCTTGTCAACACTTTCACCTTTGTTGTTCCCATGAGATACTAAGAGGGCCTTGTTCCTAGTTACATTACCACCTTCAACAGACTTACTCTTATGGATCCTTTTAGTACCAATGGTATTCACTCCTTTAGGTCTCCATTCTTTCTTGACATTGCTTTTGTTCACAACTGGTTCCACTTTTCTAACTTGAACAAAAGTATGGCTGATCTTTGATTGAACATAAGGTTTTATTTGTTGAAAGTGCTTGGGGTATCCATGCAGCTTGTAACAGAAAGGCTTTATGTGCCCCTTTTTACCACAGTGATGACATACCCAAGGATGAGATGCCCTCTTGCTCTTAAATCCCTGAGGTTGGTTCTGGTTTTCCAACTTAGGTTTATCCATCATTGGATCACAAGTTTTAATAACTGCACTGGCCTTTTTAGTTGGATTTTGCTGTTTGTTCAAGGTCCTATAATCAAACCCTATTCCACTTGGTTTCCCTTGGTTCTGACTCTCCAATATTTCATAACATAGCAGTACCAGTGTTCAACATTCTGACCTGCTTCTTCAAATGTTCAAGTTGAGAGTTCAAATGGGTTACCTCATCTTTGAGATCAGAAATTTGTCCCAAGTGTTCACTTCTTTCAGCCTGAAGTTGACTGATAGTCTTCTTCTGATCTTCTAGTTCCTTGCACACTTCTTCACTTCTGATGAATAGTTCTTCATAAGAGGCAGCTGGTTCTTCAAAAGCCAATTCTTCTTCTGAGTCCATTATGCCAGAAAAAAAAACTTTCCCTGGAGCTCACCCTAAAACAGGCAGGGTGCCTGCTCTGATGCCAATTGAAATTCCTGGCAGGACTGGTTCTGAACCGTAAAACAGAGTATGAAAATAGCAATTCAGAAGCAGTAATAAAAAGGACAGAAAATAAAGGAACACAGTTGATTTGTTAACCCAGTTCGGTGACAAACACACCTACGTCTGGAGGCTACCAAGCCAGGAAGGAAATCCACTAAAATAGTATCAATTCGAAGTCCTATGACACAGCCCCTGTTTCACAGCCCCTATGACAACAGCCCCTGTTTCACAGCCCCTTCTCACTTAATCACTACCCGTGAAATTTCTACCTAGGAACTCCTAGATATAAGAACCCCTCTTACTTCCTACTCAAGCAATCACTGCCCCAGTGATTGTAAACGCAAATAGGTCCGACTCGTAATTCACTTCTGACTCCGTGTTCGATAGCCCGACCGTAGTGATGTTAACTCTAAACCAATCAAACAAAGATGGAGACACTCTCCTAAAAACTCAATACATCACTTTTGCTTAAAAGCTTTAAGTGATTACAACTCAATAAAACAACAACCAACTCTAAACACTTGAGTGGTGTACAAAACAAAGCATAAATCTCACAGACTCAAAACACTAAGTATGACTCTCTAACCTGTTTTGAATGACATTCTTCAATAGCAGCGTCCTCTTTATATAGTCATCAGCTGCAACATAATTCTTGACCCTAATCTTCAAAGATATAGTCCCAGAATTCTTTAGAAGCAAATCGAAGCTCACATATTATTCAGAAATATATTTTCCAAAGATTTCCTTGAAAATATATTCACAAATAATTGAATCAAATCTTCAGAACATATCTTGCGCAATTCTTCTTTCTTCTAGACACACAGCTTGGATAAATCTTCAATTAAATCTTCGAAAGATACTGTGAGAGAATTAACAGCTTGAAGACACAAATTCTGAACGCATAAACCAGCTTCTGAACATGCTTCTGAAATGCAGCTTCTGAAGGTCAACGAAAGTCAGCGTCTGAACAGTGCGTCTGAAGGTCAACGAAAGTCAGCGTCTGAACAGTGCGTCTGAAGGTCAAAGAAAGTCAGCGTCTGAACAGTGCGTCTGAAGGTCAGCTTCTGAACAGTGCGTCTGAAGTACTTCGTAGAGCAAAGTGGCGTCGCAGAGCGAAGTCATCAGCTTTTGAAGTACTGTTCAGCTTCTGAAGACCCAGCTTCTGACCCAGCTTCTGAAGATGCACAAAGTGAGATTTTCAGCTTCTGAAGCACAAATTGCTTGTCTATTTGATTTTAGCAAACACGAAGCCAACAACCAAATATCCAACACCCTATATAAAGGCTTGAAGACTTGAAGATTAAACAAGATGTATAGTCATATCATTGGTGTTGATGATACCCTATGGGATATTATTGAAGATGGTATCACTGTTGAAGTTGATGAGGAAGGAGTAGTTGTTGACAGAAGAAGTCTCACTGATGCTGAAAGAAAAATTTACAGAAAGCATCACAAAGTAAGAGGGATCATTGTTGATGCTTTACCTCATAATGAATACTTGAAGTTGAGTGAAAGTTTACTGCCAAGGCTATCTTTTTGTCTCTGCGTTCAACTTATAAGGGTAACAAGAAGGTTAGGGAAGCCGATGCTAATCTTCTTTTTAACAGTATGAGTTGTTCAAGATGAAAGAGGATGAAGACATTGAGGCAATGCTCTCAAGGTTTCAGACTCTGGTGTCTGGACTTCAAATACTAAAGAAAAGCTATAGAACTATTGATCATGTGAACAAAATCTTGAGAAGCTTGCCTGCTAAATGGAAACCTAAAGTGACTTCTATAGAGGAAGCAAGAGATCTGAATACTCTAAGTATTGAAGATCTTGTGAGTTCTCTGAAGTGTCATGAACTAGGGCTCAATGATAATGAACCTGTAAAGAAGGTTAAATCTATTGTACTGAAGTCCAAAGGAAAGTCTTCAGAAGCTCTGAAAGCTGATGAGTCTGATGAAGAATCCCCAGACGAAGGTTCTGAAGAAGACCCATAAGCTAAAGAGATGGCAAAGCTTTCCAAAAGACTTTAGTATCTGGCTAAAAAAAGCAAAAGATTCTCAAATAAAAGCAGTGGCTTCAAGGGATCAGGTTCTAAGAAGGAAGATCAGAAGGGCTGCTACAATTGTAAGAAATTGGGTCATTTCATTGCTGACTGTCCAGAACTGCAAAAGGACAAGTCTAAAAAGAAATCAAAGAGCACTAACTCCAAGTCAAGCAATTTTAGAAACAAGATCAGGAAAAGCCTGATGGCAACCTGGGATGATCTTGATAAAGAGTCAGACTCTGACAAGGAAGATGAAAAAGAAGCCAATCTAGCTTTAGTTGCAACAATATCTTCTGATGCAGAGGCTGAATCAGACTCTGATAATGAAGATGAGGTATTCTCTAATCTATCTAAGTCCGAACTCATTGATACATTTAAAGAGCTTATGAGTCATTACAACAGCAAGTCTAAGCAATTAAAAAGTTTAAAAGAAAAATATAACTTGTTGGCTGAAGAAAACCATAGACTTCATCTTTAGATAACTAAACTGGAAGGCGAATACAATGGTTTCCTTGGAATGACTGATAAGAAATCTGATGAACCTTTAAGTGAGCAAGAAATTACACTTCAAGAGTTCATGGTAAATGGTATCAACAGAAGCAAGGTTGCTTCAATGATTTAAGGTGTCAGTAGGAACAGAGGAGAAGGCATTGGTTTTATTAAAGATCCTTTTAATCAGTCTGAGAAAACCAACCTACCATCCTATTATGAAGATATTAAGAAAGGTCTAAAGGTTTGTTTTGTGTCAGAAGCTGACAAAGCTGAAGTTCTGAACAAATCAGAAACTAAGACTTCTGAATCCAAGATTCTGAACAGATCAGAATCAAAGATTCTTAAGTCCAAATTTCTGAAGAAAACAGAATCAAAGTCTTCAAGAGTGCAGATTCTAAAAAGATTAGAACCAAAGACCTCTAAGTCTCAGGTTCTGAAGAGATCAGAGTCAAGAACATTGAAAGCTTGGGTTCTGAAGAACTCAGTTTATGAGACTAAGACTACTTCAAAATCAAAGGACTCATATCCAAAGAATCTGAATAAGTCTGAGTCTAATAACTTCAGACACAAGGTACAACAAAAGCCTAAGCCGTTCAGAACTAACCAAACAGGACCCATAAAGATATGAGTACCTAAGTCTGAAATTGTTTATTATACATATATGCTTAAGAGGAACATAAAAGCAAGGTTCTTAGTACCTGGACAGTGGTTGCTCGCGTCATATGACAGGAGACAAGTCTATGTTCCAAACCCTGACCATGAAAGAGGGACGAACTGTGGGCTTTGGAGGAAAACAGAAAGGAAAGATCATTGGTACAGGAACTATTGGTAACTCATATATTTCAATTAATAATGTGTGGTTTGTAGATAGATTGAGACATAACCTACTTAACATAAGTAAATTTTATGATAGTGGTTATGAAGTGATGTTTGATAAGAACGACTGCATAGTAATCAACAATGTTAATCAGTCTGTTGTGTTCAAAGTTAAAAGGAAGAACAATGTTTATAAAATCAATTTTTCAGAACTGGTTGATCAGAAGGTAGTTTGCCTTCTATCAGTGAGTGATGAAAAATGGCTGTGGCACAGAAGGTTGGGACATGCTAACTGGAGATTAATCTCTAAACTTAGCAAGTTACAACTTGTCAGAGGCTTACCAGACATTAACTATCACTCAGATGCACTTTGTGGTGCATGCTAGAAGGGAAAAATTGTGAAAACCTCTTTTAACCAAAAGACATTGTTTCTACTTCCAAACCCTTAGAACTACTTCACATTGACCTGTTTGGACCAGTTGGTACAACATCAATCAATGGGAAGAAATATGGATTGGTTATTGTTGATGATTACAGCAAGTGGACTTGGGTCAAATTCCTTACTAAGGATGGATCATATGATGTATTTAGCATCTTCTGCACACAAGTACAGTCTGAGAAGGAAATGAAAATTTTAAAAGTCAGAAGTGATCATGGTGGTGAATTTGAAAATGAGCCATTTGAAACTTTTTGTGAAAAACATGGAATCATCCATGACTTCTCTTCTCCTAGAACTCCACAACAAATTGGAATTGTAGAGAGAAAGAACAAAACTTTACAATAAATGGCCAGAACCATGCTTCATGAAACTAATATGGCTAAGTACTTCTAGGCAGAAGCTATAAACACATCATGTTATGTTCAGAACATAATCTATATTAGACCTATTCTGAACAAAACGACATATGAACTATTCAGAGGAAGAAAGCCAAGTATCTCTTACTTTCATCAGTTTGGATGTACATGTTACATCTTGAACAACAAAGTCTATCTAAATAAATTTGATGCCAAGGCTCAAAAGGGAATCTTTTTAGGTTACTCTGAAAGATCCAAGGCATACAGAGTGTATAATTCTAAACACATGTTGTGGAAGAATCTATGCACATCAGATTTGATGACAAAAAGCCTGACAATAAAATGCCAGAGCTAGTTGAAAGTTTTGCAGATAATCAATTATTAGAAGATGCTTCAGAACCTGATCAGGATTCAGAATCTGATAACAATCCTGAAAGTTTAGAAGCTGATATTGTGTCTGATACATTTCAAGCTCATGATGGTTCTCAAAATGCAACTCAATCCAAAAGTACTTTCAAATACAAATCCTCTCATCCAGAAGAGCTTATCATTGGAAACAAAGACAGACCAAGGAAAAGTAGATCATTTTTTAGATAAGATCAGTCTATGCTTGGTTTATTGTCTATAATTGAACCAACTTCTATTGATGAAGCACTTTCTGATGATGAATGGATAATTTCAATGCAAGAAGAGCTGAATCAGTTTCAAAGAAATGATTCGGGGACTTAGTTGCAAAGCCATCTCAGAAGAGTGTCAGAAACAAGCTAAATGAACAAGGTGAAGTTGTCAGAAACAAAGTAAGGCTTGTAGCACAAGGCTACAGTTAACAAGAAAGAATTGATTACAATGAGACATTTGCTCCAGTTGCAAGACTGGAAGCAATCAGGTTATTCTTTCTTATGCAGCAAACAATGGCATAATATTACACCATATGGATGTTAAGAGTGCCTTTCTAAATGGTGTTATTTCTGAAGAAGTGTATGTCAAACAACCTCCTGGTTTTGAAGATTTAAAACATCCAAATCATGTTTTCAAACTCAAGAAATCACTACATAGTCTGAAACAAGCTCCCAGAGCTTGGTTTGAGAGACTGCGTAATTACTTGATGAAAAATGATTTTAAAAGAGGACAAGTTGACACAAAATTATTCAGAAAGACTCTTAAGAAAGACATCCTAATTGTTCAGATATATGTTGATGATATTATCTTTGGTTCTACTAATGCCACTCTTTGTAAAGAATTTTCTAAGTTAATGCAGGATGAATTTGAAATGAGCATGATGGGAGAATTGAAATTCTTTCTTGGGATTCAAATCAACCAATGCAAAGATGGAGTATATGTTCATCAGTCAAAATACACTAAGGAGCTTCTGAAGAAGTTCAATCTTGAAGACTATAAAGCAATGACTACTCCAATGCATCCAACTTGCACCTTAGGCAAAGAAGACACTAGCACAAAGGTATATTAGAAGCTGTACAGAGGTATGATAGGTTCCTTATTATACTTAACAGCTTCCAGACCATATATTTTATTCAGTGTATGCTTGTGTGCAAGGTTTCAATCAGATCCTAGAGAATCTCATTTAATTGCTGTTAAGAGAATCTTCAGGTATCTGAAAGGAACTACTAATCTTGGACTTCTTTATAAGAAATCTCTAAAGTATAAGTTGGTTGGATTCTGTGATGCTGATTATGCTGGTGAAAGGATTGAAAGAAAATCTACCAGTGGAAATTGTCAATTTCTTGGTGAGAATCTGATATCCTGGGCCAGTAAAAGACAATCAACTATTGCATTGTCTACAGCAGAAGCAGAATACATATCAGCTGCAAGTTGCTGTACACAACTTCTCTGGATGAAACATCAATTAGAAGATTATCAGATGCATGAAAAAAAATATTCCAATTTATTGTTATAATACTCCTGCTATGTGTTTGTCAAAGAATCCAATTCTACATTGAAGAGCCAAGCACATTGAAATTAAACATCATTTTATAAGAGACTATGTTCAGAAAGGTGTTTTGGATATTCAGTTCATTGATACTGATCATCAATGAGCTGATATATTCACAAAACCCTTAACAGAAGAAAGATTTACTTTTATAAAGAAGAATCTGAACATGCATTTTATCTTAGAATGATGCTTGCCTTTGAATAGGAAATCAGAATCTGATGAGATTCAGAAGCAAATTTTTATCAGAATCTCTTAACTGAGAATCTGAAGAAATTCAGCTTCTGAAGTTATCAGACTCTGAAGTCCAGAATCTGGATTAATGGCTTCTGATAAGTTTATTAGTGAAAAGGTCTGTAACTGCTTTATTTACACCTGTCCCACTAACAGAACTTAGTGTCTGATTAAGCTTCTAACATGGCCTATAACTGCTGAGTATTAACTGTTGGGCAATGATGATTATGCATTGAAACTTGTCTCACGCCCCCTTTGTCATTACTTCTATGTTTGTTTACTTTTTGAAGTTTAACAATTTTTGACAAAAACACTTAGTCACAATCACACTAAACACTTCACTACTCACACATTCAAGTTTTCGAACGTTACTTTGTAAAAATCCCCAAATTTCAAAAATCATCTTCGAACCCTAATCCTTCAAAAATGGTTGGAACTTTATCATCATCTCAAGCAAAGTCAGTGGAATCCGAAGCTACTACTTTCATCAAACCCAAAACAATGGCGTTAAACAAAGAAGAACTTAGAATCATTGTGGAAAGTGCAGTAGACTTCAGGTCTCTTTGTCTGAATAGGTGTGACATTTTAACTTACATGGAGACACAAGGATGATTAAATTTCTTTGAGATGCTCAATGGTCCTTCTTATTTGGAACTGGTCAAGGATTTTTGGGTAAGAAGCGAGGTATATGACTCTGATGCTGCTTCTAGGGAAGAAGCTCAGATGATTCAAGCTGATAAGAGTCTGAAAGGGAAGACTAGAGCACAAATGGCATTGAAGGCTTTTACTGATACTAAGATTAGGTCTCAGTAATGGGTATCAGGATCACCATTACTGAAGAAACCATTGCCAAGGTGATATGTGCAAGGAGGAATGGAATGTTCATGATTGAAACCAACAAGAAAACTGACTGGGCTGACTAAATCAGGGGCACTCTCCATGATGGAAGACCCTCTGAAAAGACCTCTGATATGCAAGGAAAACACAGGATTCTGCACAAGCTGGTTCTGATGTGCATCATGCCTAGGGAAGGTGGTACTGAATACATGTTATGGGACCACAAACATTTTCTGCACTTTCTGATAAATCATTACCCCATCAATCTTCCAGCATACATCTTCCACTATCTCTGCACTTCAACCAAAAAGGAATCAAGGGGAAGAAAAATGTACCATGTACTAGCTATGAGCACAATGTATGAAAACTAGGGTTTTCAGAGTCTGTTTAGGTCATGCCTTGGGGATGATCCCAAGGTTACTATTTGTAGCCTCGACTTGGGCTTATCTGGCCATGGTTTTGGGCCCAAATCGTAAAGGGCCAAAACCATGAATAGGGCGCCCTTGTCAGCTGCTGAGGGCGCCCCCTGTAGGTGTCCTTTAGGAAGGTCACCTAGGGTTATTTATTACTGTCGAGTGGGCCCTGCGCCCTCCTGGAGGGCTCCCAGCCTTACTCCAAGGGTTCAAACCCTTGTCTTTAGGATCTCAAGGCCTAAATGGTGATATCTACGGTCCACAGCCCAACAAGCACGAGTCTTGAGACAAGGCGAAGTGATTAAACTGTTAACAATGGGGATTTGTCTATGACCTTTTGCCCAGCAAGTGGGGCTTATTGATCATGAAGCTATGTGAAAATTTTTTATGAGTACTAGCCCAACATGGATGCTAGCCCAACATGGGTGTTTAACCCAACATGGGTACTAGCCCAACATGGATACTAGCCCAACATGGGTACTAGCTCCATGTTTCTGTTTTTGGGGGCCTTAGTGGGTGCTAGCCCAACGAGAGTATTCATAGCCCAACAAGCACGAGTCTTGGGACAAGGCGAAGTGATTAAACTATGTGTCGAAATGGCTCCTTTGAGTAGATTAGATCGCTGCGCCGGAACTAGCCCATCATGGGTGTGATTCCTTTTGAAGGTTTAGGTTGAGGACGCGCCTTAGTGGAATCCGACGGTAAAATTGCTAGCAGCTACACAAGTTCCGCCAACGCCTCCCCCTCCCTCCAGCTCTCTAGCTCAAGCATCAGCTTCTACCACTTCGGCTCCAACAGTGCATATCGATGCTCCACAGCACACCATGCCCCTCGGTTGTCCTTGGGGCATGCCCCTCAGCTTTGGTGAAGAGTTTGTCCCTCTTCCTACCACACATCAAGCAATTCATGTTCCTCCACCCGAGGTTACTTTTCCCCAGGCTACTGCGGCCTTTTCAGCTCCAGTAATTCATACCACCCCATATGACCATGGACCTATCTTTCACGCAGAAAGTATAGGGGCTCAAGATCGGATGGATGATTTCCAAGAAAAGTTTGACGAAATGCAAAGGGAAATCAAGGCCCTCCGCGAGAAAGATCTGTTTGGGAAGAACGCCCACGACCTTTGCCTAGTGCCAAATGTCAAGATCCCACCCAAGTTCAAAGTCCCAGAATTTGAGAAATATAAGGGAAACACCTGTCCTCAAAGCCACCTAGTAATGTAAGCTAGGAAAATGTCTACTCAACCAGATAATCATCAACTACTCATCCACTATTTCCAAGACAGTCTAACTGGTGCCGCTTTGAAATGGTACATGAGCTTGGACAGCTCCAAGATTCAAACTTTCAATGACTTGGGAGAGGCCTTCGTTCGCCAATACAAGTACAATCTGGACATGGCCCCAGACCGAGACCAGCTCCGGGCCATGGCCCAAAAAGATAAAGATACTTTCAAGGAATATGCCCAAAGGTGGAGAGAGGTTGCTGCTCAGATTAACCCACCTCTAGAGGAAAAAGAAATGACCAAGATTTTCCTAAACACTCTTGGTTCATTTTATTATGAGCGGATGATTGCAAGCGCACCTAGCGATTTCACCGAAATGGTGAATATGGGCATGCGCCTAGAGGATGCGGTCCGGGAAGGACGCTTGGTGAAGGAAAATGCCCCAGCCAGCAGCACAAAAAGGTTTGGGAACAGTTACCCAAAAAAGAGGGAACAGGACATTGGCATGATTGTCCACGGGAGACCTCGCCAAGAGTACTCAGCCTACCCGCATGTTGCCACCATTTCACCACCCATCCCTACACCTCAAAATCCAAGCTATTAAATTCAAATTCCACAAAGACCTTCATCCCATTATCCACCATCATATCAACAACCTTACCCACAAAATCCACAGCAACATCGTCAACAACCTCACCCACAAAGTCAACAACAACCTCGACCTCAAATTCCCCAACAACCCTTCACTCAACAGAATCGCCAGAAAATGACATTTGACCCTATACCGATGAAGTACGCAGATCTGCTCCCTGCTCTGATTGCAAGGAATCTTGTTCAAACTAGAGCACCTCCTCCCGTGCCAAATGTGCTGCCTGTATGGTATCATCCTGACCTCACCTGTGCCTTCCATCAAGGAGCACCGGGTCATGATGTCGAGCATTGCTATGCTCTCAAAAATGAGGTTCAGAAATTGATCTGTGCTAAATTTCTAACCTTTAAAGACTCCGGTCCCAATGTCCAATCTAACCCTCTGCCAAACCATGGGTCCTCCATCAATGTGGTTCAAGATCATCAGGAAACCAGTCCTATCTCCAGTGCCCGAGATATCAGGACACCTTTGGTTCCAATGCACATTGAGATGTGTAGAGTAGCCCTGTTCAACCATAACCACGCTAACTGCAAAGAATGTTCTGAAAATCCTCGAGGATGTCTGCAAGTTCAAAATGACATACAAGGATTGATGAACAGAAAGGAGCTTGTTGTTACAAAGAAAGACAAAAGTGTTTGCGTTATAACCCTGGAATTCAATATCCCGGAGCATTTGGAGTTAGCTTTCAGCAGCCAGAAGCCTGTTGTCACTCCACTAGTGATATGTTTACCAGGACCTATACCATACACTTCACAAAAAGCAGTTCCTTACAAATATAATGCAACCATGCTAAACGATGGTCAAGAGGTACCTATACCCCCTTTGGCTTCTGTCATCAATATCACGGACAGTGGCAAAGTGTTAAGAAGTGGACGTATTTTCCCAACGTCAGTTCAAGGGAAGACCAACACTCCGGTGTTTGAACCAAAACAAATACAAGACCCCAATACAAGCAAAGACGCGAGTCAACCTAGCGAGACTAATGCCAATCCTGATTTTGATGAAGTGCTGAAGATGATTAAGAAAAGTGAGTACAAGGTGGTGGACCAGTTAATGTAAACCCCTTCGAAGATCTCTATGCTGTCTTTATTACTAAATTCTGATGCCCATAGAGAAGCATTAATGAGGGTTTTGGACCAGGCTTTCGTGGATCACGACGTAACCCTTGGTCAGTTCGGAAGCATAGTTGGAAACATCACTGTTTGTAACAACCTGAGCTTCAGTGACGAAGAACTCCCCGTAGGAGGAAGGCACCACAACTTGGCGCTGCACATATCGATAAATTGCCAAACAGACGCTCTGTCCAATGTATTGGTGGACACCGGATCATCCCTGAATGTAATGGCAAAAACTACCCTAGATCAACTCTCTTATCAAGGTCCACCCATGAGACAAAGTGGAGTAGTGGTGAAAGCATTCAATGGTTCAAGGAAGTCAGTGATTGGAGAAGTGGATCTGCCCATCATAATCGGGCCATACATTTCAGATCACCTTCCAAGTAATGGACATACAAGCAGCATACAGTTGTTTGTTGGGCCGACCATGGATCCATGAGGCCGGGGCAGTGACGTCTACGCTGCATCAGAAGCTAAAGTTTGTGAAGAACGGGAAGCTGATAACCGTGGGAGGAGAAGAAGCTTTGTTGGTAAGCCATTTGTCGGCTTTCTCTTTCATCAGTGCTGATAATGTCGATGGGACGCCGTTCCAAGGTCTTTCCATAGATGATGAGAATACTAAGGGGAGTGGGGCATTCATGCCTTCCTTCAAAAATGCACAAAAAGTGGTGCAAAATGATCTACTTCCGGACTGGGGAAAATTGATAAGTATGCCAGAACACAAGCATAGAGAAGGGTTGGGTTTTACTCCGTATGCAAGAGTTACCGAGCCAAGCACTAGCATTGAACCGATCAAGGACGCTTTCCACAGTGCCGGGTTCATTCATTCCCTGACAGAAACTAATGCTATCACTGAAGATAAGCCTGAAGAAATAACACCTGTTCTTGTAACATCAGGAGGGGTTTGTTGCAACTGGGTCGCTGTCGACGTTCCTTCTGTTACTCTTTCCTCAAAGTAATGTGTTTATTTTGTTTATCTTTTATAAAAAAGATCCCTTCGTCTTGCCCAAAGCAAAGAAGGACTCATGTAGGGCCTTGTTTTTGTACTACTATCATCAATGAAAATCGTCGTTTTTATCACGACCTTTATGTTATTTTTGTGTTGTCTTTATCGTCGTTTTTATCACGACCTTTATGTTATTTTACGTTGTTTTTCCCGGAAAAATGGTAACACAAAAAACCCAAAAAAAAAAAATAATAATAAATATATTTTCTTTTCCATAAATTTCAAAAAGTCTGCATTTTTCACTCATTTCACTAAAATCAATCATCCATCATATGCAGACTAAACGTCAATAAACCCGTTGAACACCATAACCCTAGGCTCTCTCCCAACTTTGAGTTTCCTGTTTACGAAGCTGAAGAGGAAGAGGATGAAGAAATCCCTGACGAGATCAGACGCTTGTTAGAACAAGAAAGAAAGACCATTCAGCCTCACAAAGAGACAGTGGAGGTTATCAACTTAGGTTCCAACGAGGACAAGAAAGAGATCAAGATTGGGGCATTGTTGGATGCGTCTGTCAAATAAAGAATAATCAAGCTTCTCAAAGAATATGTAGACATCTTTGCATGGTCGTATCAGGATATGCCAGGATTGGACCCTGAGATTGTGGAACACCATTTACCTCTGAAACATGAATGTTCTCCAGTCAAGCAGAAGTTGAGAACGACTCGCCCTGACATGGTTCTCAAGATCAAAGAAGAAGTGCAGAAGCAGATTAATGCAGGTTTTCTCATTACATCAGAATATCCTCAATGGTTGGCCAACATAGTGCCTGTTCCCAAAAAGGATGGTAAAGTTAGGATGTGCGTTGACTACCGAGATCTGAACAAAGCGAGTACAATAGACGACTTCCCTTTACCTCACGTTGATATATTGGTCGACAGTACTGCAAAATCCAAAGTATTCTCCTTCATGGACGGTTTCTCTGGATACAATCAGATCAAAATGGCTATCGAAGACAGAGAAAAGACATCTTTCATTACACCTTGGGGTATTTTTTGCTATCAAGTGATGCCTTTTGGTTTGACGAATGCGGGTGCTACCTACCAAAGAGGCATGACCACTCTCTTCCACGATATGATGCACAAGGAAATTGAGGTTTATGTCGATGATATGATTGTCAAATCAGGTACTGAGGAGGAGCATGTCGAGTATTTACTAAAGATGTTCCAACGATTGAGAAAGTATCGGCTTTGCCTGAATCCTAATAAATGTACATTCGGCGTGAGATCTGGAAAACTCCTAGGTTTCATCGTCAGTCAAAAAGGTATCGAAGTAGATCCTGACAAAGTCAAAGCCATCAGAGAAATGCCTGCTCCGCAAACTGAGAAGCAAGTAAAAGGATTTCTAGGACGCTTGAACTACATCTCTAGATTCATATCTTATATGACAGCCACATGTGGGCCTATTTTCAAGTTACTTCGCAAGAATCAAGAAGTAGTATGGACAGAAGACTGCCAGAAGGCCTTTGACAGCATCAAGGATTACTTGTTAGAACCTCCAATTCTTATTCCTCCAGTTGAAGGAAGACCTTTGATTATGTACTTGACCGTGTTGGAAGACTCTATGGGTTGTGTACTCGGACAACAAGACGAGACCGGTAGGAAGGAACATGCCGTCTACTACCTGAGCAAGAAGTTTACGAACTGTGAATCCCGATACTCCTTACTCGAGAAAACTTGTTGTGCACTTGTCTGGGCTGCCAAGCGTCTCCGTCATTACATGCTCAATCATACTACTTGGTTGATATCCAAAATGGATCCAATCAAGTACATCTTTGAAAAGCCTGCTTTAACAGGAAGGATCGCTCGTTGGCAGATGTTGTTATCAGAATATGACATTGAGTACCACACTCAGAAGGCCATTAAATCCAGTATTCTTGCCGATTATTTGGCTCATCAACCGATTGAAGATTATCAACCGATTAAGTTTGACTTTCCGGATGAAGAGATCATGTATCTGAAGATGAAAGATTGTGACGAGCCACTACTTGACGAAGGTCCAGATCCCGAGTCTAGATGGAAGTTGATCTTTGATGGGGCTGTTAATGTCTATGGTAATGGAATTGGGGCAGTCATCGTTACTCCTGAGGGCAAACATCTCCCTTTTGCTGCAAGACTATTATTCGACTGTACAAACAACATGGCAGAATATGAGGCATGTATTCTGGGAATTGAAGAAGCCATTGATCTAAGGATCAAGAACATTGACATTTATGGAGACTCAGTGCTTGTGATCAATCAAATCAATGGAGATTGGGAAACTCGCCACTCCGGTTTGATTCCCTACAAAGATTATGCAAGACGTTTACTAACCTTTTTCAACAAGGTCAAGTTGCATCACATTCCTCGGGACGAGAATCAGATGACAGATACTTTGGCAACCTTATCTTCTATGTACGAGGTCAGCCGTCGGAATGAGATTCCAACTATCAAGGTTCAACGCCTAGAGAGACCCGTACATGTGTTTGTAGTTAAAGCGGTCATAGATAACAAGCCATGGTTCCATGACATCAAATGTTTCCTCCAAGGCAGGAGTACCCACATGGGGCATCCAATAAGGATAAGAAGACTTTGCGAAGATTGGCTGGCAACTTCTTTCTGAATGGAGAGGTTTTATACAAAAGGAATTTTTATATGGTGCTACTCAGATGTGTGGATGAGCAAGAAGCAGATCTGATAATGCATGAGATACACGAAGGTTCCTTCGGAACTCATTCCAGTGGACATACAATGTCTAGGAAGATCTTGAGGGCCGGATATTACTGGATGACTTTGGAAAGCGATTGCTACAAGCATGCCAGGAAATGCCATAAATGCCAGATCTATGCTGACAAAATCCATATGCCACCAACGGCTCTGAATGTCCTTTCCTCCCCTTGGCCTTTCACTATGTGGGGCATTGATATGATTGGTAGGATCGAACCCAAAGCTTCAAATGGGCATCGTTTCATCTTAGTGGCAATCGATTACTTCACCAAGTGGGTCGAAGCTGCATCGTATGCCAATGTCACTAAACAAGTGGTTGTCCGTTTTATTAAGAATCATATCATCTGTCGATACGGTATTCCCAGTAAGATCATCACAGACAATGGGACCGATCTGAATAACAAAATGATGAAGGAACTGTGCGAAGAGTTCAAGATTGAGCATCATAACTCTTCTCCTTATAGGCCTCAGATGAACGGCGCAGTTGAAGCCGCAAATAAGAACATCAAGAAAATAGTGCAAAAGATGGTGGTCACCTACAAGGACTGGCACGAGATGTTACCATATGCCTTGCACGGGTATCGTACTTCAGTGCGTACGTCAACAGGGGCAACCCCTTTCTCTTTAGTATATGGCATGGAAGTCGTGCTCCCCATAGAGGTCGAGATCCCGTCATGAAGAATTCTGATGGAAGCTGAGTTATCTGAGGCTGAATGGTATCAAAACAGATACGATCAGTTGAACTTAATTGAAGAGAAACGCATGACTTCCTTGTGTCATGGACAACTGTATCAAAAGAGAATGAAACAAGCTTTTGACAAAGGTTCGCCCACGAGAATTCAAAGAAGGAGACCTCGTGCTCAAAAGGATCTTATCTTTTCAACCCGATTCTAGGGGCAAATGGACGCCTAACTACGAAGGCCCGTATGTCGTCAAGAGAGTTTTCTCCGGTGGGGAAATGACTCTTGCAACTATGGATGAGGAGGAGCTTCCCCGTCCCGTGAACACCGATGCAGTCAAGAAATACTTTGTCTAAGAAGTAAAAGAACAGCTCGGTAAGTCGAAAACCCGAAAGGGCGGCTTAGGCAAAAAATGAGCGTCTCGGTGGACTGAAAACCCGAAAGGGCGGTCCAGGCAAAAATTAGAGACATAAAACAGAAATAATCATCCTGATAGGTCAAAAACCCGAAAGGGCGACCTATGCAAAAATTAAGGATCAAAAGACAAAGTAACTGCATCGGGTTCACCGTGATTCACTTGGGGAATATTAACTGTCAAGAGACTCTGAATCTGAAGCATCCAAACAGTGGAATTCAAAGTTATTAGGGAGAATAGCGGTTATTGTGTTCAATGTAACTTCCCTTTATATTTACCATTTTTCCAAACTTTGTAAGATCCGTGGAGTCACGCCATTGGCGGGTCACCACCCTATTAAAAAAAATTTCCCCAGTAAAGTCTTGTGCCTTTTATTTAGAATTCTCATTTATTCTGTTTATAAGATTTCTTCTATTTTTGATGGTAGTACTTGAAGCAAAATTTTTTTCAAAAAAAAATCATCATAAATCTTTTATATTTTTTGGAAAGCATAAACAACAAACATATTTTCTCTGAACTCATGAATAAGTAAAGAGTGCGTCAACAGCTATCCCGAGAACGGATGAACTTCACAGACTGAACAGGTCAATTGCTAAAAAATTCCTCAGCGGAGTCGCCAGTGAATCGAAAAAGAAAATATCCCCAGTGAATCGAAAACCCGAAAGGACGATTCAGGCAAATTAGGGATTCAAAAAAAAAAGCAAGAAAAACATCCCCACGGAAGCACCAGTTCTTCCCCAGTGGATTAGCACGATCTCCCCAGGAGGTGTTTATTCCTCATCAGTTATTGCGGCTTTACCCCGTCAATGTTTTGATGTTCCCCGGTGGCCTCATCCCCAATAAAGATTACCGAGTGTTTGTAATGCGACGTCGGTCTACTTTCCATCTAATCTGTCAAATCTTTGTTTCATCAAGTTTATCAGCTATACAATCAATCAAGTCAATCCTTCATACAATCAATCAAGTCAACCTTTCATATAGTCATACAAGTCATACAAGGCGTATTGTCATACATACATTCATACATTCATGCATATACACATTCATGCATATATAACATACAGGCAATATCATTCATACATGGCTGCATTAACCACCATGAGTCTTGCTTTAACTGTCTTCTCACACCAATCAATCATAAACAATTTATAACCCTCTGTTCCCCCAAGTGTCATCCCCAGTGTGTCTGGTCCAGAGATGTCACCTCCTTTGTGCCAAGTGGCAGTTCTTTAACGAACAGCTTGTGCATCTTCTATCATGTCTTTATGCCAAGTGGCAGTTCTTTAACGAACAGCTTGTGCATTTTTCACCTCCTTTATGCCAAGTGGCAGTTCTTTAACGAACAACTTGTGCATCTTTTATCTTGTCTTTATGCCAAGTGGCGGTTCTTTAACGAACAGCTTGTGCATCTTTTATCTTGTCTTTATGCCAAGTGGCAGTTCTTTAACGAACAGCTTGTGCATCTTTTATCATGTCTTTATGCCAAGTGGCAGTTCTTTAACGAACAGCTTGTGCATCTTTTTCTCCCCAATGAAGTGGCAGTTCTTTAATGAACAGCTTGTGCATGTCTTCGTTTCATTTTGCTGTCGGTGGCTAGTTCGGCAGTAACCTGAACAGCTGACATTTATCTTTGTTTCCGAGGCTAGTTTGGCAATAACCCGAACAGCTGACATTTATCCCCAGTGAAGAGACCTTGTCTTTTCATTTACATTTTTACCTTCATTAAGCTACCATCATAACGGTAGTAGGTAAAATATGTTGTTAGTCTTCATTAAGCTATCCATACAACGATAGTAGACCTTGTCTTTTCATTTACATTTTTTACCTTCATTAAGCTACCATCATAACGGTAGTAGGTAAAATATGTTGTCGGTCTTCATTAAGCTATCCTTACAATGATAGTAGACCTTATCTTTTCCTTTACATTTTACCTTCATTAAGCTACCCCCACAACGGTAGTAAGTAAAATATTATTGTCTGCCTTCATTAAGCTATCCACACACCGATAGTAGGCGAAGTCTTTTCTTCTTATGTTACCTTTTCTAAGCTATCAACCATATACTTACATGTCATATTCCCCAGTGATGTCATCTGTCTTCATTAAGCTATCCACACACCAATAGTAGACAGTGTCTTTTTCTTTTATCTTATTTAAGCTATCATTTACACGATAGTGGGTAATACATGTTATCTGTCTTCATTAAGCTATCCACACACTGATAGTAGACAGTGTCTTTTTTCTTTTACCTTATTTAAGCTATCATTTACATGATAGTAGGTAACCTTGGTCTTTTGTCTTTATTAAGCTATCATTCTGAATCAATATGGTAGTAGACAATCCATTCCCCAGTGAAACCACGTTATCCCCAGTGGAGTCGGATCCCGTTTCTTTAACAAATCTGGGTATCCTGTTTGCATTTGTCCTGTTGTTCTCATTGATTCAGTATCAATTTGCTGCATTCTTAATAGTTTTTAAATCATTTTGAATTGAAAACATCTTTTAAAAAACCTCAAAGAAATCCCAAAGTTTGAGAAATATCAAAACAGAACTGGTTTATTTCTTTTTATTACTGAATTCGAAAGTTTTTACCCTGGGAGGTCTTGAAATCAGTTCAGAAGCAGCTTCTGAACAGTAGTTCAGAAGCAGCTTCTGAACAGTGTTTCAGACTCTGAAGTTTAGACTCTGAACAGTGCTTCAGACGCACTGTTCAGCTTCTGAAGTTCAGAGTTTGAAGGTCAACAAAAGTCAACCCATGAACAGCGTGTCTGATGAATAGTGCGTCTGATGAACAGTGCGTCTGAGAGTCAACAAAAGTCAACCCATGAACAGTGCATCTGATAAATAGTGCGTCTGATGAACAGTGCGTCTGAGAGTCAACAAAAGTCAACGTCTGAACAGTACTTCAGACGCATTGTTCACTCAGAACCTGAAATTCAGCTTCTGAAACATTTTTCTGGGCAATTTTTTCAGCTTCTGAAGCATTTCTGGGCATTTTTAAGGTTCAAAACCTGACTTTTCTTTTGAACTTTTGTTGAAAAGGATTAAAACTCATTTGGTTCAAAGTATAACAAGTGTTTTGGCTTTTATTTTGAAATTTCATAAGTTTGAACAACACATTTGAACAATAACTTGTTCATTAAGTTTCAAACACATTTGAACAATAACTTGTTCATTAAGTTTCAAACACTTTTGAATAATAACTTGTTCATTAAGTTTCAAACACTTTTGAATAATAACTTGTTCATTAAGTTTCAAACACATTTGAACAAACTTAATTCATTAAGTTTCAAAACAAATTTGAACAACACACTTGTTCATTTTTCAATCATAAGTATGAACCAAACTTGTTCTTTTTTTGAACCAAACTTGTTCTTAAGTTTAAACCAAGTGCTTTGCTTATTTGGAATTTCATTAAGTTTCAACAACATTGTGAGCAACAAATTTTTTTTTAACCAAGTGGTTTGATTACTTTGGGATTTCTTAATTTTCAATAACAAACATTGAATGAAAAAGGAATGGTTTGACGTATGTCTTTCCATTCCCCGATTGAACAAACACTTGACGTATGTCTCGTTGTTTAGACAATCGTCATTCTTTTTCCAACTTCACCAAGAAAAAATACATTTTAAGTTTCAACAATAAACTTGAATGAAAAAGGAATGGTTTGACGTATGTCTCTCCATTCCCCGGTTGCACGAATACTTGACGTATGTCTCGTTGTTCGGACAATCGTCATTCTATTTTCAAAATTACAAAGCATAAAACAAATCCAACACACCAAAACCCTTTCTTGGTCCCCCGTGGCCAATTCAAACCTTTCTTTGATCCCCCGTGGTCAATTTGAACTATTCTTGGCCCCCGTGGTCAATTCAGACCTTTTACGCCCATGCGCTTTTTTAAACGGATACCATCGCCCAAGTGCGAGTCCGTCCCTTTTTACCTTCATTAAGCTACCCTCATAACGGTAGTAGGTAAAACTTTTTATCGGTCTTCATTAAGCTATCATCACAACGATAGTAGACCATGTTCTTTTGCATTTTTTTAAGCAAACTTTTTTGCCCAAGCGCGATCAAATCATTTTTCATATTTAAAATCAATCAACACACAAACATTTGCTACAAAGAACTACGTAGCTTTGAATTTTCCATCGCACCAGGAGATACGTAGGGGCAAGATTCACATCTTGTCAAGCACAATAATAAAAAACATCTTTTTCCCCTTTTTTTCTTTTTTTCCCTTCTTTTTTTTTATATATCAAAGCATGCAAGCAAATCTTTAAAAACACTTTAGCCTTAACTAACTAGGAGGTTCCCGTTGAGTACAACGGATGTGAGGGGTGCTAATACCTTCCCCTTACATATTCGACTCCCGAACCCTAAATCTTTAAAATGTGGTAATTTAGAACTTTTTTTTTCCACTTTTCTTTTAAAAAATTAAAAGTTTAGTCGTGATTTAAAATTAGTGAGTCAACGCTAGTCAATAGCTTGATCTCCGAAATTCGACGCGACAACATTGAATGATCAAAGCTTCTCTAACGGACTCTATGATGATTTGGCATCCTTCAATGTCTCTTTCATTCCCTATATAAAGGCTTGAAGACTTGAAGATTAAACAAGACTCTGCAATATTTTAACAAGTGCCAAAACTCTGCCAATTTGAATATTCATCATACACTTAGAATTTCTTACAAACTTTCTTATCCTAGAAATTCTTAAGTCAGAAGAGTCTAAACTACGTTGTTTTTTGTGAACACCACTGATAGTATATCAAGTGTTCAATCCAAACATTTTACTTTGTATCTTTGTTTGTTTAGAAGTCTCTTGCTTTGTGCTTGAGCATTAGAAGTCTCTTACTTTGTGTTTGAGCATAGGAAGTCTCTTGCTTTGTGCTTGAGCATTTGTAATCTTGGTGATTATAGTGAAAATCTCTTGTAAGTAACAACGGGGCTGGACTACTTTCGGATTATGGAAGGAACTAGGATAATTTCTCTGTGTCTTTCTCTTCTCTATCTCTTTAACCTTTTATCCGCTGCATCACAATCTGAACTTTTACTCAGATTCTAAAAATGTGCTTCTGACTCTGAACCTCTTACTCATATTTTGACCTCTATCAGAACCTGAATCTTGTTCTTAGTCATTTTTGGAAGAAAAAGTCAACACAATTCAACCCCCCACTTCTTGTGTTTTTCTCACGTTCAGGGTGATCTTTGACAATATTATTTTAAGCCATGAACTAGTCGAAAGTTATAGTAGGAAAGGGATTTCTCCAAGGTGGATGGTGAAAATTGACCTACAAAAGGCTTATGATTCAGTTGAATGGCCTTTTATAAAACATTTAATGCTTGAGATGTGTTTTCCCTACAAATTTTTAAATTGGGTGATGGCTTGTCTTACTACTGCCTCCTATACATTCAATGTTAATGGAGATTTGACTAGACCATTTGCTGCCAAGAAGGGTCTTAGACAAGGAGACCCTATATCTCCATATCTTTTTGTGATATGCATGGAATATCTTAACATATGCCTTTTACAACTCAGGAAAAATGATGCTTTCCAGTTCCACCCAAGATGTAAAAGGTTGAATTTAATTCATGTGTGTTTTGCTGATGATTTGTTACTATTTTCTAGAGGTGATGTGGATTCTGTCTCACAACTATTTGAAGCTTTTAGCTTGTTTAGTGTTGCTTCTGGCCTTAAAGCAAATCAAACTAAGAGCTCAATTTATTTGGGAGGTGTATCTATGAGTTTTCAACATACCATTGTCACTAAATTTGATCTCATCAAAGGTGAGCTTCCTTTTAGGTACCTTTGGGGTCCCCTTGTCCTCCAAAAAATTATCTGTTATACAGTGTCAACCTTTGGTGAAGAAGATCACTTGTAGAATTGAAAATTGGTCTTCTAAGTTGTTATCTTATGCTGGTAGGTTACAACTAATCAAATCTATCTTGTTTGGTGTTCAAACTTATTGGAGTCAGGTTTTTGTGCTCCCTCAGAAGGTTCTAAAACTCATTCAAACAACTTGTAGGGTATTTCTCTGGACTGGAAAATCTGGGACCTCCAAAAGAGCTCTTATTGCTTGGGAGCATATTTATTTACCTAAGATAGCTGGTGGGTGGAATGTAATTGATTTGAAAGTTTGGAATCAAGCTGCTATTTATAAACTTCTTTGGAACTTGGCCAACAAGAAGGATGTTTTATGGGTGAAATGGGTTCATGAATATAACACTAAGGGGATGAATGTGCTCCTCATGGATGTGCCTGCACAAGCTTCATGGGTAATAAAAAAAAAGTCTTTGGTGAAGCAAAGACTATTTCAAGTGTTAATGACAGCGTATTTCAACAAGCTAATTTCTCTATTAGGAGAATGTATAATGCATTAAGAGGAGAGTTTGCAAAGGTTGGTTGGATGAAAATGATATGTAATAATCCAGCCCTTCCAAAATGTCTGTTTGTTACTTGGTTAATTATTCATGCTAGATTGCCAACTTGTGATAGGATGCTTAAAGTAGGTATCCAATGTGATCAGGTTTGCATTCTGTGTACAAAGGAGAATGAAACTCATTCTGATCTATTTTTTCTTATGAATATGTTGATGTTGTGTGGAAAGTGCTATGAGATGGATGAATATGAGCGTCAATACTAGCAACTGATAGTCTATTTTGCAATATGTCCAGTCTCATTGCAACAGGAACAATGGTATGCATCAAGCTCATAGAATGGTGTTGAGTGTGACCCTGTATATGATCTGGAAGGAGAGGAATGATAGAAGATTTAAGAATTGTTACCGGTCTGTTCAACAACTCCTTAATCAAATCAAAATGGTTGCTTACATTAGACGATTGCAATTCAAGAAGGTGTAAACTCTGATGATTTGGTTGTGAGGCTAGTGGATTTTTTTGTTTGTTTGAGCATAGCTCTTGTTTCTTTGTTTAGTTGGTTCTTGATTCCATGTAGTTTGTAATAACGGTGTTGGTTAATGAAAGTTATCTCTATTTACAAAAAAAAAATGTTGTGTATGAGTCTCAGTCTGCGTTTGTTAAAGGTCGACAAATCCTGGATGGCATTCTTATAGTCAATGAATTAGTGAATGATGCTCGTAGATCAAATAAATAATTAATTTTGTTTAAGGTTGATTTTGAAAAAGCTTATGACTCGATAGATTGGAGGCATTTGAGAGATGTAATGGTTAAAATGATTTTTCCTCTGATTTGGCACAAGTCAATTTTAGAGTGTGTTACAACAACATCGACGTAAGTGTTTATGAGTGGGACTCTAACCGATGGATTTAAGTTAGAAAGAGGCCTTCGTCAAGGAGATCCTCTTTCTCCTTTTCTGTTTCTTTTAGATGTTGAAGGCTTAAACGTTATGATGAATGCCTTGGTTGATAATGGTTTGTTTACTGGTTATGGTGTTGGGATGCATGCTAATGTGTCAGTATCTCATTTACAGTTTGTTGATGATACATTGTTGTAGGGATAAAAGTTGGGCGAATGTTAGAGCATTGAAGATGATTTTACTCCTGTTTGAAGAGATATCTAGTTTAAAAGTTAATTTTCATAAAAGCATGTTGGTTGGTGTTAATGTTGATGACTTGTTGTTACGTGAGGTGGTTATGGTAATGAATTGTAAACATGGTCGCATTCCTTTCTTTTACTCGGGGTTGCCCATTTGTGGGGACCCTAGAAAGCTTAATTTTTGGTATCCCTTGATTGAGCGTATTCGTAGTAGTCTGTCAGGTGGGAAGAGCAGGAATCTTTCTTTCGGGGGACGACTGATTCTTCTTAAGTATGTGTTGTCCTCCATACCGGTTTATTTTCTTTCCTTCTCCAAAGCTCCCTCAAGAATCATTTCTTCTTTTGACTCTATTTTTAGTAATTTTTTTTTTGGAGAGGGAGAGGGGGGGGGGGGGGGGGGGGTTGTGAGGATTTTAGGAAATTGTCTTGGATAAAATGGGATACTTGATGTTTGCAAAGGGAGAATGGAGGTCTGGGGGTTAAGAGGTTGAAGGAGTTTAATTTATCTTTGCTTGGTAAAAAAGTTTATAGGGTGTTGGAGGAGAGGGAGAGTTTGTGGTATAAAGTGTTGGGTGCGAGGTATGATGAGGCAAGTGAGAGGTTACGTTTTAGAGGAAGGGGTGGATCGGTTTGGTGGCAGAACTTGAATCATATTAGAATGAGGAGATGAATGGTAGATGAGTGGTGATTGTTAGACAATATCACTAGAGAAGTGGGAGATGGGACATCTACGTTGTTTTGGAGGGATCTGTTGCTTGGAAATTCCTTTTTAGATTTTCGTTTTGGAAGGCTTTTTGAGTTGGCTGATAATAAATTAGCTACTGTTACAGAGATGTATTTCTTGTGTTGGGGTGTACGTTGTTGGTGATGCGTAGAAATGACGAGGGAGGTTGTTTGCGTGGGGGGGGTTTGGTGAGGCAGTGTGTGGATCGATTGTTTCATGTTGTTTTGCATGTTGAGGTGGCAGACCGGTGGATTTGGAAGCTTCATTCCACACAACAGTACACGGTCAAAAGTGCTTATAATAACTTACTCTTGTTGAAGCTATTTTTAATGAAGGTTATAATCATGTGTTGTGGCTTAAAGTGATTCTGCTCAAAGTCAACATTTTTGTCTCGTGGTTGTTTCTGAATTGTCTTGCAACCAAGGGTAATTTGTTTCGGCGGCATATTTTGGCGAATACTGATATTCTTTGTTCGGCTGATTGTGGTTCAGTGGAAGACCGGGATTACTTATTTTTTAAATGTGATTTTTATGGGCGTCTTTGGCATCTGATTTCTGGATGATTAGGAATAACAATGGTTCTACATGGTACTTTACAAGATTATACTATTCAGTTCGGTGGGCTAGTGGGATTCTCCGAAAATTCACGTATGGCTTTTCATATTATATGGATTTCCGTGCTTTTCATTATTTGGAAGGAGCGCAATGCAAGGATTTTTCATAATAAGACTAACCATCTTCTAGCTTTATCTGAAAAGGTCAAAGTCCAAACTTATTGGTGGTTAAAATCGTATTACATTTTGTTCAATTTTGATTACTCTACTTGGAGGTTGGACCCTTTGTTGTGTTTAAAGGTTGTTTCTTAATTTCATTTATTTTAGCTACATGTTGTAGCTTGGCTTGTATTGTGTAAGTTCCTAGATTTTTAAGTTTCCTCTTGTACATCTTAGTCCCCACCTGTTAATTTTAACTCTAAATGTCTAAAGTGAAACACATACAATGTTGGTCCACCATAGACCCTATTAATTTTTTTAATTTTAATCGGTAGATCTTTTTCTCAAAACATAGACGGTTCGATCATATAGATATAGATCTTCATCTTCTACCCCCTTCTTAATCATCATTTTCAACATGATCTTTATATACCTTCATCAAATAAATGAAGAAAAATCAACAAAGCAAAAGTTAAAGATAAAAAAAAGATTAATTTGTGTGTTTATAAAGATAAAAGACTTATGTGGAAAAAAAAGAAGATAAAATTGGGGGAATCATTACTAGTTCACTATTCTCCCATGGAATCATTACTAGTTTTGTTTTGTGTAAAAGTGGGGGATTAATTTGTGTGAATTTTTTGAAAACTCACTAAATAAGACTAAACATGGGTGGGATACATCTCCAATGGAATCATTACTAGTTTTGTTTTGTTTTATTTACAATATTGTAGTATTCATCCAATTTCACTATGCCTTGAACCTTGCAACTGTAAATCATGACTTCTAGAGTTTATAAGACAAATTATATTGATGATGATGATGATGATGATGATCTGTTAACTGTGATTTGACAAAATCCTAGGTACAACATAGAAGAACATAAGGGGTTATGGTCTTTAGGACTGCTCAGAAAAACAAAAATCGAGAAATAGAAGATTCATTGTTACAGTGACTTTTCAATTAATATATGTCTAACTTTACATGATACAAAAATATATTCCAACCAAAGCTTCAATTCAGTAACAAAAAATGAAAATTTTCAGAACATTATATATGTCTTACTTAATAGTTAAAATTATATATGTGGTCATTTAAATTTAATCCATTTTTTGAATTAGTCCTTTGAAAGTTTTTGTTATACCCTTTAAGTATTGAAATGTACATGTTCTAGTCTTTAAGTATGAAGATAGGTACATATTGACAAGCATCAAGGAGTGAGGTTTCCTTGTTTTGCCCTAATTACAAGCTCTTCAGTTGTAGCACCAATTATTTCATTTGCTCTTTTCAATCCAACACATTGATATCGTCCTATTGAATCCTGAATTTCAACAAACGTTTCAATTCACTAACAAAAATCAAAATCTTCAAACCTATATACTATACATCTTAGATTATATTAATTGAATTTAATGCAATAAATATAGAGTAAACCACTAAATTAGTCTCTGACTTTGTAATCAACACTTTATTAAAAGGGAATATTACTCACCTTAGTGACAATTCCCAATTTCTCAAGTTTGTGAACAGCATCATCAACATCAAAGTTGCATGTCTCATTGAATTCTTCTCTGATTAGTTCCTCACACCCTTGATCCAGTTCCTTAATTCACATATAACTTATATTATTATTTTTTTTTTAAGGATATAACTTATATTATAAATAGCACTACTCATACAACTAATATTAATTGTTTCTACAAATTAGAATTGAATAAATAAAATGCCAGGAAGAAAGAAATATATATTATACTATACTATACTATACCTGTCTTGTAGCTTTTCCCTGTTCCATCAAAATAAAGAATGAAATCATTACTTCTTTCACCTGCACATTAAGAATTTTAAATTGACATTGTTGTTTACATGTTATAAATAAAAAATGCCTGTGCAAAATCTGTTTTTCCAACGATCTAATCACTAATTACTTATCAATCATACAAGTTATAAATAAGCACTGACACTTCTGATGGCGTGTGTTCGGTGTCAACACGATCGACACTAGCACATGTAATTACATTCAATTAATGTATTTTCTCAAACTATTACGGTGATCGACGTGTTAGTGTGCAGTATGATGTATGTGTCAGTGTTTCATATTAAAGAACATTACTAGCTAGTAATAATAGAACAAATTATATGAAGCTAGCTAGCACTTACTTCTTGTTGAATGACATCATCACATAAATGGAGAAGTGTACCCTTTCCACTGTCTAGTTGTTTGTCATACATTGACTGTGTTATCATATTTTGATATGCTGCCAACTTTTGTTGGAATCTATAGCAAGTTCATTAAGACAATGATTACTAGTTGTTTTGTTGGTTAAATAAATTCAACAAAACATGTTGTATGTGGCAATTAATAATGCAAACGATATGGAAGTTACTTGGGTATTATGTGGCGTCCAAGTGAGTCCCACATTGAGTAGTATGAGATGCTCAATAGAGTATTAGAGCTGGTTGTCCGTTGCTCGAAAGGACTACTTACGAAGGGACTGATAAAGGCCGATTAACGCAATGCAGAGTGCAATGTCATTCTCAAAGACGATGCTATGATAGGGAGTTGGGTTGTAGGGACGATGCTATGATAGGGAGTTGGGTTGTGGGGTCTTCAAATTGTGCATCCCGTAGTATGGAATACTCGATGAACTATTTATATGGCTTTGTAATCTATGCAATAACGCAGTTGGCACGTTGGTGGTTGTTGGATCAAAATCAGACAATGCAGATTTTAAATTAACTGGAAATACCAAGTTTGAAATCCGAACTGTCTGATCTCGATTAAACAGACTCCAATGTACCAACTACGTGAGCATGGGGAATTGTCGATCAGCGGACAATTTATCTCATGACTAAGTTTTCAACATGACTATTAAATGAAATTCTCAATGGAAATGAAACGATTAATTAACGTGCTTACGTGAAGTATGTTTTAACACAATAACCAACTACTGTAGAAAGAACAGCACCAATAACCCTCAAATCAGTTGTAACCGCTTGAAGGGAACTAACAACAGCTACCTAGTTAAAAAAAAAGTTAAACATGTTTAATGAATGAATTAGTTAGTTAAAAATAGGGAAGAACAAAGAACATGTTGATAAACTCATTTAGTGTCTGAGAAAGATAACTAACCAATCCAACAATAGCAGAACCAAGAAACTTCACCCAATCCATTGGAGTCAATCCAGGACTTTTCTTTTCTGGCTGTCAAGTAACAATATATATCATCACTTATTGTCATTTATTAGTGTGAAACTATAATGCATCGTTGAAAATTGCGATTGCGGTCACAACATAATGGTTTTAAAGGTTTCTGCGACGATCTTGCAACTACAATTGTAGCCACATCAATCTGATTTGTCTGTATTTTGCCGCAGTATCAAATTTACAGTGTAATTGCGATTATGTCGGCAACCACACTTTAGAACCATGTTATAATCAGGTAATAACAGTAACACAACACCAACATTAGAATACTTTTAAATTCTTTATAATTTCAATACTCACAAGAACTATTTCCATATCAGCCATTGGGATGTTTCTGAAATGCTTCACAAAAATTCCTCTTTCTGGTTTTGAATTGGAACTGGCTCGCCTAAACAAACAATAATGTCCAACTAATAATTTAGCATAATATACCAGCTTAACCTTATAAAGATAAATTAATTAAGTTTCTCATTCACACATTAATTGGTCTGGTATGCTCAATATGTGATTGGAGAAACTATAAGATTTCAGCTTCGAAACGATAAATTAAGTTAACTACAAATGAATTTTTCGAACAATTTTAGTAGAACAATTATTTAAATGATGTACCTGTAAACAATAATGATCCTATCAAATGTCGGTTCTTGGATTAAGGTCTTACTTAGCAAATTACCAGAACTGAAAAATGCACCAAATAATCTCATTAGTGACAAGTGAAGAATCCATTGAACATGAACTAAAGCTACTACAACAAACCATATAGATAGAAATAACAAGACCTCAATGGCATATTTTCAAGACGTATTCGTTCATATACATCATCTTGATAAGTTTCCGACGTACTTTCATCATCCTTCTTTGGATCTAATTTCTTACCATGTCTCTTTGATCTTTTGGAAATCAGTTTCTCCAATCTGCAAGAACCATATGTGTATATTAATTTTAGTTTCTCTAAACTTTCCATATATTTTATATTGCTAGAGTGATATATATATATATATATATATATATATATATATATATATATATATATAGTTCCATATTGTATTACCTCAGTGTTCTTAATAGATATGACCAGAAACGTGCAATGAGCATGTCCACTTTCTCCATTATAAAGTAATCCGTCGTTTGATCAATTCCAATGCCACGACGAAAGATTATATACTAAAGTAATAAAATGAATTTTACTAGTTGTCAGAAAACATGGTACAAAGGAGAAGAGAGAAAGTTTAATGCTAGTGATGACATCAAGCATTCTCTATTATCCATTAGGCTTTCAAATCATCTTGCTTTGATCCATGTTTTTGGTTATCTGAGATGATGTATTCTTGATGTTAATACATGCATTTTGGAGAGACATTCTTGATGTTAATAAGTGTAGTCTTCAAAATATGAAAAAAAAAATATATGGCTTATATAATCTGTTATATTATGATAAATAGTGATCCTATTAATATATGATTAAGAGGCATTTAGCAATGTTATGTCCAACACAACTTGGTAGGGTTGGAGAATCATGAAGTTGTTGTAGTCAAACAACTTGGTTCCTCCGATTTTGATCGAAGAAATCACATTTCGACCTTTTACTTTGAGCCGACTTACTAAACTCAAAATGTGAGCCATTTAATCTTGATCGAATTGTTAGGGTTGTTTGAACTACAGAAAATTTGTGTTTCCTTAAATATACGGAACTCAGATCTCATAGAGTTAGATTGAATACTTTGTAGGGGATAGTTAGATCGGTAATGGCAATACCCATTTTTGTGTATGTTTTTACCAAGTAAAGAGTCACTAGTCACTAAAAATGTGAAGGCGTTATCACTTTGGTCTCTGAAGGTATCAAATTACAAAAACATTGCATAGAGTGTATCTTTTATGAGATTGTCATGGACCACTTTGACTAGCAGAAGACACATTTGATGATCAAATTAACTAATGAAAAACATATTTAAAAACTAAATCGACTAACGAAAAATACATTTAAGAATTTTTATAATTTTTATGCAACGCCTCAAGTATTATGGCTTCACTAAGTTATTTTCTGAGTTATTTATATCTATTGTGTGTTCTTGTGGGTGCAATCTGTTATGAGTAGTTATTACTTTGTAAGTTAGTTACATCAGCTAGCTTTTTACATACTCTAAGTTCCTAAAACAAAGAACAATTAATCAACACTGGCACCAAAAAATCCTTAGTATTCCTAATATTAGATTTAAAGTATTACCTTATCATAGAAATCTGGAAGATTATTAAACGGATGTGCTTCAAAATATTTTTTCAAAAGCACATTGTCAAGCTACATTAAACAAAAAATAAATAAATACAAAGATTAGCAACTGCTAAAAGCACATTAATCAAGCATCAAATAACCTTATGATTATATATATTGAAATACAAAACAAAACATTAAAAAAAAAAATTGCAAACCTTAGATTCATTAACAGTGATGGGAAGATTTAGAAGATATTGTCCAGAAAGTGCAACATTAATTTCATCATCAGTTGCAATCTTGAAGTTGCTCTTTTTTATTACCTGAGTAAAGAATCAAATAATATGCAGTGATTTATTTTTTTCTTTCAATCAGGCTCTCAACTTTTTTTTCATGTAATCAGAACCATTGATCCAACTTGTTTTATGGACCTTTAAAGACAAATTATTCAGAAGAACCTGAGTCCGATTCCTGAGCGGAACAATTTTTAGTCGGACTTTACTTATCTTTTGGTCCGGATTACCAGGGCCCTTTTTCCCTTAGAACCGGTGGATTAACACCAAAAAAAAAAAATCGCGCATGATATAATTTGTGATTTTTTTAAATGATATAAGTTATGATTGGTTGATGATGTAAATAATTTTTAAAATGATTATGTATATACCAATTAAACTCATTATATAAACAATAGAAGTCTCCAAAATACCTCAAAAAAGTAAGTCAAGAAATTTTGTTCAAGTACATCAATTTCTTTTGAAGTTAAGCCTTGTTGTTCCAACTTGTGTGCCCCAGATACAGGATCAAAAAGTGAATACAGTTGCTGTAGATACAAAAACACATCAAGTAATTAATTCCAAACATATTTTTTCTGGTTATATATATATATATATCTGAACATGGTAAAGAAAATAATAATACATACCATCATATCCTCAAATTGTATAAAGTACCAAGCTCGAATTGTATACTCTATTCTTTTGCAAAGCTTCAAAAATTCTGCTCGATCGGAACTATGCTCTGAAATATATATACCTCTAATTTTGTTACACTTATTGCATGCTAATTTAATGTTGCTAATTCTACTTGTTTCTACTTGTCAAAAAAAAAATATATTGGAAAATTTTGATAAAATATAATTAATGTTTTTGTCATAATTTTTCTTTTCCAAACAAAATTAACTGTATTTGTATTTGTTATTTCATATGCAATGTACTAAATTAACATATACTTTTAGACGTATTGAGTAAAATTCTATCTGACACCGACACTTCTTATCGAAGGTATGTCAAATGTTCATCATGTATCAAACACAAACACCACCGAAATATGTCAATTTTCATAAATCATTACTTGTATCGACGTGTCAATGTCGTGTCGGTCTTCGTCAGTGCTTCATATTTAAAATCTAATGTCTAAGATAGAGAAAAAAAAGAAGTATAGAGAGACATACTAATAAGATTAGCCAATGCCATGAAGAGGTTAGGTTTCAAAATTGGAATGACAGATTCACGTTCTATTCGAATCACTTCTTTCTTCTTGTCTCCTTCCAAACATGAATGTGCCATTTTTCTTTCAGCTTTGTTCCAAAAATTGAAATATGAATTAATGTGTGCTTAAGGTATAGAATTATATCTAAATGTAGTAAAGGATCTATGAAACTTGAATGAAATAAAGTGGTTATTCACAAGTCACAACAAACAAACAAACACATCATGGAATGGAATTAGATTCTTGCTTTGTGGTGGAAATTGCACAAAGATGCCTCAGTGTATCGTAAGTTGTAACAACAACACCACATACATTACACATTAAAAAAAATAAAAAAAATGTGCATGTGTAACTGTTTAAACTACCACTAGCGTATTGGTCGGTCACAACATACAAAATAAAATATGGTTTGATTTATTCAAAGTTATTTTTATATTCTTAAATAGTTTCATTCACGTTTGATGGTGTACGGTTTGTTGTGATAATTCCCGCAAGTGAATAGTGAAATCGGATCCTTCAGATTAGTTGGCTCTTAGGCTGGATACCGAGTTTTAAAATATATATATATATATATATATATATATATATATATATATATATATATATATATATATATATGGTTAAGGGTAGGTTTATGAATATATGATTTTTTTTTATTAAATTTGCGATACTATCTATCTACATTACATTTTTTGGTAAAATATACAATTTTTATGAAATTATAATATTAATTGCATGTCAAAACCTTGATTGACCTGTATAATATAGGAAAGGGAAATAATTAAAATTTCAGCATTTCACTCCTAGTAGATAGTATGAATTTATTCAATTTATATTTGTTGGCTCGATATAGAGGAAACTTGATATAACATACCATCGATCAATTTTGTTGCTACCAAAAACACATCAACCTTTGCTAATAAAAATTGTCACAAGTACTAAAACTTTATTTTGTTGCTACCATCAAAATCCCACCCAAAGAGAGAAGTTTCAGCAAAATAGAGGCACCAGCCTCCAGAATTTCTTATCGTCCAAAATTATTAAAGAATGTCTCCATAAACAAGGAAAAATAAATAAAATTTAAGAATAAAATATGCAACTTGACTAATAACATGAAATTCTTGAAGCTTATCTTAACCCCTTCCCTTGGCTTCTTTCCTTCCCATCTAATATGTAGATAGAGATATGTACATGGTGTAGTTGGTATAGGTATGTACACAAACCTTCTCATCTAAGGGTACAGCTTCTAAGGATCTTGCTTAACTAACAAAATTCTACCACATGGGGTAAAACGTCCATTACCGGTTCCATGGCCTTAAATACGGCCTTCCCATAGGATCATGTAATGCAGGAGGACTTGGATGTTGCAAATTCATCCATGACATGTCATCAGGTACCAGTGCACTAGGTGCCACAGTCTCACGTCCGGGGAAGTAATCTAATGGATGTGAAGCCTGTGGTACAGCAGCAGGATTAACCCTGGAAGTGCCTGCATCTATTCCGTAAGTTCTTGGTGCAAGAAACTGGTCAGTGTTTCTGACTGAATCATAAGAGCTACCGGGTCGTAATTGGTTACACTGTGATAGAATACTAAATAAGTTCTGATCAGTGTTCACGCCGGTGCCAACATTTTGACTTGAAAGACTGCTGCCATTGGTTCCGTTCCAGACACCGCGAATTTGATGGTCAGCTGGGGGCCAATGATGACCAATAAAATTTCCCGTGTTCAAGTGAGATTGGGGTGGCGCCAAGTGAGATTGGGATGGCACCGCCATGCAAGCGGTATTAGCAGCCCAATCAGTTACATTTACAGAAGCCAATGAATCTTGCCTTGGGATGAATGGGTCTTGCCTGGGGATTAAGTACCTTCCAACTGCATTGGAATGAATATTCTCCGACATACTTTGTGGCATGTAAACCTCAGTAGCTCTCCTCTGTCCTGGGTCCAATGTCAACGGCATTTGCAAGGGCTGCGTGAAATGACCAGAACATTGGCCATCCCCCGTCATAACGTTGTTTGATGTCTGGAAATCCAACGGGGTTCCTTTTTGTTCATGTGGATATGGTAACAGCCCCTCTCCATTGAAGAGAGAATGAATTAAGGCACTTCGATCTTGGTTTTCGTAAGAGCTAAAAGAGGTCCCATTGTCCAAATGCCCATGGAACAACTCCTTACCCATCTCTTCTTGACACAAATCATCAGCTTCAAGATCAATCACATTGATTCTTTGATCTTCATTGACTTGAGAGTTATCCCGTGATAACCCACGAGCTGGGTGTTTGCGAGTCACAGCCGAGTCATAGTATGAATGTGGCATTTCAACTGATTGCCAGACAGCACTTCCAGAAGAGAAAGGCACTCCTTCCTCAGTAGAAACATCCTGAGTGCTCATATTCCTTGGATACTCATCTTTATTCAGTGAGGTATCATCCGGTTTTGATAAAACAATGTTCTTTTCGGAATCCATACTCACTTGATTGAAATCATCGTCACAGCTAGAGAAAGAATTATGTGAGGACCGAATCTCTGGAGCCCTAACAACAGAATCCTCGTAATCTTTCAAGTTAGACTCTTCATTTAGACCTCCTCCCTCCTCCACCACATTCCGAAGCTCATCCCCTGAGCTCATGTTATCCGCATCTTGATCCTGAAGTCTGCTCCCTGAGCTCACATCTTCAATCAGATCCTCAATTGGGGTTATATTATCCTTTTCTTGATCCTGAAGTTCGCTCCCTGAGCTCACATCTTGATTCTGATCCTCTGCTGGGATTATATTATCCGCATCTTGATCATGAAGTTCGCTCCCAGAGCTCACATCTTCATACTGATCCTCTACTGGGATCATATTATCTTCATTCTGATCCCTAGATTCTACCCCCAAGCTCATGGCCTCGTCTTGATCCTGAAGCTCCCTTCCCAAGCTAACATTATCCTCTTCCTGAAGCACAATTATAATTTGAGATATTTTAACAGAATTATTACGAGAAAATGTCTATTATTATGCGACCAAGGCAAGGATCTTCTAGGAATTCGAGAAACAGATACAGGGTATGCAACTCAATCCTAAAAAATTATGAAGGCCCATCAGAAAGAAACACTACCACAAACCTCGGAGATTGGAGTTGATTTGTCGTTCATCTCTTCCACCAAAGAATTCCTGATTGCATCTCTTTGTATCTGTCTCTGCATCCGGTTTGCATATGCCACAGGGAGGTCTTTCATCACCAATTGCAACCTACAAAAATAAAATATATTCTAATGAGCAATAATGCTGAGTTTAAGAACATAAAGTCTTCAATGATATCAATTTAGCATAAAAAGATAGCACTGAAAATCTTACTAACCAATGCTCATGCAACTTCTTTTCTTCTTCTTCGACAAATACTTTGTATGGCTGGACATGAATGTTATTGAGGTCGCCCAGAACACGGTTAAGAGACTTAGATTGGATGCTTTTACCAGATTGCTTCATACTCTTAACAAGTTCATGCTGCTGCCTACTAATCTGATATGCATTAAGGAAACAATTAGCAAATGCCCTAGCAAAATATTGAAGTATGCAAAAAATATTACGAATTTTGTGTAGATTCCTCATCTTGAAAGAAAAAGAATCGTTGAAAACACCCTAGTTATGTGGTTACATGAAATCCATATAAATATACTAGGAAGAACTGGTGAAAAGACTATTGTTTTATCAAAATCTGATGATATTTCAGTGAATAAATACTCAAGATGTTTTATTAAAGTATGCATCGTAAAAATGAAACATTTAGCTCAGTTTCCTCATCTTGGAGCAGTATTGTATAACCAGAATAGAGGAACATCCGACCTCAAAAATGCTAGTGAGATAGTGGATCCTGCCTAAAAATGCTAGTGAAATAGCAGATAGCGAGATGGCCGTCACTTGCATTCAAAGTAGGGGAAACCCTAATAGTATCTGTTATATCAGTGTATCATTGTCCCATTGAAGGAGAAGACCACTCACATCATCACGGTGATGCAAGAGAACACTGAAAGTCTCTGTATTTCTCATTAATTTGATACAAAATACTTGAGGGGATAAATAGCCTGTGAAATGCAGTCAAATGAGGAACTAATTAAATCTTATACTTTCAGGAAAGTAAAGATTTATATGATTACAAATGGAAAACAAATATCACTTTGATAATTTGATAAAGTTGTTCCTTAATGGCTCAGTCTTGATGAGCCTTAGGGGCAGATCCGCAACCAACAAACATAATGCAGAGATGAGGCTGAGAATACAAGACTGGGAGACGAAACAAACATAACCCAGAGATGAGGCAGAGAACACAAGACTGAGAGACGAAACAAGCATAACACGGAGATGAGGCAGAGAACAAGAGACTGAAACACGAGAACAAAGGAGTGGCACATTGCCACCGCAAATTACACGATTTTAGCCGCTAAATCAAAGCACTCTGTGAATGCACCACCTATAGCAGTCAGGGATCGCGCTCTGATGGCTACAGTGCACTATTAACAACACAGGCTAGAAGGAAAATGAACTTCTGAAAACACTCTAGTTACGTTGTTATATAAATCCATATATGTAGTGGTTTCATTTCAGAGCTGGACTCTCCAACATGCCAGTTGAAGTCTAACTTAATATCTATATATTTAAATATTAATTTCCAATTATTGAGAATTGACTATTATCCCTCTATAATTACTACCACTAATGGGATATCCATTACAGCAACTATACAATACTGTTTCTCCCAGCTAATTCAGTATTGCTCAGAAAAAAGGGGGAATGTCTGACCTTGATACATGACATGTATTTTTCGCCCTCAATAAAATGAATGTTGCGCTTGAGTACTTTGTCTCCTTTCTTGGGTTTGTTTTCTCCCTTAATGTGCATGCCATCTGACGTAAACATTAAATTTCCAGATTTACCTTTCACAGTGCCTTTATCAAATACCCTGCCAAAAATTATTTCATGAACAGTAATATTGAACATTAAAAAAAAGTAAGTGTTGATTATACATGAGAAAGAGTTTAAAACATACAGCGAGAAATATAAATTCAGGCAATATTACGTTATGCTTGCCATGTAAACAAGTTATCACAACAAAAATTATTAACTGACAACAGCGGCCAGTTTCAAGATCTTCAAAAGCATCATAACCCAAGAAACAAATATTTGAAGCAATGTTGACAACACCTACCAACCTAAGAAGTCTAGATACATAGTACAATATTGATACAATATGACACCGATATGGGGGCACAAGAAATTTAAAAAATCAAGATACAACACAGTCAAGATTCATTAACAAAAACTTCTTTATATTTATATACACCATACATGCACAATGTTCTATGAGACATTCACTGTACTAATTGCTTCCACAGTATGAATGTATAAACAAAAAAACATGCAATTGTGTCTTTCGTTGGTGAGAAGTATTGAAGATGTATCAAAGGAAGAGGTTTCATTCTCAAAAGAATTAAAAAAAAATAAAAATTATTGAATACTTTCTTGGGAACATAACGGGAAGCATTGGGAAAAAGACGCAATATCGTAAATCATACGATCGTAACACAGATGTAAATTAAATTTATCCCTGCAAAGTTCATTATTTAAGCAAAAACTCTACTAATCCTATTAAGCAATCTTGACACATGTATAGATATTTTGAATTTCTATATCACGACTTTACCAGAAAGATTTTTACCACTGCTTGAGATATGACAAATGGAAGTATTGAGAAACCAAAAACAACTACAATGACAAAACCATGTAAAATTCATTAGGTTCGTTGTTTAACTCTCAACAATATTGCTGACTAAGAGAACCTAAATAAATAATCTTGCAGGTTACAAATTCAATACTTACTTCCTCCGAAGTTTATCATCTCTTCTCAATGAAGAAATCAGGTAGTCACTACTACCTGCTTTCTCATCTGTATCCCAGGAGCATGACTCAGATGTCACTGTGACATTCCCATCATGATCATAAACTCTAGATTCATTCACATTTGAGGGCATTCTTTTCTGAGCATGCTTTGGTCTGCACAATCCAAACAACATATGACATTAATGACTGCCACTAAAATTCAAATTAAAAATTTGCAGAAACTAATTCAAGTTTAATAATCAACCTCAAGTAAGTATGCACATTGCTATAACACAAGTTCTTATACACCAGCAATAAATACATATTATCATTTTTAAAACTGAAACCGTTTAATATCAAAATTGAAAGAAAGTAAATACTCAGGCTTAAACAATTATAGAAGCTTCTATCAGTAGAAATATATAACAAACTTTATCAGACTCATTATCTACTTAGAAGACAATAGTCAACAGAAAACAAATTAGAAAAGTCCCGTTTGATCATATATATCAGAGAAAATTTTCCATGATTTCACCATCTCCGATTTGAAGTAATATGAAATACCAAAATATCCACAAAATTAATCATGGTGTCTAAGATATATTCAAGTTGTGTTATCCCTAGCTTTTACAACAGTTAGCTTTCATTTATAATGAAGAACTGCAAGTGCAAATAGTGGAAGAATAAAGTAAAGGCATCATTTTAATGAAAAGAATTATGCAATATGCCATGTCCTAAATTTTTTATGTGTTGTGCACTGTATGCAGATTGCAAGTGTTCCAGGTGACAACCTCCACATCTGCAAAATTTCATTTTCTGGATCTCTGCAGCTTTGCCACCTCTCCTTCAACTTGGATAGAAATCCTATCATACTGCAAAATAAAACAATGACAACGGTAAGTACAAAATAAAAAATATACAAGTTGAGAGTGTAAATGTTAGGATACTAGTTTTAACACCCGTGCAACACACAGGTGGGAATTATCATTGAAATTACAAAAATATACCTAATACTTTATACATATCATTATATACATGTAGTTTGTTATACCTAATATACAATATAATTAAAATTAAATAACATAAATATCAGACTAGGTAAAGTAGTTATCAGTTGTTAGAGATGTTAGTTTATTATTTGGGTTATAGTTATGAGTTGTTCGAGAAGGGGAAACCCTTGAGGAGAGATTTTCTCCTATTCTATCCAATTTCTTAATAAAATTGTTATTTCTTTGGAATCCAATTATTGGGTTCCTAAGAGTAAAGTGCTTACTCATTGTGATAATTATGCAACTGTCTGTAGTATGCTCTCTTCTGAGACTTCAGATGCTGTTCCTGGCCAACAACTATATCTGGATGAAGATCGCCAGAACAAACTGAAGCACCCCTGCAAACATATAAATACATTTCTGATTCTGAGAGAAAATATTTTTACAAATAATCAGCAAACTATGCAAATTATATTACGTTCTTAATAATGCTTTGCTAACACTAAAGGCAAATAAAAAAAAACTCAAAAAATTATTATTATTATTATTAATTATTATTAGGCTAAAATGCACTTTTGGCCCCCCAACTTTTCAAAACTAGCGATTTTGGCCCCCCAAGTTTGAAAATCACACTTTTAGCCCCTCAAGTTTCACCCCCTTTGCAAAACCTTGGTCCTCTGTGATTTTGACCTGGTCAAAGCTGATGTGGATATTTTTTTATATTAAATGTTGACACTTGTGCGTACACGTGAAAATTAATTAAAATTAAAAATTTTAAAAAATGAAAAAACTGAAATTAAAACTTAAAAATAAATAAAAAAATTGAAAAGATCTTCTCCATTCATCTTCAACCCCAACTTGATCTTCATTCAACCTTAATCTCCATCCTCTTTATCCTCAACAATTAAATTTACTCAAACAAACCAAACCAATTTAAAACAGGAATAACCTCAAATCCAAACAACATTTTTGTTCTAAACTAATGGAACCCTTTTTTCATCAAACACCAATTCCGTTCCAATCTTCAAGCCTAAAAAAAGGTTTAGAATAATTTTGTTCCATCAAAACAAAAACAACTCAAATACACAAGCCTAAGCCAACGTATGTCCTTGTCGCCTTAACTTCTCTCTGCATCTCTACTTCATCATCCATGACTATCTTTCAACCCATATTCAACTTTAAAATTTCACTTCAAATCTTTCACCCAAATACAGAAGCTTTTGGCAAATACATGAAGCTTTTCGCAGATACAGGAGCTCTTCGCAAGCTTTTCGCAAATACAGAACCTTTCACCCAAATACAAAAGCTTTTTGATTTCTTATTCGCGAGCTTTTCGATTTCTTATTCGCAAGCTTTTAGATTTGAAGCTATTTTTTCTTAAGTTTCTGGGTTTGAGATTGAGATTTGAAGTTGATTTTTTTCCTCATTCTCTGTCTTAATTATTCACTTTTGGGGTTCAAATTAACTCTAATGTTGTTGTGTGGGACAACATTAATAATGGGTTGTGTTATGATTCTGGAGGAGACAATTTGTTGTTGTGTTTACCGGGAAAAATTGAGTTTGGTTTAGTTTGTTTGAGTAATTTTGATTGTTGAGGAAGAAGATTTAGGGATGAAGATTGGGGTTGAAGATGAATGAAGAAATTTATTCAATTTTTTTATTTATTTTTAAGTTTTAATTTCAGTTTTCTAATTTTTTTTAATTTTTAATTTTAATTAATTTCCACGTGTACGCACAAGTGGCAACATTTAATATAAAAAAATATCCACATCAGTTTTGACCAGGTCAAAATCACTTAGGGCCAAGGTTTTGCATAGGGGGTGAAACTTGGGGGGCTAAAAGTGTGATTTTCAAACTTGGGGGGCCAAAATCGCTAGTTTTGAAAAGTTGGGGGGGCCAAAAGTGCATTTTAGCCTTATTATTATTATTATTGCTGAGACTGAGATATGGTATAGCCATAACAAACAGTATTGATAGGTAATCATAAACAAGAGGAGCGTATACACATAAGCCATAATTTGCAAGCATAGAAACTAAGAAAATGAGATTTCAACCAAACTAGGCCGCTTCAAGTTATAAAATCAAGAAAAAAATTTATGCAACAAAACGAAGACTAGATAACTGGTCAATATGCTGTAAGATATGATTAAACCTAGATTGAATTTCAAACTTTACCAACAGAATTGGTGGATGATCGATAAATGCAATTAGTAACGCTGGTCAACTCAACCCAAAAGCTAATCATAAGTTAACTCAACACAAGATGAAATCAATAACTACTTAGCAGTAATTTAAAATAAGAAATAATCACATCACATGTAGCATGTAGTAAGCACGAAATGTCAATGAAGAGAAAAATAAAAGAATGATGTCTTACCAATTCAAAACGGGACTTCCAAAGTCAAAGTCGGTCCCAGCTAGCAAATCTTCCACAGCTTGATGTGGCTCTATGCCGCTAGGGAGAAAATTCATAAGATAGTTTCTCTCATTTTCTGAAAGATGCGTCTTCCAAACCTGCCAATTTCCAAAAGTTTTATAAAAGATGATTTTAGGCACAAATCCTGGTGAGTTAAAAAATTGAGCTTGCAAACAACAGACGCTGACGCTGACCACTATTTTATCTACCTCATATGAAAGCACTTCACTTAAATTATCCAAGTCAAATATTTCTTCAGGCACTGTAACCACATCTGCCAAGACTTTATGATCATTAAAAACATGATTGACAAACGGTTTCATTTGTCTCCAACTGATACCAATTTGTTCACGCTTGGCAACAACTCTTTTCTGGTTGTTATCCCATTCAACAGAGATGTGAGCTCTCATGTCATTTTGGACTAGACCCGGATTCTTTCTTTTGGTCTTGTGTTGCTCTCTAGAACCATAACCGACAATGCTTGCCCCATTTACTCGTTTCCTCCTCTGATCAGCAGCCATTGACACAACGGAATAATGTTTCAACAGAACATTATATGAATATGGATAAAAGCAATATCTTACTCACTTCTAATGAACACCTTTAATCCATATACAACCTGCCAAGCACTGAAGGAACACAATGTCAATGATACACTAAAATTTCACTACGCAAAATGCACCTTTATATTTTAATAAATAAAACAGCTTCACTAAAGGTTCAACCAAGTTGATCGCTATTGGGAAAAACCCAAGTCCCACATAGGATAAAGATAAGGCCTGAGATGAGTGTATAAAGAGTGGCACCAATACAATAACCTAATAACCGCAGAGCATACATCAGACAATAGTAAATGACAACATCCAAATAAATATAACTTTGAGTAGCTAAATCTAAGTGGTGACAAAAATGAGCATTTTCGGAATAAACGGTGCATGCACAACATTTGTGATTGTCTACAGACAAAGGTAATCAAATCCAGTTATCAGTTACTTTTAACATCCCATAAGTATGAAAGATAACAAAAAACAAGATAACCAACACAAAAATAAACAATTTTATCATACACACAATCATCATAAAGCCATAAAAAAGTTTCTACATTATTGCTGCACAAGTAATTGAGCATAAACATCCCGTAAGTAGAATATGCTCGGACGCAAGTTCAAACCCGCAATTAGCCACTTCTAAGCACCAAATGTGTGTCAGTTGACTGCTAGGCTCTTTGAAACCCAATAAAAAAACCGAGCATAAACTAAAAAATATTCCTTTTATTCACAGTTTTTAACACTAATCAAAGTTAAATATTTGTAGAGAATAAGCACAAGTATATAGAAGAAATTAACTATGTAGCACATACACTTCTGATCAAAGGCGTATCCGGTATCCAACCCCAACACCAACACATGTAATTTACCTATGAACCACCGACACAAACACAGACACGAACACAAACTGTTAGTAATTCAAGAAAATGACATAATTGAAGGTAATCACGTGTGTCGATGTTGGACATGGACACATGTCAGACAGACACGCCTTCAAACAATAAATTACATCAAATTACATCGAATTATATCATTTTTTTAAATTATTACCGGTGCCGATGTGTTGGTTTCTATGTCGTGCTTGTATCTGTGTTCGTGATTCAAAGGTAATAAACCAAGTAAATTACAATTCATTGACAATTTCAACTCAAAAGTCAAATCAACACTATTTAAACATTCAAATAACAATAATTAATAAAACCATTGCTCAATTATATCACCATAAGCAAAACAACTAAAAAACAACAACTCAAATAAGAAAATTAAAATAAAAAAACGAATAATTCACCAATAAAAATAACAAAATCACAAATTAGACATTAAATTTTGCAAAACTGAATCAAAGTTACATCTTCTCGGGATTAGGACCGGCGGAACAATAAATTAAAAAATAAAATAAAAATAATTACCTGTAAATTTGTTAATTCTGCAACTTCCAGGTGAAAGAATTAGCAGTAATTATGTTTAATATGTGCAATTAATTAATCAACGCGAAAATAAATAAATAAAATAAAAAAAAATGATAATTAGGATTGAATTAGATAAAAATAGGAAAATGAATGAATATACCTTGAAATGAAGAGAGTGCGATGAAGATGATGATAACGTAATGCGTTGAGAGGAAGAAGACGAAGAAATGGAAGAGGAGAAAGAAAGTGATGAGAGAGAATGAATCGAACGACTATGGTTTACTCTACAAAACCGTTATTTTTTGGTATTCATTCTCACAAATACCCTTATAGCTCACGTGTGACTGTGTGTTGTTCAACTGGTTTCACAGGAGATGTAAATACAACTCAGTTAGTAACTACTCCTCCGTTTTAAAATACATGTCCATTTTAGAAAAATTACAGTAACCAAGGACAAGCTAGTTTGACACAAAAGTTTATATTATACTCTTGTCTTTGATTTCCTCTATTTTACATTTATTTACTCTATCTCATGATTACTCCCAATACCGATACTAAAATTAATTAATTAAACATATTAGTTTATCATTTAAACACCCTTGGTCATCTCTTGGGAGAGTCCAGTAGTCATTTCTTGGGAGAGTGCATGGGTAAATCCACTTAAAATTGGGTCAACATTTATTAGTAAAAAATAATTATTGTGGAGAAAATCTAGAATCCAATTAATTGGTAGGCAAGGGTAAAATAGACAAAATGTATCCTTAAACTATCAAATGGACATGTATTTTGAAACAAAAAATTTCTCCAAAATGGACATGTATTTTGAAACGGAGAGAGTATATATTAGGATTCGAACCTAGAACTCTTCGCTTAACACCCTTCGAATTGTTTTCTTTCTTTCTTACTTAAATACTCCCTCATGTCTTTATTATAAGAAGAAAAACCAAAAAACATCAAAATCAATACAATCATTAATTGTTATAACTTTTTAAATAATTTTACAAATATACCTCTATAGAAAGTTGGAAACAATAAATACATCCACTAATATTGAAAAGACAAAAATTAAATGAGGGATAAAAAAGTCTTTTAATCAATAACTACACCTTAAAAGTTGTGACATTTTCTTATAAATAGGACCAATTTTTTTTAAAAAATTTTCTTATAATAAGGACTGGAGGGAGTAATTTATTTTCATATATATTTAGTCTTAGCAGCACCTCGTTGTTTGTTTTGACTTTCTGTTTTAGTGTGGTGTTTATTTGATTTAGGTTAAAAGATTAATTTTGATCAAGTGCAGATTCAATCAATGACGTTGGCGTCGTTAACGTTACAACTCCGTAGCCACGAATCTTTTAGAAACTTGAATATAATCATATTTGTAGGCAACTGTATTTTTCCGTTTTATGTTATTAACATGGATGCAGTGACTTTGTTTGCAGATTCATCTTTTGTGTTTTTAGCGACTTTGAATTTGTATTGCATCAATGTATTTTATCAATTTGAATGAATGAATATTGTTTATTTTTTGTCAAAAAAACTTTTTAATAAATTTTATCAATTTATTTTATAGATAGACGAAATGACAAGAATTACTAAAAACTTACACACACAAATGGATGAATCGTGGTTCGAACTCCGCTCATAACGTGCAGCACAGTAATTTTAGCATTTTTATTAATTTTATTTTCAAGGGGTTGGAGATTATGTGTGTTAATACTATTATTTTTTTGGTGATGTGTGGGCAAAATTATTTTAAAATTTTATTATTTAATGTTATTATTTGTGTGGTGATGAATTGGACTGACGATGGATGGAGCAACACTATTGTACGATTAATTGAGTTATCATTGTTACCCATATATTATTTTTATGAGACTTTGCCTTTTATAGTCAACGTGTTTGAATCTAGCAAGGAGGGCAAAGTTATAGTAGTGGACTACTGCACTAAAAAAAAAATATAGCAGTGTTTGATAAGTGATAAACATTGTTTAAGAAAGTTGGTAACATTCTTTTTTTCAACATTCTTTCGAGTATTTATTTTTTTATTAATTGAAATCAACGTAGATGTCATTATTTTATGTGGATTTTAATTTTAAAGTGTAAGATTTACGTTGATTTAACTCAATAAAAAAAGTAAGTATTAGAGGAAGTGTTTCAAAGAGAGTGTTGTTAGCATTATTGTGTGTCTAATACTGTAGCTCCCAAATCTTATTATTTGGTCGCCGCCCCTCTTTCACAAACTACTCTTCTTATTGGGATGTTGATTTAGATTGAAAGATTGATTGGTTTTGATACAATACAAATTCAATCATCAATTATTTAATGTCAACGTGACAGATTCAAAGACATGGATATTTCAAACAGTCGTATGAACCTTGTCTACTTATGTATTTTGTCGTTTTATTACGTGACAAATAACAATTATACTCCCTTCGATCCAATATTATGTAAAAAAAAAGTTTGGACATACTTTGTCCCAAATATAAAAGAATGTCACATATTTTAATATGTGTTAATTTCGTCATTTACATGTATACCCCTAATCTATATTTAATTGAAATGCATTGAGTGGATGTCGTTATTCCTAAGAACATTAATTGTAGGGTTATGTTTTGAATAACATTATCGTTTTTTTAGCAAATGAAAAACATTATCGTATTTATTATATTAAATGATTTTACTGGTCTTTGTATTTTTTTTTTTGTTTTTTAGGAAAAAGATAATTATAGCATTTGATGATTTGATCAATAAGAAAGAGAGTTATACACACTGGTACAACAAAATAAGTAATGGAGCTAGTTGAAACTATGGTTACCCCTGCTAATGCATGAGCGACCTTATTTGTTTGTTTTCGACTAAATTCAACACGAGAGTTGTGAATTGAGAAGCAAAATTACATTTACAAGCTTATAAAACATAACCAAATTCCGTAGCATTCTCTTGATCATTGTAGAAGGCATCCATGACTGTTTTTGAGTCAAGCACGAAACCAATATTGTCAAAATGCATATCGCTGGCCCATTTGATGGCATGATATAGGCCAAGTGTTTCGCCTACTTCAATTGGATACACCGAAGATAACCATATGGTCTTAGCAAGCACAAAGGCTCCTTTCCTTTTCCCACAAGCACATCACAATACATGTTCTATTTTGCATAGTGGAGAACGAATCATCTACGTTACATTTAAGTCTCCCTTGTATTACCTCGATATTCCTCGTCCCTGTTGTTCATCGTCCCCCGGGGAATTCCACCACTCAACATGAGAATGTTTCTCATAATGTGGAAGACACTCAGCTTAGGCATACTGCTCCCAGCAATACCCACCAAGACAACGATTCCACTCAAATGTATCGTGTCTTGGAAGAGAGGTTAAAGGCTGTCGAAGGATTCGGCTCGTATGGGTACAATGCCTTGGATATGTGTTTGGTACCCGATGTGGTCATCCCTCCAAAGTTCAAAGTACCAGACTTTGAGAGGTACAAAGGTATTCAATGCCCTAGAAACCATTTGCGGATGTTTTGTAGGAAGATGGCGGCCTACGCTACCAACGAGAAACTCATGATCCATGTGTTCCAAGACAGTTTAAGCGGAGCATCGTTGGATTGGTATATGCAATTAGAGCGTACCCACGTCCAAACTTGGAAAGACTTGGCCGATGCTTTTTTGAAGCAATACAAGTACAATTTGGATATGGCTCCCAACAGGATGCAGTTACAAAACCTTGTTCAAAGAAGTAACGAGTCCTTCAAAGAATATGCTCAAAGATGGAGGGAATTAGCATCTCATGTGCAGCCACCGCTATTGGAAAGAGAGCTGGTTGACACCTTCATGGGCACACTACAAGGCCCATATTATGATAAAATGATTGGAAGCACATCATCAGGCTTCTCTGATTTAGTCATAATTGGTGAGCGAATAGAAGATGGAGTGAAGAGGGGAAAGATTCAAGGCCCTCCGGAAGCTCAAAGTGGAGCTAGAAGACCCCCCAGTAACTTTCATAAAAAGAAAGAAGGGGAGACAAACGCTGTTTTAGTAGGGCCATCTCGGGCGCCCTCAACTCAAATGCCTCGTTACCATTATCCTTACGTGGCAGCAGCAGCAACTCAGGGGCAGTACCCATATCAACCAAGCCCCACGACTCCACCTCAACAACTGGCAGTATTGCCTCAGCAAAATCAGCAGCAGCAACAAAGCGGGTACTCACCAAGGAATCAAACGGGCCCGAGGAATAACTATAAAAACGTGCAGTTTAATCCTGTGCCCATGCCTTACGGTCAAATCTTGCCGTACTTAATCCAGAAGGGGATGGTCGAGCCAAGACCATTACAACCTTTGTTGCCACCATATCCACCTATGTATGATGCAAATGCAAGGTGTGAATACCATGCGGGATCCCCGGGGCACAACATCGAAGGCTGTAAAGCTTTCAAATACAAGGTCCAGGATCTCATTAACCGGAAGTTGTTGTCCTTCAAGGAGGAAAACCCATAATCCATTGCCAGGACATATGGGTCCATCTGTAAATGCAGTGGAAGAGCTTGAAAACATTGGTCCAATCAAAGAGGTGGTCAATGTAAAGACCCCCATGACGGTCATACGAGAAAAGTTGATCGGCTTTGTTTTGTTTGAAGAAATGCACGCCGACTGCGAAACCTGCAAAATTAATCCGGACAAGTGTGAAGAATTGAAGAAATGTCTTCAAGAGTTGATGGACCAAGGTTGGATCCAAATTGGTTATACAAAGGATAGCACGGACGTTGCTACTCTGGAGTCTCAAGATCCAAAACCTCTTGAAATCCCATACCAAAGGAGGGAGGTATAAATACCTGTAAAGCCCATAATATTCCATGTGCCGGCACCCTTTTCCTTTGAGAGTACAAAGAGGGTACCTTGGAATTACCAGCCTGTCGCTTATGTGGAAGGAAAACCATTGGCAAAAATAGAATCCAACGTCACTAACATTACCGGCGTTGGAGGAATGACAAGGAGTGGTAGAGTCTTCGCTCCGGAGAAACTCGGAAAGACACCAGCAGAACTACCAAGAGAACCGCTCAAGGAAAAGAATGCGGAAGAGATGGAGAACCAAGCGGGACCCTCCCAGAAAGCAGCCCCACAAAAAGAGGCCGAGGAGTTCCTAAGGATTATCCAAAAGAGCGAGTATAAAATAATTGACCAGTTGGGTCAAACTCCCTCTAAAATCTCCATGTTATCTCTACTGCTAAGCTCGGAGGCTCACCGAGAAGCATTATTGCGGATCCTTAGTGAAGCACACGTTACTAAGGATATCCCTGTGGACCAATTTGATGGGATAGTGGCAAACATTACCTCAACAGGTATTTGGGTTTCAATGACGACGAGCTACCTGACGAGGGGCATATTCACAACCGCGCTTTGCACATCTCTGTAAAGTGCTTGGATCACATCCTCTCTCGAGTATTGGTGGATACGGGATCATCTCTAAATGTGATACCTAAGACTACCCTTTTAAAGCTATCATGTGAAGGGATAGTGATGAAGCCAAGCGCTTTAGTGGTAAAAGCCTTCGACGGGTCAAGAAGGGCCGTCATAGGAGAGATTGACCTACCGGTTCAAATCGGGCCACAGGTTTTCACCATCACCTTCCAAGTCATGGACATTAATCCAACTTACAGTTGTCTTCTAGGACGACCCTAGATTCACACCGCCGGAGCCATCACCTCTACCCTGCACCAGAAACTCAAGTTCATTGTCAATGACAAAATGATCGTAGTTTCAGGCCAAGAGGATATGATGGTAAGCCATCTGTCATCCTTTCGTTACATAGAGACGGACGAAGATGCTGTGGATGTTCCCTTCCAGTTGTCATACCCCATTTTTTGACCCATTTTTGTATCGTTTTACTCATTTTTTAAAGCCGAGAATTTTCGTCGTTTCAGACGAAATTTCGGCAGGGAGGTATTTTAAAATACCTCATGTCAATTTTTTTGTTTCGTTTATTTATTTTATTTTTTATTACTTTTTTAATTTTACTTTTAATTTCAGTTTTTGTCACTTATTGTCATTAATTTCATTTTTTACTATTTACCATTTATTTATTTCTTTTTTATTATTATCATTATTAATATTTTACTATTATTATTATTATTTTTATTTTTCCATTTTTTTGGTCCAAAGTCCAAGTCAACACTGCAGGGGCGCCCCCAATTCCTGGGTTTTTCATCATCACATTCTATCCATATCCTCAAAAAATCATCACAAATCTGCAGAAAATCCCACAAAATCACATCCCCATTAATGCTTGCTAAAATCCTATCCAAGATCTGCAGAAAACCAACTTGCAAGTTAATCTCATGACACAACAAGCAGCTTAAGCAGCTCAAAAATTCCTCTATTTAACAGGACCCAAACACAAAGAAAAAAAAAGAAAATTTTGAACAAAAAACAGATTTTTATCAACAGCAAAAAACAACACAAAGAAAAACTCCAACACACACACAGCCCCAAATCCCCCACGTCCCAGCAAGCACCAAAACCACACATCCCAGCAACAAACACGTCCCAGCAAGCACACAACCCAGCCCCAACACACAAACACGTCCCAGCAAAACTCACAACCAACAGCCCACGTCCCAGCAACCCACATCCCAGCAACCCACGTCCCAGCAACCCACGTCCCAGGAACCCACATACCCAGCACCACACACCCAACACAAACCCAAACTCACGCATAACAACCCAACACAAACCCAAACTCACGCATAACTACACAACACAAACCCAGCACTCACACGCGAACCCAGCAACCACCCACACGCACAGAACACGCACACACACGAAGCTAGCACATCAAAACCGAATCACAAAGAAAAAAGTAGCTTTTTTTGTGTTTTTTAAATCTAGATCTAGAGTTTTTGAGAGATTTTTTGAGAAATTTAAGGCCGGATTTGGGAAGGGGAAAGAAAAGGATATATAAAAAAGGGGTTTGTTTTGGAAAAAGATGAGTTTTTGCTCTCCGGCGCGGTGGCGCCGCCACCTAGGCCGGCGGCCACCACGCCGGAAAACCTTTCCGGCGGCCAAGGCATGAGAGAAGGGAGAGAGTAGAGAGAGGAACGGTTTTGGAAAGAAGAGAAAGAGAGAGAAAGAAAGTTAAAGAATGAAAAAATTGTGAAGGGAGTGGGTTTAAATACCCCTCCCTGATTCAGTGTGTGTGGGGGTATGCTTTAGCGTACACCCTCGCCCCCTCAGACCATCTGATTCAGATCGTATGGCTCTGGCTTATTCCCCTTGTGATCAGATCAGGGCCATCTGATTAATCAGACGGCCCAGATCAATTTACGCTGGCCCAATACAGTTTGGGCCCATTTCTTTCATTCTGAATTTTTTTTACTTCCAGCACCCCCAGTTTTATTTTTTACACCTCCCCTATTTTATTTCTTTTATTTATTTTCTTTGCAATTTTATTTTCCTTTTTTTATTTTCTTTTATTTGTTCCTTTATTTTTTAACATCTCATTTATTTATTTACCACATCATCTCATGCATTTTATTTTTTTATTTTTTATTTGTTCATTTTATTTTTGCATTTTTTTATGTCATTTGAATATATGTATTTAGAAACAAAGTATATAAATATGCATTACATTATTTTTATTTTTTATATAGTTTAATCCATAATCCAAAAAAATCTTTTTATTTCGATCCAACAATCGTTTTTTTTATTATTATTCTCTCGCGTTTAGTTTATTTTATCACACTTAGTTTCTTTTTTTAAATTCCAAGTGAAAAATCAAAACAACAAAAAAAAACATTTTCTTTCTTTTTTAATTAAACAACAAGCTTGTTCATTTGGTTGCAACAACTAATTTGAACAATTTTTTTTCTTTTCATTTGAATTCTAAAAACGAGCGTTTTGATAGTTTATACTTTTTCTTAAAATTTAAGCAAAACTTGAATGAAAAAGGGTGGTTTGACGTATGTCTCTCCTTTCCCCGATCGGATAAACACTTGACGTATGTCTCGTTGCTTAGACGATCGTCATTCTTTTCTAGCTTCCCTAAAAAATACGTTTTCTCAAGTTCAAACAAAACTTGAATGAAAAAGGGTGGTTTGACGTATGTCTCTCCTTTCCCCGGTTGCACGGATGCTTGACGTATGTCTCGTTGCTCGGACAATCGTCATTCTATTTTCAAAGCGAGGCATAAAACAAATCCTACTCACCTTTTTTTGGCCCTTGTGGTCAATCCGAACTTTTCGCGCCTTTGCGCGTTTATTTTCAACCCTTTACGCCTTGCGCGATTTTATCGCCTCCGTGCGTTTGTCTTTTATTTTTAACATTGTACGCCTCCGTGCGTTTGTCTTTATTTTCAAACCTTTTACGCCTCTGTGCGTCTGTCTTTTTTTCCCTTAAACATTTATGCCTCGCGCGAGTTTATCGCCTTAGCGTTTGTCTTTCACCATTTAAAGCTTTTTACGCCTTTGTGCGTTTTCAAACTTTTTTCAAAGAACTACCTACGCTTTGAATTCTCCGACTACCGGGAGATACGTAGGAGCAAGATCGACATCTTGTCAAGCCCATTAAAAAAAAATCTTTTTTTTTCTTTTCTCTTTCGTTTGTTTTTATCTCTTTCTTCACCTCGCATTATATCTTCTTTTTCCTTTATATATATATGATTAAGCGTGCAAGCAAAACGTCAAAAACATTTTAAGCCTAAGTTAACTAAGAGGTTCCCGTTGAGTACAACGGATGTGAGGGGTGCTAATACCTTCCCCTCGCATAATCGACTTTCGAACCTAAAATCTCTTTCAAGGTAATTTCGAACTTTTTTTCCTTTTTCCCCGAAAAATTAAAAGTTCAGTCGTGATTTAAAATTAGTGATTCAATGCTTCCCAATAGCTTGACATCCGAAATTCGACGCGACACCAGTCTTTGGAAGTGGCAAATGTCATGACCATGAGCTCAAAACCCAAGAAAGAAGCAAGGACAGCCATGTCTTCATGGAGGGCCGTAAGAGAAGCTCTAGAAGAGAGCAACCTTAAAGGATGGGGCAAGCTGGTAGACATACCAGAAAAGAAGAACCGCTTCGGGCTAGGATATCAGTCGTCGGCGCAAACCTCCTCAAAGCCTTGTCAGCAAGGGATCCTTCCCATTTTGTAAACATTTTACAGTGCGGGTTTTAGCGATGAAGACCAAATGGCTCTGCTTGAAGACACGGATGAAGAAGTGCCCGACCTGGTGCACCACTGTACTTCGGATGAGATCTTGAACAACTGGAGGGCCATCGAAATTCCCGAAATCATTTCCATGTTCAAGTAATTTACCATGTTTGTTTTTGTTTTGAAAAAAAATCATTTTGATCTACCCAAGGCAAATGATTAGTTGTGTGGGGCCCCCATGTTTTTCAAGTTTATTTCAATCATAAATAAAATTGCATTTTATGTTCAATTGAGTTCATTTCTTTCTTTTGGCCTTTAATAGCAATATTTTAAAAGAAAATTTTCTGCAAAAACCTAAAAAAAAAAATCATACTCATGCAGATCCATAAATCCACCCACCAAAAACAACACTGCTATAATCCCTTACGACTTCTATTTCCCGATTAACCAAACGGAAGACGATGAAGAGGACGATTATGAACTTTCTGAAGAATTGTCCAGACTTGGGGATCAAGAGGATAGGGTAATACAACCTCATCAGGAGCCGGTTGAAATGATCAACTTAGGGACTGAAGAGAACAAGAAAGAGGTCAAAGTGGGAGCCTCCCTGCAAGAAGACATAAAGGAAAAGCTGATTAAGCTACTACAAGAGTATGTGGATGTGTTCGCTTGGTCGTATCAAGACATGCCAGGTTTAGACCCTAACATAGTCGTGCATAGACTACCGCTCAAGCTAGATTGCCCACCAATAAAGTAGAAGTTGAGAAGAACCAGACCCGACATGGCTCTCAAGATTAGAGAGGAGGTCAAAAAGCAATTCGATGCTGGCTTCTTAGCAGTAACTAAGTACCCACAATGGGTTGCCAACATTGTGCCAGTCCCAAAGAAGGATGGCAAAGTAAGAATGTGTGTGGACTACCGGGACTTGAATAGAGCAAGCCCAAAGGATGATTTCCCACTACCTCACATTGACATATTGGTAGACAACACCGCCCAATTCTCAGTTTTCTCTTTCATGGACGGTTTCTCGGGATACAACCAAATTAAAATGGCTCCAGAGGACATGGAGAAAACCACATTCATCACCCCATGGGGAACTTTCTGCTACAAGGTAATGCCCTTCGGATTAACCAATGTCGGGGCAACATATCAAAGAGCAATGGTGACTCTTTTCCATGACATGATTCATAAGGAAATAGAGGTCTATGTCGATGATATGATTGCCAAATCCCAGACAGAGGAGGATCATTTGTCCCATTTGCAAAAGTTATTCGAACGCCTGAGAAAGTTCAAGCTACGCCTAAATCCTAACAAGTGCACATTTGGTGTTAGGTCCGGAAAGTTATTGGGTTTCATCGTCAGCCAAAGGGGAATTGAAGTGGACCCTGACAAGGTAAAAGCCATACAAGATATGCCAGCGCCAAACACCGAAAAGGAGGTTCGGGGTTTCTTAGGAAGATTGAACTACATTGCTAGATTCATCTCACACATGACGGCCACTTGCGAACCAATCTTCAAACTGCTAAGAAAAAATCAAGCCGTTCAGTGGAATGAGGACTGCCAAGAGGCGTTTGACAAGATCAAACAATACCTGCAAGAACTACCTATTTTAATACCTCCAGTTCCTGGTAAGCCCCTCATCTTATACTTGACAGTACTTGAGGGATCAATGGGTTGTGTACTAGGACAACAAGATGAAACAGGAAGAAAAGAGCATGCAATCTACTATCTAAGCAAGAAGTTTACCGATTGTGAATCAAGGTATACCTCGGTTGAAAAGACTTGATGTGCCTTAGCATGGGCTGCCCGACGCTTAAGACAGTACATGTTGACTCACACCACTTGGTTGATATCAAAGATGGATCCCATCAAATACATCTTTGAAAAGCCTGCCCTCACGGGAAAGATAGCCCGTTGGCAAATGCTGCTATCCGAGTATGACATCCAATATGTTACTCAAAAGGCTATAAAAGGGAGTGTTTTATCCGAGCACCTTGCTCACCAACCATTGGAGGATTATCAACCCATACAATTCGACTTCCCCGATGAAGATGTTGTAGCCTTGAATGACGAAAGGGTCATAAGTGATGAGAAAGAGCCTGAACCAGGAGCTCGATGGAAGCTAGCTTTCGATGGTGCCTCAAATGCCATGGGGCACGGGATCGGGGCAGTCCTAATATCACCAAGAAACGGGTATCAACCTTTCACGGCAAGGTTATGCTTTGACTGCACCAATAACATGGCAGGGTATGAAGCATGCATCTTGGGCCTCGAAGCAGCAATCGACCTAAGAATCAAAATCCTTGAAGTATACGGGGACTCAGCCCTAGTCATCTATCAAGTCAAGGAGAATGGGAAACAAAACATCCCAATTTGATCCCCTACCGAGCCCGGGTTGTAGAGTTGATTGAGCATTTCGATGAGATCACCTTTCATCATATACCTCGAGAAGAGAATCAGGTGGCAGATGCTTTGGCTACATTATCATCAATGTACCAAGTAAATTTCCACAACGAGGCGCCAATCATAAAGATGGATCGTAGGGATAAACCAGTTGTGTGTGCAGTAGTCGAAGAAGGACTTGACAACAAACCCTGGTTTTACGACATCAAGCGATACCTCGAAGAGCAAGAGTATCCAGAGAATGTCTCACAAACAGACAAGAGAACCCTCAAGAGGTTGGCATCGTAGTTCTTCCTCAGCGGGAACACCCTCTACAAAAGAAATTATGACATGGTCTTGCTCAGATGTATGGATAAACATGAAGCAAACATGCTCATCAAAGAAATCCACGAGGGATCCTTTGGAACCCATTCCAATGGGCACGCAATGGTAAAGAAGATCCTAAGGGCGGGTTATTACTGGCTAACTATGGAGGCTGACTGTTTCCACTATGCCAAGACATGTCACAAGTGTCAAATTTACGCCGACAAGGTGCATGTGCCACCAACTCCTCTGAACGTCATGACGACACCCGAGCCAAAGGCTTCAAACGGACACCGGTTCATCCTGGTTTCCATCGACTATTTCACCAAGTGGGTTGAAGCGGCTTCTTATGAAAACGTAACAAAACAAGTGGTAGCCCGATTCATCAAGAAGGAAATCATTTGCCGTTACGGCACTGCCCACAAAATCATCACAGATAATGGGGCAAACCTAAACAACAACACAATGAAGGAGTTGTGCAAAGACTTCAAGATTGAGCACCACAATTCCTCACCATATCGGCCAAAGATGAACAGCGCGGTTGAAGCGGCCAACAAGAACATCAAGAAAATCATCCAGAAGATGGTAAAAACCTACAAGGATTGGCATGAGATGCTTCCCTTTGCACTACATGGCTACAGAACAGCCATTCGCACTTCCACTGGGGTAACCCCTTTCTCCTTAGTATACGGTATGGAGGCCGTGCTTCCCATTGAAGTTGAAATCCCCTCATTAAGGGTCTTGATGGAAACCAAGTTAGAAGAAGCCGAATGGGTCCAAACAAGGTTCGACCAGCTGAACCTAATAGAAGAGAAGCGTCTAACAGGATTGTGTCATGGACAACTTTACCAAAGGAGGCTCAAGAGGGCATTCGACAAAAAGGTTCGTCCTCGAGAATTCAGAGAGGGAGATTTAGTGCTGAAAAAGATATTACCCATCCACAAGGATCCCCGCGGGAAATGGACTCCTAGCTACGAAGGACCATACGTAGTAAAGAAAGCTTTCTCTGGTGGAGCTTTAATCATCACCACTATGGATGGAGAGGAGTTTCCACTCTCAATAAACTCCGACGCAGTCAAAAAGTACTATGCCTAAAAGAAAAAAGAGCTCGCTAAATCGAAAACCCGAAAGGGCGGTTTGGGCAATAGAGAGCGTCCTGGTAGATCGAAAACTTGAAAAGGCGGTCTAGGCAAAAATTAAGGACATCAAAAAAGGAAATATACCCCAGTGGACTGAAAACTCGAAAGAGCGGTCCAGGTAAAAGTTAGGGGTTTCAAAACAAATAAGAAAGGCAAAAGACTGCAGCATTCAAGATCCGGACAGGATTCAAGAGGGGAAGAATCAGTCTCGTTATCGTTTTTCAAAGGCAAAGGGTTCCGAAGTCATAGGGAAAATAGCACGTGTTGTATTGAAACAACACTCAAATAAACCTCCTTTTGTTTTTTTTTTTTGCTTTTTGTTTTCCCCAGCGGAGTAATCACTTCTTACAAGGATTACGTCTTCATGTGTTGTTACCCATTCAAGGGATCAAATTTGCATTGAATAAATTCATCTTTAAACCTTTTCAATGTTTTGTGTTCTCATTAACGCATAAAATGTTATTTTTATTCTTGATAAATAATGCATTGAAATATGGGAAATAAAAAAAAACTTGCAAAAAGAAATGTGTGTTTTACTTGAATTTCTTAAATGTCGAAAGAATTTCGTTGGTCTCCAATATTGCATCAAAGGACTCAAGGTCTGAAAGTCTTCATCAGTCATTTTAAGGATCCTGCACTTCAGCAGAAACAAGTGCGTAACTCATGGTACATGAAACGCAAAGATCCCGGGTGTCGGAGGGACATAATTCCCCAAATAAAGCATACCCCATGCATCTCTTTCATCCATTAGGGCTGGATATCGATTAGTTTTCAAAATGATCCTTATATCCCCAGTGATGTCACAAACAAAGGCCAATCGTCATTGGCACCTACTCACAAATAAAGCCCAATTTTCATTGGCACCCTCAAACACAATTCCCAACAAAGCCCAACCATGCTTGGCACCTAATCACCAAAGCCCAATTTTCATTGGCACTCACAAATACAATTTCCAACCAAAGCCAAATCATCATTGGCACAATCACAACCAAAGCCCGACCTTGCTCGGCATCCAATCATAATCCCCAGCGTTCAACATGACATCTGTTTATCCCACATGTCAGCATAGTGCATGCATCATATCAAATTCATTCATTAGCATGCATCTCATACATATCATGCTCTCCCTCACAATTTATCATGCTCCCCAGCAAACACTCCCCAGTGAGTATCCCATATTCACCGGCATTCACCAACATTTAGCCCAGTGTTCCCCAGTGAACCTCCTTCAAGGGCTTCCCCAACAGGTTTCTTCAAAAAGAAAACCAATGGATCCCTTCACAAATTATCCCAATCTCCATTCAAGCTTACCTACATCCACTAAGTTTCCGCAGCAGAAACTTCTTATTGAGTCTACCTCATATCATATCATACTACATAAAGCAACATGAAGCATATCATGCATCAACAATCATGTTTTCCTTTTCAACAATCTAAGTACTAGCCACGTCTAGAGACGATTACATTCATCCCCACGGCAGTCTAAGCACCCCCCGAGGTGACGACTTGTTCTAGATCTAAGCACCCCCCGAGGCGACGATCTATTTTATTTCCCCAGAGAGTCTAAGCACCCCCCGAGGCGACGACTTCTTCTAGATCTAAGCACCCCCCGAGGCGACGATCTATTTTTAATTCCCCAAGCGAGTCTAAGCACCCCTTGAGGTGACGACTTTGTCTTTCAGATCTAAGCACCCCCCGAGGCGACGATCTTTTTACCTTTTCAGTCTAAGCACCCCCCGAGGCGATGACTTGTCAGATCTAAGCACCCCCCGAGGTGACGACTTGTCAGATCTAACCACCCCCCGAGGCGACGATCTTTTTACCTTTTCAGTCTAAGCACCCCCCGAGGCGACGACTTGTCAGATTTAAGCACCCCCCGAGGCGACGATCTTTTTACCTTTTCAGTCTAAGCACCCCCCGAGGCGACGACTTGTCAGATCTAAGCACCCCCCGAGGCGACGACTTCTTCAGTCTAAGCACCCCCCGAGGCGACGACTTGTCTTAGATCTAAGCACCCCCCGAGGCGACAATCTATTTATCTTTTCAGTCTAAGCACCCCCCGAGGCGACGACTTGTCTTAGATGTAAGCACCCCCGAGGCGACGATCTATTTTATTTCCCCAGAGAGTCTAAGCAACCCCCGAGGCGACGATCTTTTTACCTTTCTAGTCTAAGCACCCCCAAGGCGACGACTTGTCAGATCTAAGCACCACCCGAGGCGACGATCTTTTTACCTTTTCAGTCTAAGCACCCCCCGAGGCGACGACTTGTCAGATCTAAGCACCCCCCGAGGCGACGATCTTTTTTACCTTTTCAGTCTAAGCACCCCCCGAGGCGACGACTTGTCAGATCTAAGCACCCCCCGAGGCGACGACTTGTCAGATCTAAGCACCCCCGAGGCGACGATCTTTTTACCTTTTCAGTTTAAGCACCCCCTGAGGCGACGACTTGTCAGATCTAAGCACCCTCCGAGGCGACGATCTTTTTTACCTTTTCAGTCTAAGCACCCCCCGAGGCGACGACTTGTTTTAGATCTAAGCACCCCCCGAGGCGACGATCTATCTTTTTTACCTTTCCAGTCTAAGTACCCCCCGAGGCAACGACTTGTTTTAGATCTAAGCACCCCCCGAGGCGACGATCTATCTTTTTTATCCCCAGTCAGTCTAAGCACCCCCCGAGGCGACGACTTGTTCTAGATCTAAGCACCCCCCGAGGCGACGATCTATTTTATACTTAGTTTATGCACCAATAACCAACCTAGAGGTGACCCTGCATTTATGTTTGTGTCCATTACTTTCGCATTTCATTACTTTCATTATTTACTTCAGTCTTTTCTCACTTTAAAGGACAAAATTTGGATCCTTTTTACTTAATTGCTCTTCACAAAGAGTTTACGTGATGCCCTTGACACTCGCATTCTCTACGCGAAGACACAATTAAGTAGGGGCAGCTGTTGTACCCTAATTTTGTCCAAGCTTTATTTTTTCTTTTTCAAAAAAAATAAAGTCAACAAAAAAAAGAGAAGTCAAACTTTATTTTCCTTTTTAATAAATAATAAATAATAATGATAAGTTTATTATTATTTTTGATAAATAATAATAAAAAGTTTATTATTATTTATTATCTTTCTTTTTACTTTTATTATTATTATTATTATCATTTTTATTATTTCATTATTACTATTATTATTATTATTATTATTACTTTTATTATTATTACTTTTAGGCCAAATACCATTTTTTGTCCTTTAAGTTTGACAAGAATACCGGATTAGTCCTTTAAGTTTTTTAAGTTTCAAATCGGTCCTTTAAGTTGTTAATTTAACTTACCTATTTGAAGTTTTTTAAGTTTTTAAGTTTTAAATAGGTCCTTAAAAGGGTAACGGTGTAATAAATTAACAACTTAAAGGACCTATTTGAAGCTTAAGAACTTAAAGGACTAATACGATATTTTTGTCAAACTTAAAGGACCAAAAGAGGTATTTGACCTTACTTTTATTATTACTTTTGTTTTTATGTTTATTTTCAAAAGAAGAAGCAAAAAAAAAAAAAAAAAGAGAAGCAAAACAAAAAGAAAAGAAAAGAAAAGAAAAGACATTTCCCTGCTCCTGACCCTGGGTTTCCAGCAAACCACCTGGCCTTTTTCTTCCTTCTCCTTTATCAAAACCAGTCAAGGATTGCTGCAAAACTGCTGCCCTTGATCCTGAAACTGCTTGCCCAGTATCTAAAATTGTTGACCCTGTTCCAGCATTCCTTCTTTCCTTCTGTGTACAGCACACCTGTTCCATTGTTTCTCCCCAAGTTCTGCACAAACAGCACACTACTTTTCCTGTTTGTCTTCTTAAAATTGCAAAGATCAATCCCAAAGGGCATCACAAGTTGCAGCCTGCACTCTGTTTTCCCATTTACCCAGCAATTCCTGTCAAATTCAGCCCCATTGGGTTCTGAATTTAGCCAAAGTCTTCACCATGATCACAAGGCAAGGTCACTTCCTTCCTTTTGCATTAAATGCTAGCCAAATGTCCTGGTCATAGCCCACAAAATAGTCTGTTTTAGGGGATTTGTCATGATTACAATTGATCTCAATTTGCCTATATAAGGAAACCAATGCTGAAGGATTGAGGAGAGAGTTTTTTTAACAATTTCAGGACAGTTTCTTTGCTTAACAAATTCACAGTTAATTTGGATAGAGGACTGAATCTTTTTTGAGCAATTGTTGAAAGAAAAACAAGAGCAATTTAAACAGTTTTAAACAGTTTGTTTAACACAGTTCAGTTTTAACACACAATTTTCAACACATAGTTTCTACACAGTTTGTTTAATCCAATTCAATCTGATCTTAGAACATTTAAGCAGTTTGTTTTTTAGGGGATTTTATAACAAACTCAGAATCAACAGAAACAATAGGAAAGCTCTGTTTTTCTGCTTCCTTCTTTCACAAACTATCCCAAACCATCACAAAGTAATCAAACAATCCAAACAGCTACTGAACATCATACAAAGAATGAAGAACAATAACAAAATACTATTGTTATTACTGTTTGTATTCTGCAACATTCCCAGCTTTGCAAAGACAAAAATCATTCAAGGGCCCTTTCAGTTTCTTGCATCCCAAGCCTTGGCTAGGAAATTGTAAGTCATTTTAAACTCTTCATCTTGCATTTGCATTCTGTTTGCATTTTGCTCAGTGGTTCCTGTTGATTCAACATCAGTTTTATGCATTATTAGTGGTTTTTAACTCACTTTGAACTAAGAAACATCTTTTAAAACATCAAAGAAATCCCAAAGTTTGCAAAACATTAAAACAGAAGTGGTTTACTTCTTTTTCTAACTGAATTCGAAAGTTTTCACCCTTTAAGGTTCTGAAAATCAGTTCAGAAGCAGCTTCTGAACAGTAGTTCAGAAGCAGCTTCTGAACAGTGCTTCAGACTCTGAAGTTCAGAGTCTGAACATTGCTTCTGAAGTTCAGAGTCTGAGGGTCAACAAAAGTCTGAAGGTGAGAAAAACACACACACAAGAAGGGGGGGTTGAATTGTGTGGCTCAAAAACTAAGATCTTTTCTTTTCAAAACTTAAGGTTAGGTTCAGAAGCTGATATGAATCAGTTCTGAACAATTATCAAGAGTTATGCAGCGGTTCAAATTATGAAAAGACAAAGGTAAAGGGAGACACACATAATTTATACTGGTTCCTTCTCAATGTGAGAAGTAGTCCAGTCCCCTTGTTTTCCAACAAGAGAGTTCCACTATAATCAGAAGATTACACTTTGCTCAACCACTAAGGAAGAGACTTCCAGTTGCTCAATCACAAAGAAAGAGGCTTCTATGCTCAACCACCAAGGAAGAGGCTTCCAATGCTAAACCACTAAGGAAGAGACTTCCAATGCTCAACCACTAAGGAAGAGACTTCTGACTCAGACCACAAAGGAATGAGATTACAATTGCTCAGTATACAGACTGAGACTTTAAGGACCAAACTGGTTTACAAGTAAAGGAGTTTGGGATGAACACTTGATAAAATATCAGAGGTGTTCTCTTAATACAACACAGGTTAAGACTCTTAACCTTAAGAAATTCTAAGTTACAAAAGACTATAAGAATTTCTAAGAGTTTTGAACTTGACAGTTTTACACAGAAAACAGAGCACAGGTTCAGCAATTTGTTTCAAGAGTCTTAGACAAAAATCTTCTTCAAATCTTCTTCCTTTTATAGATGAAATATAGCTGTTGAAGATTTGCTTGATTTGAGGAAAGAGCCGTTGCAAGTTGAGCTAGGATTTCTGCAAATGTGTGCTGCACTTTTTCAAACAAACCAGAGCAGCAGCCATTTTTGAAATGGCCTACCTTAAAAGCTAGAGAATGTCTGGGTCAAGGAGATAACTGTTCCATTGGGTTGTTCTGACACATCCAGGCATTAAATGCGCACAGTACCACTTGCTTTTAGCCACATCATCCTTCAGAAGCTTTTCTGTGTGAACAGTGCATCAGAAGCACTAAACATCAGAAGCTGGCTTCAGGATCAGAAGCTGGTCTTCAGACGTTGACTCTGCGTTGACTTCTTCAGAAGCACCCAGACTTCAGAAGCTGCCTTCAGACTCAGAAACTGCACTTCAGGAGCACTTCTTTAGACCCAGTTTCCTTCTAGCTTTGCAACATTGCTTCTTAGCTTTTCTTTCTTGCTCTAAGCTTGTTCTTTCATAACCATTCTTAATTTGCAATCAATAGACACGTAGTTCTGAAATCACTTGAACAAAGCATTAGCAAATAACCAATTTTCTCTTTAACACTTTGTTATCATCAAAACCATAAAGAGAGATATGTTTACACATAAATGTTTCAACAATCTCCCCTTAATTTATAAGAGACTTGTTAAACACATTTTGTTCCAACAATCTCCCCGTTTTTGATGATGACAAACATAAGTATTGTTGGGTTTTTGTAGATTGGCTACATTTTGCAAAAACATCTACTAGCCAGATGCTGGGACAGATGCTGTAGCATATGGAACAGCATTACGTGACTTGTGGTTTTCGCGCCAGCTAGCGCTTTAATTTTTGTACGCAATTTTCCAAAGATTTGCTTGAAGTTTATTTTTCCTCTAGCTTGCTGATCAAGGCACGAGTATCTGATTGAAGATTTGCTTGAAGTTTTATTTGCCTTGCTATTTGTTCCACAAGATATCGTTCTATATTTGGAAGTTTTTTATTGTCTCTAGAAGTTTTTCCAGCTGGACCAAACAATGTCCACGTTCTGTGTTGAAGCCCAAACCCGTGTTATTTCAGCATTATATATTTGTGAAGACAAACCCTAGTTGGGTAACTAAAAACCGTGTGTGTTAGCAAAGCGTGTGTTTAAGGTTTTTAGGGTTTCTTTTGTTAATTGTGAGCCTTGCTTGTATCTCCCTGATTCAAGCTAAGGACTGAGTTTGTTTGAGTTGTAATTGTAAGCTGCTCCAAAGCTTTTAAGTACGGAGTGAGTATGTGTCATTAGAGTGTGTTTCTCTTGGTGTGTTTTGCGTAGTTGATAACAATACTGATTGTGCTGTTGGTAGGAATTGAGACGGGGTCTCATATCTAGGAGTTCCTAGATAGAGTTGCCACTGGTAGGGTCTAGGTGCAAAGTCAAGTAGTGTGTCTGCGTTGGTCTTTTCACTAGAACTATAATAGTGGAATCATTCCTGGATTGGTATCCCCCAGAGTAGGAGAGTTGCTCCGAACTGGGTTAACAAACTCACTGTGTACTTTATATTTCCGCTGTGTTCCTTTTAATTTGTGCTTTGTTACGCTGCGTTATCTTAATTGTAGTTCTGAGTAGACAGGTGCTCGGACAGTTGTGCCAACATTGTGCACAACATCTTTCAGTCAGGTTGCTAGGAATTTCAATTGGCATCAGAGCAGGCACCCTGTTCTGTGTGGGTGAGCTCTAGGGAAAGAATTTTCTGGCTTAATGGATAAAGAAGGAGGACTGGTGAACAGACCACCCCTGTTGGATGGGTCGAACTATGACATTTGGAAATCACGCATGACAGCATTCTTGAAATCTCTAGACAGCAGAGCTTGGAAGGCTGTGATCAAGGCATGGGTCCCTCCTAAAATAAAAGATGCGAATAATGTTGATACTGATGAGTTAAAACCAGAAGAGGAGTGGTCTACAGCAGAAGACACTGCAGCTATTGGAAACTCTAAAGCCCTGAATGCTTTGTTTAATGGTGTAGACAAGAACATGTTCAGGTTGATTAAACAATGTACTATTGCTAAGGAAGCTTGGGATATCCTAAGAACAGCTCATGAAGGCACTCAAAAGGTCAAGAAGTCAAGGCTACAACTGCTAACAACACAGTTTGAGAATTTGAGAATGAAGGAAGGAGAAAGTGTTCATGATTTTCACATGAATGTGCTAGAATATGCTAACACATTTGAATCCTTGGGGGAAAAGATGTCTGATGAAAAACTGGTAAGCAAAATCCTCAGGTCCTTGCCTAAGAAATTTGATATGAAAGTATGTGCTATTGAGGAGGCCCAAGATATTGGAAATATGAAAGTTGATGAGTTGATTGGATCTCTTCAAACCTTTGAATTGAAGGCTAATGAAAGATCTGAAAAGAAAGACAAGAACATTGCTTTCATCTCCAACACTGATGAAGATGATGTGGAGAGTAATTTAGATACTGAAGAGAGCATCTCTGAAGCTATTGTGTTGTTGGGCAAACAAGTTAATAAAGTTGTGAAGAGAATGGACAGACGCCCTAGGACAAATGCTCCGGACAACAGTCGCAGCATCTATAAAAATGTCAACAATCAGAGGAAACCTAGAACTGATGACAAAATCAATCAAAGCAAAGGGGTGCAGTGCCATGAATGCGAAGGATTTGGTCACATCAGAACTGAGTGTGCAACTTATCTGAAGAAACAAAAGAAGGTGATGATTGTGGCTTGGTCTGATGAGGATGAATCAGAAGAAGAACCTGAAACTGCAAAACATGTGAATGCCTTGGCTGGAGTGTGCACATCTGACAATGAATCTAGTGATGAAGAGGTAACATATGATGAGTTGGCTGATTCTTACAAGGAGCTATGTCTCAAAAGTGAGGAAGTTTGTAGAACTTTAGAAAAACAAAAGAGGATCATTGCTCTCTTGCAAGCTGATAAAGACAAGCTTCTGAAGATAAACTCAGACCTCAATGATGAGGTTATCTTACTTACTTCCAAGATTGACAATATGAACAAGCAACTGCGGATGATGAACAAAGGTACTGATGCTTTAGACGAAATTCTGGAAATAGGACAGAAACCTGGAGATTCTAAAGGTATTGGGTTTGACTACAGATCCTTGCCTCAGCAGAAACAACTACCAGTGAGACAGTTTGTGCCATCTGTTAGTACTTGTGATCATACTATGACAAGACAGATGCCCCAGCATCAGGTGAGACAACAGGCATCTGGATATAGGCCCAGATCAAAAGGAAGGTATTATGGTTGGGTATGTCATTACTGTGGAAGAAAAGGACATATCAGACCTTTCTGCTTCAAATTATATGGTTACCCAGACATGACCTATTCACCAAGACCTGATCCCACAGTAAAGATCACCAAGAAGCAGTGGAAGCAAAAAAATGATAATTTCACAAGCAACACTGTGGATCCTAGAAAAATAGAACCAGAAGCTGATGAGTTTGCTCAAATTGCTCATACATCTCTGAGAGTGTCATCCAGAAATGATTGGTACTTTGACAGTGGATGCTCCAGACATATGACTGGTGATAAAAATTACTTAACTGATGTTAAGCCTTATGCTACAAGTTTTGTGACTTTTGGGGATGGAGCCAAAGGAGAAATAAAGGGTGTAGGAAATCTTGTGGATGAGGGCCTACCCAAACTTGATAAGGTGTTTCTTGTGAAAGGATTAACTGCTAACTTAATTAGTATTAGTCAACTGTGTGATCAAGGAATGAAGGTCAACTTTACAAAGAGTGAATGCTTAGTTGCTAACAGTGAAGGGGACATCCTGATGAAAGGTGTTAGATCAAAGGACAATTGCTACTTGTGGGTCTCTCAAGATAAAGCAAAGTTGTCTACTTGTCTAATAACCAAAGAAGATGAAGTAAAGCTATGGCACCAAAAGCTTGGACATCTGAATCTCAGAAGCATGAAGAAAGCTATTGCTGAAGGAGCCATCAGAGGTCTACCAAAACTCCAAATTCAGTAAGGAAGTATATGTGGAGAATGCCAGATAGGAAAACAGACCAAGATGCCTCACCAGAAGCTGCAACATCTGTCCACATCCAGAGTTCTTGAGCTATTGCACATGGACTTAATGGGACCTATGCAAGTCGAAAGCTTAGGTGGTAAGAAGTATGCATTTGTTGTTGTTGATGACTTTTCCAGATATACTTGGATAAATTTCATTAAGGAGAAATCAGACACTTTTGAAAAATTCAAGGATCTTTGCTTACAACTTCAGAGAGAAAAGGATTGTGGGATTGTTAGAATCAGAAGTGACCATGGGAAAGAGTTTGAGAATGGTAAGTTCTCTGATTTCTGCATTTCTGAAGGAATATTTCATGAGTTCTCTGCACCCATTACTCCCCAACAAAATGGGATAGTTGAGAGAAAGAACAGGACTTTGCAAGAATCTGCTAGGGTTATGCTACATGCAAAGAAGCTGCCATTTTTCTTTTGGGCTGAAGCCATGAACACAGCCTGCTATATTCATAATAGAGTGACTTTGAGAAAAGGTACATCTACAACCTTGTACGAGCTATGGAAGGACAGGAAGCCAACAGTGAAGCACTTTCATGTGTTTGGTAGTAAGTGCTATATTTTAGCTGACAGGGAACCAAGAAGAAAGATGGATGCTAAAAGTGAAGAGGGAATTTTTCTAGGCTATTCAACAAACAGCAGAGCCTATAGAGTATACAACTCCAGAACCAAGACAGTGAAGTATACAACTCCAGAACCAAGACAGTGAAGTAATGTGTGGGACCTAGTTCCTAGACCAGATAATGTGAATGTTATAGGTACCAAGTGGGTTTATAAAAACAAGTCTGATGAAAATGGTACTATCACTAGAAACAAAGCCAGACTGGTTGCACAAGGATATTCTCAAATTGAAGGTGTAGACTTTGATGAGACTTTTGCTCCTGTAGCTAGGTTGGAATCTATTAGATTGTTACTTGGGATTGCATGCATACTAAAATTCAAGTTGTATCAGATGGATGTCAAGAGTGCCTTTCTCAATGGGTACTTAAATGAAGAGGTCTATGTGGAACAGCCAAAAGGTTTCATTGATCCAAGTTTTCCAAACCATGTTTACAAATTGAAGAAAGCTCTATATGGTCTGAAGCAAGCCCCTAGAGCTTGGTATGAGAGACTTGTTGAGTTTCTAATCAACCATGGCTATAGGAAGGGAGGAAATGACAAGACCTTGTTTGTGAAAGATGAAAATGGACAGCTGATGATTGCTCAAATATATGTAGATGACATAGTCTTTGGAGGAATGTCTGACCAGATGATAGAGCATTTTGTTCAGCAAATGCAATCTGAATTTGAGATGAGTCTTGTAGGTGAGCTAAAGTTCTTTCTTGGTCTTCAAGTGAAACAGATGGAAGATACAATATTTATCTCTCAAAGTAAGTATGCTAAAAATATTGTCAAGAAATTTGGGATGGAAAATGCTGCTCATAAAAGAACTCCTGCTCCCACACATGTAAAATTATCAAAGGATGAGAAAGGTGTGGATGTTGACCAAAGCATGTATAGGAGTATGATAGGAAGTCTTCTATATCTTACAGCAAGTAGGCCAGATATCACATTTGCAGTTGGAGTGTGTGCCAGGTACCAAGCTGAACCAAAAATAAGCCATCTGACTTAGGTAAAGAGAATTCTGAAGTATGTGAATGGTACCAGTGACTATGGTATGTTGTATTCTCATGGGGAAAGCACTGTATTGTTTGGGTATTGTGATGCTGACTGGGCTGGAAGTGCAGATGATAGAAAGAGTACTTCTGGTGGATGTTTCTTTCTGGGCAACAATCTTATATCCTGGTTCAGTAAGAAGCAAAATTGTGTTTCTTTGTCTACAGCTGAAGCTGAGTACATAGCAGCTGGTAGCAGTTGTTCTCAATTGTTGTGGATGAGACAGATGCTGAGTGAATACAATGTCAAGACAGATGATATGACATTATATTGTGACAATCTGAGTGCAATTAATATCTCCAAAAATCCTATACAACACAGCAGGACTAAACACATTGACATTAGACATCATTTTATTCGGGACATGGTTGAAGAAAAAATTGTTACTCTTGAGCATGTTGCAATGGAAGAGCAATTAGCAGATATCTTTACCAAAGCTCTTGATGCTAATCAATTTGAAAAATTAAGACGGAAGTTAGGGATATGCTTATTTGAGGAATTGTAGCAATTAATGTGCGAGAGGCGTGCAACTCTAATTTTCTCCCTTCTCAACTGCTTGATGCACGTCACTCAAGGAGGTTATTTTCAACTTCCTTTTTTTAGACCGCTCGCACGCTATCATTGTTGTCTGTGTCTTAACTTCTCAAAACCTCTCAACTCCCCTCTTGCCGCGCGTATCATCATTCAAAAATCGCCCTCTCTTCATACCTCCAAACACCAAATCATCATGTCTGATTCTACCTCTCATCCAAACATGCAAGCTCAACCTTCATCACCGACGCCCTCTGCAGAGATCATCACCGATGCTCGTCCTCTCACTACCATTCTCAGCTCTCCTACAAAGAAGCGACGAACTAGGTCGTCTGCATCACGAAGGAAGACTCCTGCCAAATCTAGCAAAGCTACCTCCTCTACTGCTGTGAACACGAGGTCAAAATCGAAAGGTAAGACTTATACCACTCCCGCTGTTCAACGAGTAGGGCTTAGCATGGATGATTTGTACCTTAAGGACAATCCTTTTATATCGACTGTTGTTGAACCAAATGTTGAACCTTCTGTCAACGAATCTGAGAATATTGCTGTTGAAAGTACTGTAGCTACGTCGAAACCCTAGGTCCTGATAACCCTAAGGTATCTGACAAATTAGTTGATGATTCTTCAAATTCCCCTACTGAGCAAGCTGTTACCGCTATTTCTGTTGAAAAGAATGTTGTTAATCCGGATGTTTCTGAGACACCTGCTATTCCCCCTGCCACAACAAAGGATGCTGTGACAGATGCTCAAGCATCTTTGTCACAAGCTCATGAGGAGCCTGATGTGGTGGTTCCAAACATCTCTGGTTCTATGAGTGTCCCTGAGAATGAGTCCTCAGAGTCTGAAGATGAAGGTACTGAGACCCAGGATGTTGTAGATAATGCTGAGACTGTTATTTTAGACCATGCTGACACTATTGCTGTTGAGGAATTTGTGCCTGAAGAAAGACCTCAGGATAAGACTGGTGCTATGGGTGTTGCTCGCAGGACTAGGAGCAAATCTGACAAAACTGCTGCTATTGTTAGTGAAGGACAAAAGGAAAGTAAGAAGAAAACTGTTAATGCTGGGAAGAGGCCTGTGTATGGTCCCCCCAAGGCTGGGAGCAAGAAGGTGGCTCAAAGTGATCACAAGAAGAAGAGCCTCAAAAGAAAAGACCCTCCCTCTAGTGATTCTGAGTTTGAAGTTGCTGAGCTTGAAGCTGCCACATCTGGTGGAGCTTCCAGAAAAACATTGAAGGGTATGAAGATTCCTCTCACCATCCCTCCAACCCCTCTTGATAATGTCTCCTTTCACTTGGAAAATGGGTCTTCTAGGTGGAAGTTTATATACCACAGAAGACTTGGTCTTGAAAGAAACCTGAAGGAAGAAGTATTCAAATGTAAAAAGCTGGTTGATGTGTTGGAATTTGCTGGACTGATGAAGACTGTGAGAAATCTGGGTCCATGTTATGATAAGCTGGTCAGGGAATTTCTGGTGAATGTTTCTGATGAGTGTGATGACACAAGAAACCCTGAGTATAGGAAGGTTTTTGTTCGTGGTAAGTGTGTCAACTTTTCTCCTATGGTGGTCAACGCATACCTTGAGAGATCTGCTGAGGAGACCCCTGAGCTGGAGGTCACTGAGGACACCATCTGCAAGGCAATCACTGATAACAAGATTAAGCATTGGCCAAAGCATTTGTCTTCTGCTCAACTGTCTCCCATGTATGCTGTTTTGAATAGGATCTGTGCTCAAAATTGGACTCCAACCACTCACTCAAATTCTGTTGCTTCTGGGTTGGCTAAGTTGATCTATGCCGTGGGCACCAAGTCACCCTTTGATTATGGAGCCTACATCTATTATCAAGTTTTGGAGCATGCTAAGTCTTTTGCTATTAAGTTTCCAATTGCTTTTCCTACCCTCCTGTGTGGTATTATTCTTCAGCAACACCCTGATATTCTGATCAGTAGGGATGAGCCCTGCAAGAGGCCTGGTCCTATGGCTTTGGATTGCAGTTTGCTGTCTGAGACACATGATGCTGATGTAGCTGGTACTTCTGTCCGGACATCTGGTATGCTCTCCAGAAAGCAAATGATTGCTGACCTTACTGAGACTAGTGTGGCTCTTGGAGCTAGGAAGGTGAAGATTGACAGGATCATTGCAGCTTTGAAGGCTGAAGCTGAAGCTGAGGGTGAGCAGGATGATGAAGAAGGAGGAAATATGCCTGATGCTTCTGCTGGAGACACTGAGAATGACTCTGATGATTCTGATGATTTCTGATTTTGTTGTTTTGTTCTGATCTCTTTTGTTGTACTCCTTTTTCTGCTTTTGTTGGTGACTGGGCTATGCCCTGAATTTCTTATGCACCTTGTGTGCTTCTGGTCTGTAATATGCACTCTCTATGGTTTCTATGCACTTTCTATGAGTATGCACTATCTGTTATTTGTCAGAATTTATGGCTAAAAAGGGGGAGTAGATCTGCATGTGCATGTGTGTAGCTTATATTATCTTGGCTGGTTGTAGCTTATATTATCTTGGCTGGTTGTGTGCATGATTATGTATGGTTACATGTGTTGAGGGGGAGTGCTGTATATGTTGAGGGGGAGTACTGGTACATGTTTTGAGGGGGAGCTGTTAAGTTTTTTTTGGTGTGTGGAAATTTATTTTTTCCCTTCTCTATGTGAATCCACTATATGAGAGTTTATTTCTCTCTAGTTATTCCTATGAGGCTAGATGTTTGTGTTATCTGGTGCATGCCTCTGATACTACTTGCGAGTTATCTTTGTCCAAATTGCTCCCTTGGAAGTAATCTCATTATTTGCTACGATATTTTCTTTCATTGTTGTGTGCCTATGTTGACGTGAAGGAAACTTATCTGTGTATCTCCCAAAGAACTGGCTCTAGAGTGTTTTAGCCAAAATTTTGCCAAAGGGGGAGATTGTTGGGTTTTTGTAGATTGGCTACATTTTGCAAAAACATCTACTAGCCAGATGCTGGGACAGATGCTGTAGCATATGGAACAGCATTACGTGACTTGTGGTTTTCGCGCCAGCTAGCGCTTTAATTTTTGTACGCAATTTACCAAAGATTTGCTTGAAGTTTATTTTTCCTCTAGCTTGCTGATCAAGGCGCGTGTATCTGATTGAAGATTTGCTTGAAGTTTTATTTGCCTTGCTATTTGTTCCACAAGATATCGTTCTATATTTGGAAGTTTTTTATTGTCTCTAGAAGTTTTTCCAGCTGGACCGAACAATGTCCACGTTCTGTGTTGAAGCCCAAACCCGTGTTATTTCAGCATTATATATTTGTGAAGACAAACCCTAGTTGGGTAACTAAAAACCGTGTGTGTTAGCAAAGCGTGTGTTTAAGGTTTTTAGGGTTTCTTTTGTTAATTGTGAGCCTTGCTTGTATCTCCCTGATTCAAGCTAAGGACTGAGTTTGTTTGAGTTGTAATTGTAAGCTGCTCCAAAGCTTTTAAGTACGGAGTGAGTATGTGTCATTAGAGTGTGTTTCTCTTGGTGTGTTTTGCGTAGTTGATAACAATACTGATTGTGCTGTTGGTAGGAATTGAGACGGGGTCTCATATCTAGGAGTTCCTAGATAGAGTTGCCACTGGTAGGGTCTAGGTGCAAAGTCAAGTAGTGTGTCTGCGTTGGTCTTTTCACTAGAACTATAATAGTGGAATCATTCCTGGATTGGTATCCCCCAGAGTAGGAGAGTTGCTCCGAACTGGGTTAACAAACTCACTGTGTACTTTATATTTCCGCTGTGTCCCTTTTAATTTGTGCTTTGTTACGCTGCGTTATCTTAATTGTAGTTCTGAGTAGACAGGTGCTTGGACAGTTGTACCAACATTGTGCACAGCATCTTTCAGTCAGGTTGCCAGGAATTTCAAGTATTAAATCAGAAAATTGTTGTTAACTTAATTAACAAGTTAACTACAGGGTGTGAGGTTTGTAAGCTCCCCCTGAGTCTGATCCAAGTTAATTAAGTTCAGTTAAAAGCACAAATGTGAAAATTTCAGAATTGTTGTTAAGTTTAATTAACAATCTGACTTCAGGAGAGGTTTGTAAGCTCCCCCTAGGTCTGACAATCCTCAAGGTTAGGTTTGTAAGCTCCCCTTGATTCTTATCCAAGTTAATTAAGCTTATCTTAAAACAACATAGTGAAATTAACACTCAGAATTTTAAATAACTTGCTGACTTCAGGTTCTGAGGTTTGTAAGCTCTCCCCCTAAGTCTGATAATCCACAGGATGAGTTTTGTAAGCTCCCTGAGTCTTATCCAAGTTATTTTAAATTCATTTTACTCACTAAGAGTAATGTATATCTCACAGAATGGTATCAGAGCCAGACTTTCAATTCAGAGGCTAAGAGTTAAAAATCAGTTCTCATAAGTTAGATTCAATCAGTATCAGAGCTTTAACTGAGCTTTAACTTATGTTCAGAGTCTCAGGATTTAATACCTTTTACTCCCCTTTCATAAGTTAATTACTGACATAATTTAACTTAATTTGAGCTCAGGTGCTTTAATACTTGTTTTACCTTCTCCCCCTTTTGTCATCAACAAAATTTTTTTTTAAAAGAGTTTGAAAACATGTGTATTAGAGCATTTGAATCTCCCCCTTTTTTAAAAGAGTTTGAAAACATTTCAAAAAGGTTCAGAGCATATAGGAGGGGATTGAAAAATATGTGAGATATTTATGCAATCATATGGATAATCAAGCAGCAAAGATGAGCATCAGAGCATACTTGATTTTCAATGAGTATATGACTTTGCATTAAAAATAGAATGCTGTTCAGAAGCAGAAAAAGTTTAGAGCTTCTGATCAGATCATTCTGTGTTCAGACATGGTTTGTTCAGTATATTTTGTTCAGTATCAGAGCAAAACAACCAAGTTGTGTCCAGTATCAGAGCAAAACATACAAGAAGGTATCAGAGCAAATCTGAGCTGATTTAAAGAAAATAGTTCAGATCAAAGATCAACTGAAAAGTTATATCAGAGCTTGATACCAATTGAGGATTTTATCTCAGAGTCTGATACCAAAATACAGTTTTAATACTGCTGAACTTGTATCAGAATCCTGATACCAAAATATGAAGGTCTATCTTCAGAGTCTGATACCAAATTAAAACATTTCTGAACATGTCTAATACACTTTGAGCATTTTTAAAAAAAATGTGTATGTGCTAAATAGTTTGAAAACAGACTGATACCAACTGAAAATTGTTTGTCAAGCAATTTTAACAAAGAATATCAGAGCAGAAAATCACATTTTTAAATTGATGACTTTGGGAGGATTAGAGTATAAACTTTCAAAGCTTTAATCATCATTGCCCATAGGTATACTTATCAGATTCTGACCAACATTAGATTTTTATCAGATGCAGAAGTCACAAAATCTAGGTTCTGATCCTTCAGACTCTGAAGTTTTTCAGGCTTAACTTTATTCAGACTCTCAGAAGGTGAGTGTCTGATAAGTCTTAGCTCATGATAAACTTAGAATCAAGGATTTCATTCAGATTCAAGCACATTTTCAAGAGATAAAATGCATGTTCAGATTCTTTTTAATAAAATTGAATCTTTCTTCTGTTAGGGGTTTTGTGAATATGTCAGCCCATTGATGATCAGTATCAATGAATTGAATATCTAAAACACCCTTCTGAACATAATCTCTTATAAAATGATGTTTTATTTCTATGTGCTTGGCTCTAGAATGCAGAATTGGATTTTTAGACAGACATATAGCAGCAGTATTATCACAATAAATAGGAATATTGTCTGCAAGAATCTGATAATCCTCTAATTGATGTTTCATCTAGAGCAGTTGTGTGCTACAACTTGCAGCTGAGATGTATTCTGCTTCTGCTGTTGACAAAGCAATGGTTGCTTGTCTCTTGCTGGCCCAGGATATCAGATTCTCACCAAGAAACTGACAGTTTCCACTGGTGGATTTTCTTTCAATCCTGTCCCCAGCATAGTCAGCATCACAGAATCCAACTAGCTTATAATTTAGAGATTTCTTATACAGAAGTCCCAAATTAGTTGTTCCTTTCAGATACCTAAAGATTCTCTTGACAACAGTCATATGAGATTCTCTAGGATCTGATTGGAATCTAGCACACAGACATACACTAAATAAAATATTTGGCCTAGAAGCAGTTAAGTATAGGAGAGAACCTATCATACCTCTGTACAGCTTCTGATCTACTTTAGTGCCATTGTCCTCTTTGCTTAAGGTGCAGGTGGGATGCATTGGTGTTGTCATCAGCTTGCAATCATCAAGCTGGAACTTCTTCAGAAGCTCCTTAGTGTATTTGGACTGATGAACATAGACACCATCTTTGCATTGGTTGATTTGAATTCCCAAGAAGAATTTCAGCTCACCCATCATGCTCATTTCAAATTCATCCTGCATTAACTTTGAAAATTCTTTGCAAAGGGAGGCATTAGTAGAACCAAATATGATATCATCCACATATATTTGCACAATTAAGATTTCTTTCTTAACAGTTTTCCTAAAAAGTGTATTGTCAACTTGACCTCTTACAAAATCATTTTTGATCAAGAAGTTGCTTAGCCTTTCATACCAAGCTCTGGGAGCTTGTTTCAGACCATACAAAGACTTCTTAAGTTTAAAAACATGATTTGGATATTTAACATCTTCAAAACCAGGAGGTTGTTTGACATACACTTCTTCAGAAATTACACCATTTAAGAAAGCACTCTTAACATCCATTTGATATAAGATGATATCATGATTAACAACATAAGATAGAAGTAACCTGATTGCTTCCAGTCTTGCTACTGGAGCAAAAGTTTCTGTGTAATCAATTCCTTCTTGCTGGCTGTACCCTTGAGCTACTAATATAGCCTTGTTTCTGATCACTTCTCCTTGTTCATTGAGCTTGTTCCTGAACACCCATTTTGTTCCAATGATGTTCTTCTGATCAGGTTTTGCAACAAGATCCCATACATCATTCCTTTGAAACTGGTTCAGCTCTTCTTGCATTGCTACAATCCAACCATCATCAGCAAGTGCTTCATCAGCAGTTGTAGGTTCAATCATGGATAGCAGGCCAAGCATAGACTCATTCTGAGTGAATGCTGATCTTGTCTTCCTTGGACTGTTCTTGTTTCCAATGATCAACTCCTCAGGATGTGAAGACTTGTACTTAAATGAGGTTCTGGGTGGATTAGCTTCTGAAGAACCATCAGGGATTTGTTCAGAGCCATGCTGATCTTGATTAGCTTCAGGAGTAGTGTCATTGTTAGAGAGTTTCTCAAATTCTTCATTGTTTTCAGCTTTTGAACCTTCATCAGAACCTGAACTGGGTTCAGCTTCTGAAGGTTCTTCTGAGATTCTGACATCTGCAAAACTCTCAACCAGCTCTGGTATTTCATTACCAGGCTTCTTATCATCAAACCTAATGTGTATAGCTTCTTCAACAACATGTGTTTCAGAATTATACACTTTGTATGCCTCAGATCTCTCTGAGTATCCTAAAAAGGTGCCCTTTTGAGCCTTGGCATCAAATTTCTTTAGGTAGATTTTATTGTTCAGTATGTAACATGTACAACCAAACTGATGAAAATAAGAAATACTTGGTTTTCTTCCTTTAAACAGTTCATATGCTGTTTTATTCAGAATGGGTCTGATATAGATCCTGTTCTGAATATAACATGTTGTGTTTACAGCTTCTGCCCAAAAGTACTTAGCAATTTTAGACTCATGGATCATGGTTCTAGCCATTTCTTGTAAAGACTTGTTCTTTCTCTCTACAACTCCATTTTGTTGTGGAGTTCTAGGAGATGAGAACTCATGGAGAATTCCATGGTCTTCACAAAAGTTTTCAAAAGGTTCATTTTCAAATTCACCACCATGATCACTTCTGATTTTTGAAATTTTCAAATCAGTTTCAGTTTGTACTTGTTTGCAGAATTTGAAAAACACATCATATGTTTCATTCTTTGTTATAAGGAATTTAACCCAAGTCCACCTACTATAATCATCAACAATCACAAGTCCATGCTTCTTCCCATTGATTGAAGCTGTTCCAACAGGACCAAACAGATCAATGTGAAGGAGTTCTAAAGGTTTAGAGGTGGAAACAATGTTCTTAGATTTAAAATAGGTTTTAGAAAATTTTCCAATTTGGCATGCTGAGCACAAAGCATCTGAGTGATAATCAATCTGGGGTAAGCCTCTGACCAGCTGTAACTTGCTAAGCTTAGAGATGAGTCTCCAGTTAGCATGTCCCAGCCTTTTGTGCCATACCCATTTCTCATCACTCACAGACAGAAGGCAAACTACCTTTTACTGAACCAATTCAGAAAAATTAATTTTGTAAACATTGTTTTTCCTGCTGCCTCTGAACACTACAGACTTATCTTTGTTACTGATTACAGTACATGTGTTCTTATTGAACAGGACTTCATAATTACTATCACATAATTGACTTATGCTAAGTAAATTATGTCTAAGTCCATCTACCAGCCAAACATTATCAATGTACAGGGAAGAATTACCTATCTTACCAGTACCAATGATCTTTCCTTTCTGACTTCCTCCAAACCCCACAGTTCTTCCCTCTTTCAGAGTCAGGGTTTGGAACATAGACTTGTCCCCTGTCATATGATGCGAGCATCCACTGTCCAGGTACCAGGACCTTTCCTTTTCTTTGGATGTTAAGCATATCTGCAATTGAAATTATCTCAGACTTAGGTACCCAGATTTTCATGGGTCCTTTGGGGTTAGTCCTGAAAGGTTTTGGCTTCTTGTGTCTGAAGTTATGATATTCAGACTTGTTCTGATACTTTGGATATGAATCCTTGTATCTTGAATAAGTCTGAGTTTCAGAACCTGAGTGCTTCAGAACCTGAGTTCTCAAGGGTTTGGACTCAGATTTCTTCAGAACCTGAGACTTGAAGGTCTTTGGTTCTGATTTATTTAGAGTCTGAACCATTGAGCACGTTGGTTCTGATCTCTTCAGAATTCTAACTCTGTTAGCTTCAGGCACAAGGCAAGCTTCAGTTTTGCCTTTCTTAATACAATTTGAAGCAGAAAACTGATTGGTATGCTTTTGCTTGCTTTGCTTAACATTCTGAGATTGAGAATGTTTTATATAGACTGGTTTAATAGATTTTGAAGTTTTAGTAAACCCAGTCTTTGAAAAATTTGAATCAGATTTATTCTGATTCTGAGACTTACTAGTTCCAGGTTCTGAACACTTCAGATTCTGAATCTTATCAGGTTCAGAGTCTGATTTCCTCTTACTCTTAGGCTTGGGACCTTTTGGCTTAGATTTAGGCAGGGTTTTAACATCTGCCTTCATCTTACCTTTAGGTTCAGAAGCTTCAGAGTCTGAGTTGTTCAGAACTTCAGACTTAGTCTCAGATTCTGATACTTTCAACTTCTCAGAGTTATTCGAAGCAGGCACAAAGCATATACCATTGCCTTTTAAAATATTTTCAGAACATGAAGGTGAGTTTAACTCATTTGAAGGTTTGAATGAATCATAGCCAATGCCTTCACCTTTATTTCTGATCATATTATACATTATAGAGGCAATTCTTGTTCTATTGAATCCAGTTAACATGAAATCCTGAAGAGCTATTTCCTGTTCATTAGGAACCTCTTCAGATTTCTTATGAGCCTCTTTTCTGAGTTCTTCAACTTCTTCATCATATTCAAAAATTTGATTATGAAGTTTAAGATTTTCCTCAGACAACAAGTTAGTTTGATTTTTCAAAGATTTAATTTCTTTTAACTTGCTTTTAAGATGACTCATAAGATCATTAACTGTTTCAATCAATTCAGATCTAGAGAGTTCAGAGTATACCTCATCTTCTTCATCAGAATCTGAGCATGATTCTGCATCAGAAGATGCAGTTGCCATCAGGGCCAGGTTTGCTTCTTCCTCATCAGATTCTGACTCATTGTCCAGATCATCCCATGTTGCCATGAGACTCTTTTTAAGCTTGTTTCTGAAACTGCTGGACTTTGAGCTGGACTTCTTTGCTTTTTCCTTTGATTTTTCCTTCTGAAGATCAGGACAGTCAGCAATGAAGTGCCCAAGTTTCTTGCAGTTGTAACAGCTTTCCTTCTGAATATCCCTCTTTGAACCAGAATCAGATCCTCTAAAGTTACTGCTTCTGTTAGAGAATTTTTTTCTTTCTATTCATCAGATACTGAAGCCTTTTAGAAAGCATTGCAAGCTCATCAGCATCTGAATCTTCATCAGAATTTCCCTCAGGAAACTCTTCTTCAGATTCAATAGCTTTCAAAGCTTTAGCAGGCTTTCTTTTAGACTTCAGAGCTAATGTTTTTGGTTCTCTAACAGACTCATCCTCATTGAGTCCCAGTTCATGCACCTTGAGGGAGCTTATAAGATCCTCAATACTTAAAGTATTCAGATCCTTAGCTTCCTCAATGGCAGTCACTTTAGGTCTCCATTTGGATGGCAGACTTCTTAAGAGTTTGTTCACATGATCAGCTGTGGTATAACTCTTCTTCAGAATCTGAAGTCCAGAAACCAGAGTTTGAAATCTTGAGAACATAGTCTCAATATTTTCATCCTCTTTCATTCTGAACAGTTCATATTGCTGAACAAGAATGTTTGCCTTAGCTTCTCTAACTTTCTTATTACCTTCATAGTTAGAGCAGAGGGATGTGAATATGGCTTTAGCAGTTGACTTGTCACTCAGCTTCTGGTACTCAGAGTGAGGTAGTGAATCCACAATAATGCCTCTGACATTATGGTGCTTTCTATAAATCTTCCTCTCAGCATCACTGAGTCCTCTTCTGTTGACAGCAACACCTTCTTCATCAACTGGAATTGTGATTCCATCTTCAATGATGTCCCATAGTGAATCATCAATCCCAATTATATGACTGTACATTTTGCTCTTCCACCAAGAGAATTTTTCTGGGTCACCAGTAAACATAGGAGGTTTATTGTGTGACCTAGACTTCTTTTCTTCAGTACCATAGTCATAAGATACAGTTCTTTGATTTCTGGGAGAGGGTGGAGGTGAACCACTAGTTGAGGTCATGTTTTTCTCAGGATCATACTGACACACTGTTAAGTGTTAATATCAGAACCGGAGCTCTGATACCAACTGAAGGTGAGAAAAACACACACACAAGAAGGGGGGGTTGAATTGTGTGGCTCAAAAACTAAGATCTTTTCTTTTCAAAACTTAAGGTTAGGTTCAGAAGCTGATATGAATCAGTTCTGAACAATTATCAAGAGTTATGCAGCGGTTCAAATTATTAAAAGACAAAGGTAAAGGGAGACACACAGAATTTATACTGGTTCCTTCTCAATGTGAGAAGTAGTCCAGTCCCCTTGTTTTCCAACAAGAGAGTTCCACTATAATCAGAAGATTACACTTTGCTCAACCACTAAGGAAGAGACTTCCAGTTGCTCAATCACAAAGAAAAAGGCTTCTATTCTCAACCACCAAGGAAGAGGCTTCCAATGCTAAACCACTAAGGAAGAGACTTCCAATGCTCAACCACTAAGGAGGAGACTTCTGACTCAGACCACAAAGGAATGAGATTACAATTGCTCAGTATACAGACTGAGACTTTAAGGACCAAACTGGTTTACAAGTAAAGGAGTTTGGGATGAACACTTGATAAAATATCAGAGGTGTTCTCTTAATACAACACAGGTTAAGACTCTTAACCTTAAGAAATTCTAAGTTACAAGGACTGAAGAATTTCTAAGAGTTTTTGAACTTATGAGTTTTACAGCAGAAAATAGAGCACAGGTTCAGCAATTTGTTTCAAGAGTCTTAGACAAAAATCTTCTTCAAATCTTCTTCCTTTTATAGATGAAATATAGCTGTTGAAGATTTGCTTGATTTGAGGAAAGAGTCGTTGCAAGTTGAGCTAGGATTTCTGCAAATGTGTGCTGCACTTTTTCAAACAAACCAGAGCAGCAGCCATTTTTGAAATGGCCTACCTTAAAAGCTGGAGAATGTCTGGGTCAGGGAGACAACTGTTCCATTGGGTTGTTCTGACACATCCAGGCATTAAATGCACACGGTACCACTTGCTTTTAGCCACATCAGCCTTCAGAAGCTTCTCTGTGTGAACAGTGCATCAGAAGCACTAAACATCAGAAGCTGGCTTCAGGATCAGAAGCTGGTCTTCAGACGTTGACTCTGCGTTGACTTCTTCAGAAGCACCCAGACTTCAGAAGCTGCCTTCAGACTCAGAAACTGCACTTCAGGAGCACTTCTTCAGGAGCACTTCTTCAGACCCAGTTTCCTTCTAGCTTTGCAACATTGCTTCTTAGCTTTTCTTTCTTGCTCTAAGCTTGTTCTTTCATAACCATTCTTAATTTGCAATCAATAGACACGTGGTTCTGAAATCACTTGAACAAAGCATTAGCAAATAACCAATTTTCTCTTTAACACTTTGTTATCATCAAAACCATAAAGAGAGATATGTTTACACATAAATGTTTCAACAATCTCCCCTTAATTTATAAGAGACTTGTTAAATACATTTTGTTCCAACAAAGTCAACGTCTGAACAGTGCGTCTGATGGTCAACGTCTGAACAGTGAGTCTGAGGGTCAACAAAAAGTCAACATCTGAACAGTGCGTCTGAACAGTACTTCAGACTCTGAAATTTAGCTTCTGAAGTACTGTTCACTCAAACTCTGAAATTCAGCTTCTGAAGCAACTTCTGGGCATATGTTTAAGGTTCAGAAGCAGCTTCTGGGCATATGTTTAAGGTTCAGAACTTGACTTTCCTTTTGAACTTTTTTTGAAAAGGATTAAAACTCATTTTTGTTCAAAACATAACAAGAGTTTTTGCATATATATTTGGAAATTCACAAGTTTAAATCACTAACTTGAACAACAAGTTTGTTCATTTTTTCAAATTTTAAACTTGAACAACAAACTTGTTCATTTTCCAATCATAAACTTGAACAACAAGTTTGTTCATTTTTCAACTTTAAACTTGAACAACATAACTTGTTCATTTTTCATTAACTTGTTCATTTTTCAATAACTTGAGCAAAAAATTTTGTTCATTAAGTTTCAACAACAAATTTGAACAACAAGCTTGTTCATAAATTTCCTAAGTTTTAAACCAAGTGTTTTTGCTCTTATTTGGGATTTCTTTGAGTTTCAATAACAAACTTAAATGAAAAAGGAGTGGTTTGACGTATGTCTTTCCATTCCCCGATTGAACAAACACTTGACGTATGTCTCGTTGTTTAGACAATCGTCATTCTTTTCAAACTTCACCAAAGAATACATTTTAGTTTCAACATTAAACTTGAATGAAAAAGGAATGATTTGACGTATGTCTCTCCATTCCCCGATTGAACAAACACTTGACGTATGTCTCGTTGTTCGGACAATCGTCATTCTATTTTCAAAAATACAAAACATAAACCACATCCAACACATCAAACCTTTTCTTGACTCCCCGTAGTCAATTGAACCTTTCTTGGTCCCCCGTGACCATTTGAATCAATTCTCGACCCCCCGTGGTCAATTGAACCTTTCTTGGTCCCCCGTGACCATTTGAATCAATTCTCGACCCCCCGTGGTCAATTGAACCCTTTCTTGGTCCCCCGTGACCATTTGAATCAATTCTCGACCCCCCCGTGGTTAATTGAACCTTTCTTGGTCCCCCGTGACCATTTGAATCAATTCTCGACCCCCCGTGGTCAATTGAACCCTTTCTTGGTCCCCCGTGACCATTTGAATCAATTCTCGACCCCTCGTGGTCAATTGAACCTTTCTTGGTCCCCCGTGACTATTTGAATCAATTCTCGACCCCCGTGGTCAATTGAACCCTTTCTTGGTCCCCCGTGACCATTTGAATCAATTCTCGACACCCCCGTGGTCATTTGAACCTTTTCTTGGTCCCCCATGACCATTTGAATCAATTCTCGACCTCCCGTGGTCAATTGAACCCTTTCTTGGTCCCCCGTGACCAATTGAATCAATTCTCGACTCCCCGTAATCAATTGAACCTTTTCTTGGTCCCCCGTGACCAATTGAAACCTTTTTTCGCGAACGAACATGTTTTTTATCAATTCTAACACAATACGAACAAACACTTAAGCCTCCCACGCGCGAGCATACAAGCTACGTTTAACCGCTAGAATACGATCAAAAACATCGTTCTTTAAAATCAACCAACAAACAAACTTTTTCTACCAAAGAACTACGTAGCTTTGAATTCTCCATCGCACCAGGAGATACGTAGGAGCAGGACCTCGTTCTTGCCAAGCACATTAATAAAATAATATCTTTTTCCCCCTTTTCTTTTTTCCCTTTATATATTAAAGCATAGCAAGCAAAATTTTAAAAACACTTTAGCCTTAACTAACTAGGAGGTTCCCGTTGAGTACAACGGATGTGAGGGGTGCTAATACCTTGCCCTTGCATAATCGACTCCCGAACCTGTTAATGGTTGCGATGACCATCCTTTCCACATCGCTAAGGGTTTTATCAACGTTTCCCTTTTAAATAAAAACTTTGGTGGTGACTCCACATTTCTTTCTGAGCGTCTTATCACGCTCGTAGCGTTCGTTTATTTTAGAGAGCGCACACCTGTTATCATGGAATTTGATGGATGTTCCGTAACAGGTGTCGTTTGTTGTTGAGTTCGAATGTTAGACAGGCCCTGACGACATTTGTTGGTCGTTGCATTTGCGGTCAACTAGTCCTCCATCAAACAATGTGCCATATCCACTACTATGAACTTAATTCATTAACATATTGCCACAACTTAAGGTTACGGTGCTTCCAAATACTCCAAAGAATAGCATACATTCGATTAGTATATTCCAACGTGATCTGTTGTAACAACAAGAAAGTACATCCAAAAATCACATGTGCAAGATATTCATATGTGGAATCTCAACTAACACAATTAGTGGGGGGAAATGAGCTCTTTGTCTTGTAAGCGTATTCTTGTCGGAAAGCAACCATGACACATGCACCATACAATATTTTTTTTATCTTGGAAGGAACCTTCAACTGCCATATTTCGGACCAAAACTATGGTCTTCTAAGATGGGATGTGTCCACAAGTTCTTCCACACAAAGTTGGTAAGCACTCTTAACTGAATAAAGACCATGTTTTTGCGCTTTCCAAATCAATTTGTCCTCATGTACATGATCAAGCAAAGGAGTCTTCAAAATTGTGGAAGCTATGTCTGCACTCAAAACTTGTTACACTATATCATGGGTCCGTGTCTTGCTTGAGTGATCGATCATGCTATAAACAAGTACATTTCATACATGATGTGCACCAAGAATGGTGCTGTGAATTCGTCCTCCATTCATCAACTAAGGCTCATCAAGAACGAGGATATTAAGTCACAAACTGACACACCACTGAGAGCCCCCTCGCACAATAAACCTCACACTAAAAATGCTACGCAGACAAAACTCAGGTTATGACCCAACAATGATGTTAAGTAGCTTCAATTAGGGGTGTTCAAATCTAAACTGATCCAAAATACAACCGTAAACCAATTAAAAAACCGAAAACCGCAAAAAAACAAATATTTTTGGGATGCGTTTCAGATGTTATTTTGTAAAAAACACTAGGATCGGATTGGATTTCGTATCACTTTTTCAAAACTGAACCAAACCGCAGAAGTAAATTTTAATTCTTATTTATTATTATTTTTAGGGGTATTCTTATTTATTATTTTATTAGTATTATATATTACATTTATATATTTCTTGTTGGTTTTTAATCTTATATATTGCATTACTTTAATTTATATTATTTTTACTTCATATGTTTCTAATATAATCGACCATTTTCATTCTTGAAATGTTAATTTTTAATATTTTGTTTTGTATTTTGCATTAAACCTATTATTTTGCCGCGTATGTGTATTATTAATATTAATAAACTAAATTAAATGTTGCATTTTGCATATCCAAATTAACCTACATGTATTTGGATTAGGTTGGATCGATTTTTTTAGAATATTCATCTCAACCGAAGTGTGATTTTTATTTTGGATTGAATGTTTTTTGCCTCAAAATCGATCCAAACCGCAACGTGAACACCCCTAACTTCAATTAGGAAATTATCTGCTTTGAATAAATGAGAGACCAAAGCATTCAGGTCGGTCTGAAATTTTCAACCCTATTTTCCAAAGCATTGCCAAATTGAAGGCGTAAGATCCTTGAATCTCATGTCACCATAATTTTTATGTTAGTTATGTCAAATAATACAGTTAGAGATCCAGGATTTGAATTCTAAAGAGCGATGGAATATTAATTGGCTATTGGAGGCCTGACATGAAGACCTTCTAAAGAATGCTTTCTAATTGAAGGGTAGACACGATGTATTTGCATAGGAATTAGGGTTGATTCTAAGATTTTTGATGTCTGGTTTAACACTCCTTATTAATTAACACTCCTAATTGGCTATTCCGGTTTCAAAACACTTTATTTATTAGAAAAGAAAACATAAGCAGGGAAATAGAGTTCAATATCATTAACAATTCTCCTTGTGCAATTCTTCTACTGCATAACAATCAGATGCATTTTGCTTATAACAGAGACCCGAAGGGTGTCATTAAGAAGAAAAATAGAAGGAAGAAATGAGCCTTTCAAAATATAATTAGCGCATTAAGTGTGAACTTTTTTAAAGAGTTTGACCCGTGTCGGTGGAACCCTTGCTACCGTTATCATCGCTTGTGTTCACGTCGATGCCACCGTGGGCTGCCACTTCACTCCGTCGCATCAATTTAACTATCTTCTCTGCTGGGCTGTAGTTATTTTTTCAGTTTGTTTGCTTGATTGAGGGCATCAGTTAACCTCACTTAAATTTCACATCTTCCGTAATCAAGTTTCCTGTATAATGATACATGGTAATTACATTAATTTTAAAACTCACACAAACACAAACAATTGTTAGTAATGAAAAAACATGAATTAAACACTCAATTTAAAAAATTCAATTTCTTACTCTTTTTTCCTCTCATCTTCACTTCACCTGTTATTTTTCAGGAAAGAGTTAGCAATTTTTGTAATTTAAAGGTTACGTCAAGGGTAAAGTTGGAAGTAAAATAAGCTACAACAAAAAATGTTTTGCCTTATATAGAAAGAATAGAGGTGAACCCTAATTTACAAAACCTTAATTTCCCTATCTTTCCCTCATATCATATCCATCATGGCGAGAATTGTTGCATCTTCCTTCACAACGCGCCTCCTCTCCACCGCTGTCGCACTCTCCAAACCTTCATCCCTCACATGGCATAGTTTCGGAGGAATTCACAACCGCGCCAATTAATCATCCTTGTCCAACCCGCTACTCCATTGGCCTTACCCACCTACCGTCAGTCTACTTAGATCCCTTGCCTCGATTTCAACCACTGGTTCATTACCAGGGCCGTTCCTACGAAAGTGGAGGCTCGACTCTCATGATAAAGATAGTCTCCTAATAAAAAAACATTTTTTTAAAAGTGCAAAAAAAAAAACTTTATATTGTTTGCTTTATTTTATTTTTTAGAGGATAATTATAATGTTTGTTAGAACTTATGTGCCCTAAATTACAACTGTTCTAAAATAATAGAAAAAAAAATTATATTGTGTTTTTATTTGTAAACTAGTAAAAGATTTCGCACGGCTCACGTAACATTGCAATAATTATATAAAAAAAATTAGATTGTTAATATTGTAAAATATTTATAGATATTAAATGAAAATTATGAGTATTAATGTAATGTTTCTATTAATTTTTTTCTCTTATAAAAACAAAAATTTGTTAAATAGTTGAGTCACACCAGCTATGGATTTTATTTGCTTATATATGCGAAAACAAATTTTTATGTACATAAAATTTTGAAAACTCATGACTATTTTCAAAATTAAAATTAATGTAGTGTTTCTATTAAATAACTTTTTATTTTATATTCAAATGACTGTTCAATGTTTGCACCGCACCCGCACCTCACAAATTCCTTGGTTGCAGAATTTAGTGACGGTATTAGAGAGAGATTTCATGTTTTCTCTCACTAAATTCCCCTCATTGATTTTTGTTTTTGGCTTATTTGGTCATTTGGTCCCCTAAATAATTTTCAGTTTTCATTTTGGTCCCATATCTCAAAAAATCAACATTTTGGTCCCCTTGTTTTTTCTCCGTTATTCAAAAAGGTCCCCGGCTGTTAACTTTAACCCCAAATGTCTATGGTGGACCAACCTTAAGAGTGGTCCACCATAGATCCTATTAATTAATTTAATTTAAACTGTTTGATCTTTTTTTAAAAGGATGATCATTGGATTACGCAGGTGTATTTCATCTTACTGTGAGTCAACAACACCTAATTAATTCTGCCTTTCTTCATCTTCTTCCTCACTCTTCTTCATCATCCTCATCCATCCACTTACACTCACACCATTTCTCCATGTTTCACCTTCGATTAACATAAAAACAACAACAACTACAACAACACACTTCTTGCAACTTACAAACAACAACACTAAAATAAACACGAAAACAATCTCCATGGCTATCAAAACTGAATCCTAAACCCAAACTAAGGGCCTCGTCGTCCCTGTTTCTTCCTTGTTTCTCCTTCTCCAAGTCACATGGCTTCGTCGTCCGCGCCGTTGCTGTTGAAGTCGAGGACGCCGAACTCGCCTTCACCAAGCATAAACTACAATGCAATTAAAATGGTGGATGAACGAAAGAATAAGAAGATGTAGAAGATTGATAGATGAATGAAGAAGATTAAGGATGGATTGAAGATGTAGATCGAAGAAGAGGAAGAAAGGGGAAAAATCTAAAACTCTAAAATTTTCCCCCTTTTCAGATTTTGGGTTTGGGATGAACTTGGTGATGAATTTTTCCCCGTTGTTGTGCTAGCTTTGTGTTGCAATAACAGAATGTTTTTTGACTTAAATCTTACGTTTTTTTTTGTACGAACTAGATCTAAAAATGATTTCACAATTTCTGGGTTTAAGGAATTTGGAGGAAATTGAAATTGGGGAAAAGGGTTAGGGATTAGCAAGTTAAATGCAACTGAATCTGGCTCAACCCCTTTTCTTAACATGGTATCCCACAGTTCAACTGCAGCTCCTACATCACCACTTCTGAATGCTCATAAATTATAGTTGAATAGGTTATACAGTCAGGGAAAATCCCATTTTCAGTCATTTCAAAAAGAACTTTGGTGGCTTCGATTAATCTACCCAATTTGCAGAAGCCACGAATAAGAATGTTGTATGTTGCAGTGTTTGCAAATAATGAAGAAGGAAAAAGAACAATTTTTTGGAGAAAAAATTGAAATTCTTTCCTTAGTGATGGGAATTGGAGAGAAATGGAAAATTTGAGAGAAATAGAAAATTATGATAATTATGATGTTGTGCTTCCTGGATTTAAGGATTTTTTAGTCAAAGAATTGTTGTTGGTTATGATTGTGATGTAGTGATTAGATTAATCTGGGAGAAGAAGAGATGAATGAAGATGGGTTTAATTTTTTTATGGGAGAAGAAGAGATGATCTTGTTTTTTTGAGTTTTAATTTTTTTATTATTTGTCTGGGTTTAAATGAGTATGAAGATTGATGAAGGTGATGAAGAAGAAATAGAAAGAAAAAGATGAAGAAAATGAAAGAAAAATCATGTGTTTGTGGTCCATTATAAGATTCAATGATCTTTCATGATCTAAGGGTCTATTTTGTTTCAAAATGTTCAAAGGGCTAAAATTAAATAAATTAATAAGGTCTACGGTGGACCATATATAATGTTGGTCCACCATAGACATTTGGGGTTAAAGTTAACAGTCATGGACCTTTTTGAATAACGGAGAAAAAACAAGGGGACTAAAATGTTGATTTTTCGAGATATGAGACCAAAATGAAAACTGGAAATTATTTAGGGGACCAAATGACCAAATAAGCCTTTGTTTTTTTAGCAGTGACTTATATCTGCATAAACAAATTTTTATATACATATATGAGAAAGTTGATATGATAAAATTTTAAAAACTCATGATTATTTTCAAAATCAAAATTAATGTAGTATTTCTATTAAATAACTTTTTATTTTATATGCAAAACACTGTTCAATGTTTGCACCTGTAACACCCATATAGAGATTGCCTAGGATCTCTTACGAGTATTAAAATTTCGTACTGGATACATTAAATACAATACAGAAAGTTGGCTTACAGATAATACAATACATAAGTCTTTGGTACAATTCGTAATCTAATACATAACATCCTCGGTAATATACATCATAATACATCATTTATGTACAACATCCATATATAATAAAAGCAGCACGATCAATCCAAAGCTTTCTCTTTACCTTTTCGTCGTGCTTCCTGCGAACCTGCACCAGAAGGAAAGGGATGAGACATAACGTCTCAGTGAGCTCCTACCCTACCTACTGTTGGCAACCACAGGGAACCTAGGGTCGCCGTGCCTACTTTTGGCAATCTTGGGGATACCTACGATCGCCAAGCTTTAACCTTACCCATAGAGGGCTACCTGATTGTTCCTGCTAAACTGGTGATCAAGGGGTAACCTAGGATCACCGTCTGAATATCTGTTACTTGTTATCTGATAACTGTCTGATACTATTCTCTGCCTGATAACATAATAATATATTAACTGATACATATTATGTTAGATGTTAGCGTTGAACAAGCAATATTATCTGAGTTCATTTTACGGAATGTCCCCGGGTGGAGTAACCCCGAAGCACATTCCCCAGATAACCGGTGAAAATTCCTATCATATCAGGCTAACACCGGACTCCTCTTGTCTAAGTGTGTGGTTATCCTCGCGGAAAGTTCCTGGCCCGTTCCAGCTGTATCCGGAACCCCCCGTCCTCTCTAACTGGTCGAGAGCACAGGAGACACACTATAACTTTGTGTGGTTATCCTTGCGGAAAGTTCCTGGCCCATTTCAGCAATGCTGAAACCCTCAGTCCTCTCTAACTGGTCGAGAGCACAGAAGACACAAAGTTTTACCTGATTATTAATTATTATTCCTGGTATATAAATATACATATTCTGATAAATAACCTAACTGGTATGTGTATATCTGATACACCATCTGAAACTATGCATATCTGATGCATTCTTATTCTCATCATTTCTTATATTATGTACTTGAAAGTACGTCTAGTAATTTTACTAAGAGCTTTTGCATAATAATGCATTACTAGGGAATACAACCTCCCAATTCGTAACATATGAACACATGGTCGTAGGCTTATCGTTATCATAAGCCACACTTGATTATTGGAACATTCCATAGCTTTAACAACCTTTATTTCTGAATTTCAAATGCCTTGCCAAGTCCTTATCCATCCATTCCTTAAATGTTTAAACAACCTACCGAATATGTCAAGAATGGTGTCTTTCTTAGAATTTAAAGTTTTCATTGAAAATAGTTATTAAAAGCCTCGCCGTACATGTATACAGCTCCCAGAACGAACCAGAACAGACCTGGGAGGTCTGACTGATTTCGCTGGGCGAAATGGTGGCGAAGTGGTGGCGAAATGAGACAGGGAAAAATGCTGGGAATCGCTGTAATCTCGCCCCGAGCTCGCCGGGCGAAATTGACAGTTCAGTACCAGTTCAAAACATGATTTTCTACCATTTTTGACATATCTAATCATACACAGGCAGCATAACAGTATAAGGAATGAATTTCTAATACAAATTGATAGTTTTAAACATGATTTATCAAGGAATTGGCAAGCAAATGAAATTAGGGTAAATTTCTAAACTTAGCTCAAATTGTAAAATTCCACTTAAACTTACTCAAAGCGAGTTCTAAAACCATGTGGAGCTCACCTTAAACCTCAATTAGTGCTTGCTAAATTCGGAACTCCAAAGTTCTAGCTTCAATCTAACACTCCTCTTGATTCTTCCTTATTTTCTTCTTGTTCTAACTTTCCACAAACAAGCTTCCTAGCAAAACTTCACAAGAATTGGATGAAAGCTTGATGGGTGATGGCAAGGTGAGGAGGGCGTGTGACAAGGGGAGTGAGGGAGAGAGAAACTGATTTTGGGAGAGTAAAGAGAAAGAAGAAAAATGGTAAGAAAATATCTTGCCTTTTTTTTTTTTTTTATAATCCTCCCATTTCAAATAATTACCATATTGCCATTGCCACATATTTACAAAATTGCCATGCTTGCTTAATAAGTTTCTAACGCTGATAACCGTTACATCTAAGCGGGATATTACAATCTACCCCCCTTAAAGAAATTTTGTCCTCGAAATTTAGAATTTACCTGAAAATAGATGCGGATAGTTCTCTTGCATCTCTGACTCGAGCTCCCACGTTGCTTCGCCATCGGGAGAACCTTTCCAAACAACCTTAACAACTGGGATCTCCTTGTTCCTCAAGGACCTAACATCACGATCAACTATCTGATCTGGCTCAGGTTGAAATATCAAATCTGATCTCAAGTCAATGGTGTCTAACTCGACTGGTTGAAAAGGATCGGGGATGAATTTCCTCAGTTGAGAGACGTGGAAAACATCATGTAAACCTGACATGGCCGGTGGCAGCGCTAACTGATAAGCTGCTGGACCGACACGCTTGAGTATCTGAAATGGTCCAATATACCTTGGACAAAGTTTCTTGGTTCTAAAAGCTCCTCTTAGGCCCAACTTAGGTGTGACTTTAAGGAATACATGGTCTCCTTCTTCAAATTCCAAAGGCCTTCGTCTCTTGTCAGCATAACTTTTCTGGCGACTCTGTGCTGTTCTCATCTTTTCCTGAATGGATTTAATCTTTAGGGTCGTCTCCTGAATTATCTCAGGTCCCAAAATACTCTTATCTCCGACCTCAGCCCAACAAAGTGGGGTTCTACATTTCCTACCATACAAGGCTTCATAAGGTGCCATTCCGATACTAGAATGGTAACTGTTATTGTAAGAAAATTCAATCAAAGGTAGGTGATCATTCCAACTTCCTCCATCTTCTAGGATACATGCACGTAACCCTTTAATGTCTGAATAGTTCTCTCGGACTGACCGTCTGTTTGAGGATGATGGGACGTGCTCATCTTTAATCTTGTCCCTAAAGCTCTCTGAAAAGCTTTCCAAAAGTGGGATGTGAAAATCGGATCCCGATCAGATACAATACTATCAGGAACACCATGAAGTTTTACAATCTCCGAAATAAACAATTCGGCATACTGAGAGGCTCGGTAAGTAGTCTTAACCGGCAAGAAATGAGCAGACTTAGTTAATCGGTCCACTATTACCCAAATGGAGTCATGTCCTCGCTGTGTTCAAGGTAATCCACTCACAAAGTCCATAGTTATCTCTTCCCATTTCCATTGAGGAATTTCCAAGGGTACTAACATTCCTGCAGGCCTTTGATGTTCAATCTTTACTTGCTGGCATACAATGCATCGCGACACAAATTCCGCAATATCCCTCTTCATGCTAGGCCACCAATAATCTCTCTTCAAATCTTGATACATCTTGGTGGTACCTGGATGAATACTAAAACTGCTCTTGTGCGCCTCTTCTAAAATCAACCTTTTCAATTCTGCATCATTCAGAACGTAAATTCTTCCTTCAAACAGTAACGTGCCATCTGGCGCCAAAGTAAACTCTGATTGACCAACTCTTCTTTGAAGGTCCATATCCATAGTTTGCGCTTGTGCAATCCTAGACCGTAGGTCGCACGAAATCTCTAACTTGTTCAACAGGATGCCACCTTCCAACTCAGTAACCTGGAGATTAAGATCTCTAAACTTTTCATATAACCCACATGTATGCATCATCACTTCAGCCTTAACTAAAGCCTTTCGACTCAAGGCATCTGCTACTACATTTGCCTTTCATGGGTGGTATTTCAAATCAAAGTCAAAATCCTTCAAGTATTCCATCCATCGCCTCTGCCTCATGTTTAAATCTCGTTGATCAAACAAGTATTTCAAACTTTTGTGGTCACTGAACAAATCAAACTGTGCACCATACAAATGATGCCTCCACACTTTCAGTGCAAATACTATAGCTGCTAACTCCAGATCATGGGTAGGATAATTCTCTTCATGAGTCTTGAGCTGTCTAGACGCATATGCTATCACATTTTCCCCTTGCATAAGTACACTACCCAGTCCTTTAGAGGATGCTTCGCAGAAAACGGTGTATCTCTTATCAGGATCTGGTATTGCCAACACCGGTGCTTTAGTCAATTTCCTCTTTAAAACTCTGAAGCTTTCTTCACATTCTTCGTCCCAAATAAAAGGCACATCCTTTCTGGTGAGGCGTGACAGAGGCAAGGCAATTTGAGAAAACTTCATAATAAACCTTCGATAATAACCTGCCAAGCCTAAGAAGCTCCTGACTTCAGCCACATTCTTGGGTCTTTCCCAACTGAGAACGGCTTCAACTTTAGACGGATCAACGGCTACTCCTCCTTGAGAAATAACGTGACCCAAAAACTTAATCTCAGACAACCAGAACTCACACTTGCTGAATTTAGCATACAACTGTTTGTCTCTGAGGACATTCAAAACAATTCTCAAGTGCTGAGCATGTTCCTGAGGATCCTTGGAATAGATCAAAATATCATCTATGAAAATCACCACAAATTGGTCCAGATAAGGCTGAAATATCCTGTTCATATAATCCATAAATACCGCTGGAGCATTAGTTACACCGAAAGGCATAACCAGAAATTCATAGTGCTCGTAACGCGTTCGAAACGCCGTTTTAGACACATCTGAAGACTTAATGCAGATCTGATGATAGCCCGACCGAAGATCAATTTTAGAAAATACTGTTGCTCCTTTAAGCTGGTCTAGGAGATCATCAATCCTTGGAAGAGGATACCTGTTCTTAATGGTCACTTTATTCAGTTGGCGGCAGTCTATACACAACCTCATGCTTCCATCTTTCTTCTTGACTAACAAAACTGGAGCACCCCAAGGTGACACACTGTGTCTGATAAAATGCTTCTGAATCAACTCTTCGAGCTGAGATTTCAGCTCTTTAAGCTCTAAAGGTGACATTCTATACGGTGCCACTGGCTCCGCTCCCGGAATTAAATCAATAGAGAATTCCACCTCACGCTCCGGAGGCAAACTAGTTACTTCAGAAGGGAAAACATCTAAGTACTCATTCACAATGGGAATATCACTGGGACTTAACTCTGATTCTGCAGCCACAGTGAGCATAACATAAAATCTTTTATCTTGAGCACAAATGAATTGAATTAACTGATGGGTACGGTTAATTAATACAGACAGAGCTACACCTTCCGTCGTATCACTGGTCGGCATATAAATACTCTTCTCAGAACATCCAATGTACACATGGTTAGCGGAGAGCCAATCCATGCCTAAGATCACATCAAGTTGCTCCAACGGGAGACACACTAAATCAACATAATAAGTCTTACTAGACACAGTGATAGGACAGTTTTCACAAACATACTTTGCCTCAATTCCGCCTTCAGTAGCGGTAGATACTAACATTGGAGGATTCAACGGAGACAAAGGTAATTGCAGCGTCTCTACACATTTATATGAAATAAAAGAACAAGTAGCGCCGTGTCATACCCCAATTTTTGACCTAAGTTTCTTTTTCATCTGTCTTTTTAGTTCGGAATTTGTTCGGCGTTTCAGACAAAATTTCGACAGGGAGGTATTTTAAAATACCTCATTTTTTTGGTTCCAAAGGCTTTTTTTTTATTTATTATTATTACTATTATTTGTTATTTTTATTTATTATTTCCTTTTATCATTAGCTCTATTATTTTCCTTTTTATTATTTTTTTTATTATTTATTTTCGGATTTATTATTATTTTTATTATTTTGTTTTTAAAAAGAGTCGACTGATTTTTGTTTTTGATGAGTACTAATGCCCTTTTAATGGTTGCCTCATTTGGGATTTATTTGACTAATCTGGTTTATTACCCATCAAAGTGTTTCATTGCCATTTAATGGCATTATTTGGTTAAAGAAGGATCGGCCAGAATAAAAGAGGGAGGAAAAACAATCAGAAAAAAAGATCAGTAAACATTGTAGGCATTTCAGAATTCAATCAAAAAACCTAAAACACAACACCAGCAACAACATTCACCAACACAAACAACCCCCAATCACCTCTCACGGCCACCACTCGTAAATCACCCCCCATAACCAATAACACCAAACCGTAAACCACTCAAAACCTACTTCCTCACTCATCCACTCCCAACAATACTCCTCACTCACACCATACACGACCCATCCACCTACGGCTTTCTCCCACACACCACACGGTATTCTCCATCACCCACATACTAAACAAAACCGCCCCCCATCACTCACCAACACACACGAACACAAAACAAAACCCAAACCCAAACAGCCTAAATCACACTCACACACACATAACACAGCCGTACGGCCCCCCCTCCACGAACAGCCACCCAGCCAACCAAACAACACACCACAGCCCCACACGAATCATCTCCCAACAACAACACAACCCATAACAACTACCCAACCACAATCCAACCAAAACCGACCCCTTTCCTTCAAAAAAAGGTAGCTTTCGATTTCTTTCTAAACACTTAGATCTAGGCTTTTCATAAACTTTTTTTGAAGAATCAAGTTTGATTTTCGGAAAGAGAGCAGAAAAAGATTTAAGAAAAACGAGCTTTTTTTAAAAAAAGAGAGTGAAAAACACTCCGGCGCGGTGGCGCCGCCGGCGGCTGCCGCGCCAGAATTCTTTTTTCGGCCAGGCCCATTTCAGAGAAGAGAGGGAGAGGAGAGGAGAAGAAAGAGAAAGTTTTTGTTAAATGAGAAAAAACCGATCCTGGGTATTTATATAGAAAACTGAACCGGTTCGGTTCACTTGAACCGAACCGGTCTGATTTTTATCTTTTTCTCCTTCAGCCCAGCTTCGGCCCATCTTTCTCTCTTTTCCCTCTTCTTTTCTGATCACTTCTAGCACCCCCCATTTACTCCCTGCACCCCCTTTCCTCTTTTATTTGTTTTCTCTTTGTTTTTTTTTTCTTTTCTTGCATTTATTTTATTTTAGTCCTTCTATTCTCGTGCATTTTATTTTATTAACCTTTAGTTTTAGCACATCATGCATTTTTATTTTTTTATTTTTATTTTCCTTTTATTTCATGCATTTTCATTTTAGTCTTATTATTAACATATTCATTTTAATGCCCTTGCAATTTCGTTTTTTTTCTTGTTTATCTTCTTGTCATTTTTTTATTTTATTAGAATGTATTTAGGACCCATGTAAATATAAATGAGAATTTGCACTGACACTACACTTTATTTATTCTGCTTCATGTCTTTTATTTATTTTTATTTATTTCGCTCTACAAACAAAAAATACAAAAAATATTAGGATAGTTTATTTTCCAAAGGATTTCGTGGTGATCCAACGTCACCACGAAAATTCCTCGCATTTAACTTTTGTTACGTTTTAGTCTTAGTTCATTATCAAAATACAAAAAACATTCAAATAATGAAAAACTCAAAAAAAATCTTTTCTTAATAAACCTTGATTTTCAATCAAGTGTCCGTTTTTTTCTTTTTATTTTCTTTAAATAACCATTAATCTGCTTTAATTACACTTTAATCATTTTCAAAAATAAAAAAAAACACAAACCAATTCCATTTTGGTCACTTGGCTTTTATTTTTAAAACTTTTTTAAAACTAATAAAAAACACCAAACAAATCAACCGTTATTTCTACCCCGAACTACGAGGTTTTGATCCCTCACGGGTACGTAGGCAGAGGACCTTGTCCTTCCAAATCATAAAAAATACAAAAACATTTTTATTTCTTTTTCTCACTACTTTAATTCTGTCTCTTAAAAAATAAGCAAGTTATAGCTAAAATAAATAAATAAAATCAAGAGGTTCTCGTAGAGTACTACGAACGTTTAGGGTGCTAACACCTTCCCTAAACGTAACTAACCCCCGAACCCTTAATCTTTAAAATTGTGGTAATTTAGAACTTTTTTCCACTTTTCTTTTAAAAATTTAAAAGTTCAGTCGTGAAATAAAATTAATGAGTCAATGCTAATCAATAGCCTGATCTCCGAAAATCATCGCGACAGAAATGGCGACTTCACTGGGGACATCCCTAAGAGGGTTGAGCCTAACTTGAATTTATTTAATTATTTTGTGCTATAACTTGCTTAAAACAAAAATAAAAATGTAAATATGTGCATATGTGTTTTTCTTTCCTTTTACGTGAATGGTGAGATAAGTCCTATACCCGGGCTTGAGAGAAACATAAGATAAGATGGCGGTATAATCAGAGTGTCATACCAGGAGTAGTCTTGGGTGTTGGTACATGTGATATAACCCCGCTCAATGGAGGACTCTTAAAGGTAGTACCATGTCAACATGAGTAGTCGTGTTTGACGTTGTTATTTTTAAGTGGCCTATGAAGTTGAGGACCTTTAGTCACCTTTAACCCATCTTGGCCTTTTAGGACGTAGTGCGGTGGCTAATCAAGAGTAGTCTTGAGTTGGTCGATACGCGATACTACACTCAAACGAGACTTTCCTACGAACGTTGTTGGACCGGGAGTAGTCCCGTAATCCGGCAATATTCGGAAGTGGTCAATGACTTTGGGAACTTGGTAGAACCCGTGATACAGGTACATATGAAACCATAGTCCTTACCAAAATAGCGTGTTTACCCTCAACTCCAACATTATGGACTTAACCTCACCATGTTTTCTCCGTTTCTTTAACATAATCATGCATACATGCATCCATTCATAAACGTTTTTTTTCATCAAATATCGAAGGACTTAGACAAGTTTTGTTGTAAACATCGTAGGTATGAACATCACAATGAGGAAGACTCAGAAATATAATTTCAAAAGCCCAGATTTGACAAACTTAAGGAAGCTAGGATCTTTGGTAGCTAGTCCAGAGAACTTTCGAGATCGTTATGGGTATCTACTCAGCATTCTCAAGACAAACGTTGAAGAAGGGATCCTTAATACCTTGGTCCAGTTCTATGACCCTCTCTATCACTGTTTCACGTTCCCGTATTACCAGCTTGTCCCCACTTTGGAAGAATATTCCTATCTGATTGGTTTGCCAATACCTGACAAGATACCTTTCAACGGCCTTGAACCAACTCCTAAACATCCAACCATCGCAGCAGCCCTCCATCTTAAAACCTCCGAAATAGCCACTAACCTCACCACCAAAGCGGGCTCCCAAGGCCTAACTTCCAAATTCCTCTACCAAAAAGCCTACGCTTTCGCCGAAGCCTCCAGTATCGATGCCTTCGAATCTATCCTTGCCCTACTCATCTATGGCCTCATACTTTTCCCTAATATTGACGATTTTGTCGATATCAACACAATCCAAATCTTCCTATCCGGAAATCCTGTCCCTACCCTACTTGCAGATACCTACCATTCCATTCACCACAGAACTTAAAAGGGATGTGGGGTTATCACTTGCTGTGCGCCTTTGCTCTACAAGTAGTTTACTTTACATCTGCCTCAAACCCACCTCTTCAAAACCAATCCAGAAAAAACCCGATGGCCTCAAAGAATCATGTCCCTCACCCCAGCCGATATCATTTGGTATTGTCATACCCCATTTTTGACCCATTTTCGTCTCGTTTTATTTATTGTCTCGTTTTACACATTTTTTAAAAGGCCGAGAATTTTCGTCGTTTCTGACGAAATTTCGGCAGGGAGGTATTTTAAAATACCTCATGTCATTTTTTGTTTTGTTTATTAATTTTATTTTTTATCCCTTTTTATTTTTACTTTTAATTTCAGTTTTATTATTATCATTAATTTTTATTTTAATTTTTATTATTATCACTTTTATTATTTTTATTTTTTACTTTTACTATTATTATTATCTTTTATTCATTTTGCATTTTTTTGTCCAAAAAGTCCAAAAGTCCAAGTCAAACACAGTCAACAGTCCAGGGCCAACACTGTTCACGCCCCCAAAAACCTGCATTTCTCATCATCACAAACCTTCAACCATATCCAGAAATCATTACAAATCCTCAAACTTTTCCAGCAAAATCTTCCACATTTAATGCTTGCAGAAATTCTATCCAAGAAAAACCAGATCAACTTGCATTTAAATGAGTCATTAAGCTGACAAGCAGCTTAATGCTCCTCTATAAAACAGAATTAGCACAACAGCAAAAAAGACACAGAAAAATTTTAAGAAGATTTTTAAGAACACAAAATTTCCAGCAACTCAACAAAAGCCCCACACGCCCCTAACTCATAACACGTCCCAGCCACCACCAACACAAACAAGCAACACGTTTTCCACTCAAACAGCAAACACAACACGCGTGCAGTATTCACACACGCAACACACACACCAGCGTCCCAGCCACACACCCTACGCACACACACACGCACACTCACCCAAAACCACCACATACCCACGCAAGAAAAACACAACAAACACACTATAACCACACGGCCAGCACACTAGTTGTAACACCCATACTAACGTTAACTAGTATATTAGTATGTGCATTAATCTGATATCGGATACATTAAAATTTACAATAATTAATATAAACAAATCACTGAATGAATACAAATTGCTCGTTTACATAAATATCCAAATGTCAGATACAATTACTCTTTCATATAAATACATAAAATCCATCAACCTCCTGAGCTTGTCTTGACGAGCATCTGCACTCCATCCAGCGTCTTCTTGAAGATCTTCATGAACATCACCTGTTAACCTATGTACCTGCACCAGAAGGATTGGGGTGAGACATAATGTCTCAGTGAGCTCCAACCCAACCTACTGATGGCAACCACGGGGGAAACCTAGGGTCGCCGTGCCTACTCTTAGCGATCTTGGGGATACCTACGATCGCTGTCATTCTTTAACATCTATCGCGATCAAGGGGAAACCTAGGATCGCGTCATGTCTCTATCTTTCTTATACTTGTCATTTACATAATCTTATGCATTTCATACTCTATTCTTATCTTAGTCTTATACGTAGTGATCTTGGGGACATCCTATGATCACATCGCGTTCACTAGGAACTAATCCTCATGTCTCGTATTACATATAAAATATATGTATTCATTTCATATTCGTATCGTCTTTTCATATCATTAAGTTAGAAGTTAGCGTTGAACAAACAATCATTATCTTGGTTCATTTTACGGAGTGCATCCGGGTGGAGTAACCCCGAAGTACATCTCCCATCATACCGGTGAAAATTCCTATCATATCAGGCTAACACCGGACTCCTCTTATCTTTGTGTAGGCAACCCTCTCGGTGAAGCCCCATCCGGCATAATCCGGAGCCTGCTGGACACATCTTGCATGTAGACAACCCTCTCGGAGAAGTCCCATCCGGCGAATCCCGGAGCCTGCTGGACATGCTTAAGTCTTTTAACATACGTGTGGACAATCCTCTCGGAAGAGTCCCATCCGGCGAATCCCGGAGTCTGATGAACACGTTTAATATCGTCTTATAACTTACGTGTGGATAACCCTTTCGGAGAAATCCCATCCGGCATAATCCGGAGTCTGATGAACACGTTATCATATTCTTTATCATTAAATTCTTACTTAAGTTCATAGACGTATCTATTACGTTTCATAATTCTTGTGCATATCTATTGCATTCTGTAAAGCTTAACCTATTAGAGGTTCTTAACTATAAGTATGTATCATTCTTGTGCTTGGTACATATAAGTACTATCTTAATTCTCTTAAACCTATAAAGGTTCTTGACTTATCGTTCTCATAAGTCATACTTAGGGCTTGCTTAAGCATATAACCTTAGCTCATGAATTTCCAAGCCTTGCGTAATCTTTGCTCACATGATTTCTCAACCATTGGAAGCCTTTAGAATGAACTAAAATGGTGGTTAATGTTTTTAGAATGTATTAGGAGAAAACATCTGCAAAAAGCCTTGCCCGCGCGCACCAGAACCCCCAGAACAGCTCAACAGTGTTGTGCTGTTCTGGCTTGGTCGCTACAAGCGACAGGTTGGTCGCTACAAGCGACAGAAGGCAGAGCTTGGTCGCTACAAGCGACAAGCTGGTCGCTACTAGCGACGGTAGGCAGGGAAAAACCCTGTCTGGTCGCTACAAGCGACAAACCGTCGCTACAGCGACCGTATCAGTAAAAACCTGTGTAAAAATTATGATTTTCACCATTTTTGCTCATTCAATGGTACCCAGGCTTCCTAGACATGATAAAAAGGATTTTCTTTCATAAATTATCAACTATAAACACTCATGAGCAAGGATTAAACAAGCAAGGATATTAGGGTTAACTCTAATCTTTCTATAACTTGTAAAAACTTATCAAAACACTCTAAAAGTGTTCTAGGATCTGAAATGAGCTCACCTGGAACCTATTCCATGCTTGATTGCTTGCCTGTCAAACTTTCCTCCAACCCTAGCTTCCAATTCCTTTCTTTTTCTTCCTTGTTTCTTTTCCCT